>MTQE01002560.1:10434592-10455047 GCA_014337955.1 Aspidoscelis marmoratus | reverse complement strand
CAGCAGAGGGAACCCAGAGAGGCAAATAAGTCTTTTGGGGATGCAACCTGTGACTTCTCAGCCAGGTAAGCTGCGAATTTACCAATGACTGCAGATTTTTATCCGCTAGTCTGGAAGGGACCTTAGTAAACTCTGATAGAAAAAACAGAAGGGAGGGCCACATGTCACCTCTCTGGCAGCTTCTGTAGCCACCCTAGTGCCAAACGTCTTTTCATGAGATCAAGAAGGGTAACACTGATGCCTAAGCAACCTCAGGGTTTCTATGCTTTAATGCCCAGGCTTTTCCCATTGTCTTTTGAGACAGAAGGATTCCTTTATCATACAACATTTATATCAATATCTTTAGATCAAAGCATTTTTAATAATGTCATTAAAATCAGTGCATATGCCCTCTTTGGCATTAGCTATGGCATCCATCCCTCTACATAGGAAGGCTCATGAGATAGTCATACAGCCATGAATAATCCCTTTTAATATGCTGTCTTTGGTGGAGGGAATCTACTAGGCTGAACCTATGCATAATTATACATGAAATGAAAAAAAAATCACTCCCTGGCCTAGAAATGTGTTAGGTTAGTCAGTCATATATTGTCATTTTCAATCTCCACCTTCCCCACCTCCCTGATGTTACCAGAAGAAAAAAAATGAATCAAGTGCAGGACAAAGTAGAAATGTTACCCAATCAAATAAACATCCTGTGTGGACCAAGTAAATAGTACTTGGGCCCAATCCCCAAAAGACTTATTAGCCCCTCTCGGCTTCCTCTGCCGTCACTCTGTTATAGCTGACTTTAAAAGTTCCCTCCACTTCTGGAATAAGCGCCCCCATGGTAGCCGCGATCTAATCGGACTTTCTGTCCCCAAGGAAGCCTGTTTCCTTTCCCCGCATCTCCCCTCCCCCGCCCCCTGTCTTGTTAAAAGGAAAAATAGCCAGATCCCGTCTCCTGAAACAGCTTCCCGCCCCTAGCAAAGGCAGATGATCGCTCATTCATTCACTTTCAGCACTTACTTTCACTCAGTTCTCTGTTAGAAAAGGCTTTCTGTCCCTGCAAAGTCAGCGGCTGCAGGCATCGGCAGCGCAATCCTTCGCTCATTCTCTTAAGGCTTTCACAGATCACTGATAACAATGTTGCCATTCTGAGCAATTCTGGCTCTTTTTACAAAGGAAAGGAAGCGAACCTGCTGCATTTCTCAGATGTGTGACTGCTTTTTGGCTGTGTGTGCAGGCAAGCAATCCCCGCCCCTTTTGCCACAGAGCATCCTCAAGGCAGATATAGCGAGCAAAACCCGCAAATCGCCGAAAGAGCGCTGGAACTCTTCTTTAAAGTGCACGTATTTCATCGCGGGTGTCTCACTTTCCTAAGCTCCCTAAGCACCTTGTAAAGCCTGGAATGGGGCCACTCAGAGGCAAAAGAAGAGTTCCAGCAGACTTTCAATTGCATGGGGACAGGGCCTTGTAGTATTTTGCAGATTACAATTTGAAAACATCTGGGCATAAGGTGGCATTTTTACAGGATCACACCTGGACCCATGCATTTATGCATGAAAGTAAGCTCTGCTGCTTCTAACACAGTCTGCTAATTAATAAGCATCTAGTTTTAGGAAACAATTCTGGAAACAATTAAAGCAATAAGGAAAGCACCTGTTCCAAACTGACAGGAGACAGGAGGGTTAACCTTTTCACCCCCATCATTTCAGGTCTCTTCTGTAACACAAGCGGTAAACAAAGCCCTAAAGCCCTCATAATATTTGGAGTTCCTCTTGTTTGTTTTAGCTATTCCACCAACATTCTATCACATCTAATTTTCAGATGTCAGAAAAGATGTTGTATATATGTATGTAGCAAGCCTTATATCCCTGCCCTCCACAATGGCTTCATCCGGAAAAATATTGCTCTTGCTTTCAAGGATACATTTGAGATAGAAAGAATATCTCCCAAGAAACTAGAAAATAATGCAAGAAATGAAATAATATGAAGCAAGGAAAGGGACCGGTAAGACCAGGAGTGCAAAAATGGACATAAAGAATGAAGGGGGACTCCTTACAGAGCTCACGAGAGCAGGGGCAATAGTGCTGTTGATGTGATCCACTGCTTGCAGGACCCCTACAGAAAGGAAAAGACAGAGAGAGTCAGCGAGAAGATGAAAGAAACAGAAATAGAGAAAGGCATAGAAGGCAATAGCTCTTGTCTGTAGAATTTCACTTGTATCTGCTGCTATTCGTCCATTTTAGAGTTTACAGCAGAGTTGTTCCTGAGCTGGTTCTGCCTAGTTCTTTTTGCAAGCTCCTTTGGCTGCGGTCATGGCTTCACTTTAAATCTTCTTGAGTCCATCTTCAGGTCTGACTGCTCACACCTTTTCATTTGTGGACTTCCCACCCTCCGTTTGAACTTTCCTGAAATGGAAAGCCCCAAAAGAAAATGGATGGAAATGAAAAGGTGTGAGCAGTCAGACCTGAGACCTTTGGGTGTAGGGCGAGATAAAAATATATATGTATATAAAAGATAGACCAAATAAGTTTTTTTGAAATGAAATGTGAAATAGTATACAAGTGTATTAAATAAGCCATGAACTTGAATTGCTCAGCTGGCTTGTCAAGCTGGCTGGGCAGTTTGGTTTGTTGAACACCTCCTGTGTCCACACTTTCTCCCTTCTCCTCTTATGCCTGCTTGCCTCCTTTCTTCCTTCATTCCTGTGCACACCTAACCTACCTTCCAGGCCAAGCTGGCCTGCTGGCTGTGCAGTTCTTCTAACTGCCCATTGGTGCAATGTGCCATGGCTTGGACCTTGCATGGGTCTTCCTGCTAGTTCCTGAGAGCCTCCACTTCCTAGAAGGCCTCAAATGTGATGTTCAAGGAATCTAGGAAGTGGAGATGTGTGTGTCCACACGCTTAGCCTGCTCGGAGAACCCATGGTCCTCGGCCCAAATGTCCTCAGCCAGGACAAAGTGGAATAATCTATGCAGCTGGCAGTAGCTGCCTGTTGGAGCATGGCAGGTGAGTGAGGTGTAGATGCAGGTGCAGATGCAGAGAAGAAGGAAGGTCATAAGCACAAGGAGAGGTGGCAGAGGTCACATGCATGAAGGAATAAGGGAAAGAGGCTGAAACAGCCAAACTGGGTTTTTATGAACATCCAGAGGTTCAGCTTAACTGAACTCTGAACATTGACAGGGTTCAGTCTGACAGCAAGCCTTACAAATGTGTGATGTTCACAGAAAAAAGCCCTGGATTGTTAAAAACCTCATTTAGCACATGTGTAGCATATAAATATATGCCTATTCAGAGCACTTTGGAATCATTATTTGTTCAGTGAGCATAAGCTGGAATGTCCCTACCTTTTCCAAGGAATCGCGATTTATCATTGTCACGTAATTCCAGAGCTTCATAGATGCCAGTGGAAGCACCACTGGGAACAGCTGCCCGGAACATTCCTAAGGAGCAAAAGGTTAAGAAACTGAACAATTGAAATGCTCTAAATCTCAGAATCATACAACGATATAATTGTAAAAAAATAACTAGTTCTTTGTCTGTTACAAAGAAAATACAACATTTTAAATGTAATTACTCCAGAAGAAATTCATTTAGCTTTGAATTTCTGCTCATACCACTAAAGTGACAAATATTTGCAACTGTTATTTTTGCAACTGGAAACAAATGTATTTACTTGTATTAAGTTTTAGAAAGAATGCCCTTCTTCGGTGACTTTTTATTTTCCTGTTTGCTGCATTCTCTAATCCTGTTTTACTTTCTTTCATTGCTATTCCTAATTTCCAGCTTTTTATATGCATCTAAAACCAATTACTTTCCTGTACATTTCATACTTCTTTCCTTCATATTACTGTTTAATCTCTCCTTAATACGTTTGTAGGACTGTTCTTTTACCCTATAAACTACTGAATTAGGTTCTTCTGATGTTTGCATCCCTCTCTGTTCTTTTTTCATGTTATATAACATGAACCCTGTCCAGATGGGAGGAGTTTAGTGCATTACCTTCGGCAATCCCACTACAGCCCCACTGTATTTCCCCCTAAAAAGCTATTGGTGGAAAACCCAGTGCTGGTCTCAGGTTTCTCAGCAACAGCACCTCTTCTTACCTTGAGGACAGAGCAGCAATTGTGGGTGAGTCCCTGGGTGGCCCATGCAGCTTTTTTAGTCCTGCTTTAGTCCTGTGGGGACTATTTTTGGGGACTATTTTAAACATTAAAAAAAGGACTTTTAAATCTCTGCCTGCAATAAAAGCAGCAAAACCTTCCCCTTTCACTCTCGGTAATGTCAAAAGGGAGAGGTGTGAAAAAGAAAGTAATCATGGTTAGAATTTCTTTAAAAAACTTGACATTACCGGGAAGATGTCCGCTCAAGCAGATAAGAGATGCAACAGCAAAGCACAATCATAGCTTATAAAATATATCCTTGTTGCAAAGCCCTTCTGCTTCTACAGTGTATCTTTCCTGATATCAAGCATCAGAAAAGATACATTTCCAGCAAAAATGTTTTAAGAGGCAAATCTGCACCAAGCAGCTCTAACCCCTTTTTGCCTTTTTTTTAAACAGGGCTCTAGCACTGCAAGCCTGGGCAAGGGAGGGGGGGAGCTTTGCATCTGTAAAATCCCACCCACAGCTGGCTGCCATTGGTCAGAAGACTAGACCTCCACCCCAAATATTCCGGTACCATCCCCATGTGGGGGGAAATAAGCAGACATGGCTCCTAAAAGGGGACTGAGTCCTGTTTTCATCAGGATGTTTTTTTCTCCGGATTTTGGCAGAATGGTCCTCATAAGATCCAGGAATAAGAAATTGCATGGGGATGCCTGGCTGCCAAATTCAGTTACATAACTGTGGGGATGGTCATTCCCGAATTTGGATTCAATTCTGATTAAAATGCACATGGAGACACAGCCTGTAGCTCTGTTCAGTCTGCATGTTTAGAGGCAGAAAACACATGCACAGTGGTAGAGACACACATTTCTGGGTATTTGTTGCTGGCTAAATACCCAAATGTATGCATCACAAAAATTTGGCCAATACTGCCTAGCTAGGAAGTGATAATGCTATCTGATAGACAGTCTGGTTTAGTTATCACAAGTCAATTCCAAATCACAATAATTTTATCAGATTTTACAGAGAAAAATAAAAAGTTTCCAGACCATCTACTTTGGTTTGCAAAAGTGGTTATCAACTTCCTGAAATGCATGAGAAATACTGCAAATTTGTGTTTGCATGTAAAGGTTGCTGCATGGGTGTTGCCTGGCAGGTCCGAAGATGGTGTCATATGAGATGGAGTGAACATTAGGATCACTTGGTTTGGCAGAAATGTTAATCTGTAGAACAGTGGAGGAATCTTCCTCTAAGGTCAATATGAAGGACATTGGTTGGAGTGTGGATACAAAAAAATCAGAAGAAAAAGACAAGACCTGCAATTTTAGATCATTTCCAGAAATCTACTAATCTAATGGATCTAGAGCTAAATTGGCACATGTAGCAAAGCCTGGTTATTTGTTTGTTTCTTGGCTTCCAATATTGCCTAATTGCTACTATAGAAATAAGGCAGGTAGCAGCTTCAAGAACTCAGTAACTCTGCCCCACAGTTTTCATGTGCTTGTATTGTGAGGAGGAGCAGAGGAGGATACTGATCAACATATACACAAGCCCTGCTGTAGGAGTCCTTCATAGGCCATGCATCACCATCCTTCTGCTCCCAAAGTGGAAATACATCGCACTGTGCAACTAAAATTAAACTACAGAGATGCTCTTGCTCAGTGGTGAATTTGCTGGGGAGAGAAAGGAGCAGTACTGCCTCCGGGCCATCCATGCTTGGTGACGTCTGCCCTTTCCAGCTCGCTGCTTTTGGATGGCACTAATCCAAGAGCACAAGGCATAGGGCTGCAGATAAGCAGTCAGCTGCCTGCAGTTTGCTTTTCACACGTCGAGTACATACCTTTAGCTGTGTATAAATCTACCTCAACAGTGGGATTCCCACGGGAATCAAGGATCTCACGAGCGTGAACCTTCTCAATAGACATGGTGGAACTGGTATTTCCTGGAGAGGACAACAACAACAACAACAAAAGTTATCAGAAAAAACAGACACAGAGATTATTCCCATACTGTCTGATCCCATGTTCCTGCCTCATTACCCCTTAGACACAGATGGGATGTTAGTAATGGGTGGAGACTTAGCTATTCAGGTGAAAAGGTCCTAGTGATGTCCTGTAAAGATCCCTTTACTTAAAACTCTCTGATAAGGGGCATTTGGAAGGTGTTTCCACAGTCAGGGGAAGTTTGTGCAAATGTCATACAAACTGTGGGGTGGGGTGTCTGGAAGGGGTGCATGTGAACCAACAAGGTCATTACACACACTGTCCATGAACTGCTGTAAACGGCGTGTGTGTGTGAGTCTAAACATGTTTTCTTGTGGTCTCATGCTGAGCACCATGGTTGGTTGCTGCAGTCCTCAGACTCTATGAAGAGCTTCAGTATGGGGGTGGGGGTGGGGGTGGGGGTGGGGGGGAGAGATTCAAAGTGCAAAATCATGTGAACTTGATAGCAGATTTGCAGCCAACCAGAATTTATTTCTGTTCAGGTCCAGTCCTGAAGGTACAAGGGATCTTCTGAAGATAACACAGATATTGTGGCTTTATTTTGTTTTGCTTATTTCTTGATAGTTGCAATGCACAAAGGCAGGGTGAGAGATGTGTGCACACTGCAGCGAGTACATACATGTGTGCCGCAAAGGGGCTTTGCTGGGAAGGCAAACACGCATCCCATCTTGCCATACTGAGTTCTGCTCAGGTGGGTGGGTGGTACAATTCTGCAGAGTGTACTTAGTGGGACTGTATATGATTCTTATAGCTGCCGTGCAAGATAGAAGATGAGTCAGCTAAAGAGCGCAGAGACTGCCTTCCAGAAAAAAACAAAACAAAGAGTAGGATTCGTGTCTGGCTAGGAACAGCATCCTCTGATCTAGAAGTTCTCCCCCCTGGTTTGTGCTATGCAGGGGCTCTTGAACAACTCACTGCATGTGGAAATGCATGCTTCTCTTCCTCAGGACTATCTGCTTATGTCTTCCACGGTTGGATCCGTGACCTTGAATCACTCTCAGGTGAGATGCTTGAGAACCACGCCACAAAAGGATCCCTGGTTACTTCTTAGGAGCACAGCACTCATTTTAGGCAGGCAGGGTAGGAAGTGGTACAGATCCTGCAACATGCTTACATTCTTTCTGTTAAGATTTTTTAAACCATCCAAGCTGCATTTGCCCTTGCTTCAGTCCATTTTTGGAGTGAGAGAATGCCTCAGCAAAGTAATAAGCTAATTACCGGTACTTTCAGCATTATTTACTTTAGAAGATCCACCTTTGGGTCAGATAATGTTGTTCACTTTGGTGATGTGCTTTTCCGCTCTGAACTGAAGCTGGATTAAAACTTTGGTGTGAACACAGCCCAAATGTTTGAAAAACAAGTGGGAACGAAGAGCATGTTTGTGGACAAATGTTTTTGTGAGCCACAATTGGCAATGCAAAACATGTCCAGGATTCCAGCAGGAAGCGCTGTTCACCTCAGTTGTCGACTCCAGCCCCCACAAAAAGGTAGGCCAATGCTGCGCCAACAGGACTGTGCTTCAGGTGAGCATGACTTGCAAGAAACATATCTTTTAACAATTTGCTTTTGTTTTTTTAACACAGGAAAGAATCACAAGGTTGATCAGATTCTTTCTAGAGCTGCTCTACACCACTGGCTGCCTGATTTCAGGCAGTCTGGATCAACTTCTATTAGTGGAGTGCCTCTTCCGCTATTCGGAAAAACAAAAGAGCTGTGGTCACACCTAAGGTTTAATCCAGCTTCAGTCCATTTCAGAGCTAGAGAACACTTCAGCAAAGAGACCAGTAATTTTCTTTCCATGTAATCAATCCCAAAGGTGGATTTTCTGAGTTATTTAACACTGAAAGAAAACAGCTTGTCACTTTGCTTCTGTATTCTCTCACTCTGAAAATGGGCTGAAGCTGGATTAAACCTTAAGTGTGACCACAGCCAAGGTATTCTACACTGGCCAACATACCAGACCAGGAGGGGTCGGCAACATGTGGAAAGGAGGTTCTTGGCATACTTGCTGGTCTGGTATACCAGCCATTGCAGGATCACCCAAAGTCCACTGAGTTAACAGAAATGAAGAAATGGTTGTCCATCCTGGACCAAACTGCACCTGGACAAATGCATAAGAGGCTTGTGGTTGCTTTTCCTGACATCATTTAAAAAAAAAATAGGAGGAAGGGGAATTTGGACATTGCCTTCTCTGACATTGCACTGATCTGTCTGAATCTGATGCAAATGATCCATCTAGTTCCCACTCAGCAATTCAATCTGGTTTTAAACCAGGGTTTTTTAAAACCAGCAGTGAGGTCTTTTTGTGTGTGTGTGATCCTACTGTTACCTTATAATGCAGGCTCACTCTCCATTCTTCAGTGCCCCTCCCCTCTCCCCTCCCCTCAGCAGAACCCTCTCCCCATACAGTCAGCAATTGGATACCATCATACCCTGACTTTATTGGGGCAGGCAATTCAAACCCCACCCTCTATATAAACCTTCCCCCACGTGAGATCATGGAGCCCTTTGGCAGCAGCTTTTTTTCACTGCTTGTCTCCAGCATCTTGTTTCCACCATAGCACAACTTCTTTCTCCTGTTAACAAGGCAGCAGAACGTTAAATATCACTTTCGCTTATTTCCTATAATGGA
Organism: Aspidoscelis marmoratus; assembly: GCA_014337955.1. Taxonomy (NCBI): domain Eukaryota; kingdom Metazoa; phylum Chordata; class Lepidosauria; order Squamata; family Teiidae; genus Aspidoscelis; species Aspidoscelis marmoratus. The sequence goes on along the minus strand of MTQE01002560.1, from coordinate 10,446,321 downwards.
GCTTTGTGGAGAGGCAACCCTGGAAGGAAGGAAGGAGGGAGGGAGGGAGGGAGGGGGCAGACAGGAGCAGACAATAAAGCTTTGCACTGGATCATTACTGCAGATCAGTGTGAAATGGCAAGTCTTTCACAATCACTGTCAGAGAATCCCTCTTTGTAAAATCAGATACTTTGTTGACTCACTCCCTGCTACATGGTCTGATCTCTTGATATATTGTTCGGTACTGCAGGCTTTGTTCATTCTTCACCTCTCCCCCCTTCTGCCAGCCCAATCTCCTTAGCACGTAATGGCAGAGAGCCTGGGGAAGAGGGGACTAGGGCAGAGGAAAGCAGGGCTTATCATTGGATCAGAGGAAACTGAGAAGAATGCCCCTAAAGCATGATTCCCTCTCCCAAAAAACCACTTGCATTCCCATTTGCTAAATAATGTGGAGTATTTCTAAATCCAGCAGTGAAACCCCTTTTAATTCAAATAGGTATACTCTGTGTTTCAGGACCTTTAATCCACAAAATGGGGAGAACTCAAGTTGACTTCAAGCCTGATCACATCCTGTGTCAGAGCGCGCCCCTAGAGATGGTGTTAGTCTTGAAGAGAAGAACATGCAGAAATACTATTTGTTTGTTTCTGAATGTATTTCACTCTGTATTTAAGAGCAGCTTAGGGAAGCTGGATTTGGGCAGGAGTATTAGGGCAAAGTGAAAAGGTTAACTTCCAATTAATTCCCCAACTGCTGTTTTATAAAAAGAAGAAGGAAAATCAAAGATTTATTTGTCACTCTCTCAAGTCATATATAATCTGGCCCTCAGGGAGTTATCCTAGAGATTAAGAGTGAATTTCTTATTTTTACCCTCAACTTGAGAAAGGGATGTAAAAGAAGACAAACTTGGTTTCCTTATCAAAAAAAGCTAAACTGGATTGAGTCCTGAGTTTGTCCGAATCTTAGATCAAAGTTTAATGCTGTGGCTTTTCTAAAATAATAGCTTAGCATGGGCATGGATGAATGTGATTGTTTTTAACTGCACAATTTTTTTAGCTTGTTTCCTTTGCTGCTTGTGTGGTTCATGTGAAATTTTTAAATGCTGTTATTAAATTTAGCACAAGGGTGCTGGTAGACACTTTAAATAGTGGGGGACAGACCCAAAGAACAAAATGTAGGAGCTGTTTTGCAGCTTGATTAATTGTACGCTTTGTTTTAAAGGGAAGGGATCTTGGGCTGTGCATAAACGCTTCAGTAACTGCAGTAACTTCATTAGCTGAGGATCTTCTATGTGAGCAGGTGCCTAACTGCTCAAAAAACTGCAATTCCTACTGTTTCCTGAACAAAAGCGTAAGTTATGAACTAGTGAAAAACATAATAGGGGTCTATGAGAAAGAAATGTTGGATGTAGCATGGATTGGGCCACAGGCATCAGGCCTTACATGGAAATGTCAAATGGAGCCCTCTCTCACAGGCTGTCTCCACACTTGCAGGGTGTGGAGCAGTTCCAGGCTGGAGAGGTCTACCTTTCCTGAAAGAACAGGTCTCCCTTCTCCAAAGCTCACGTGAGCTTTGGATCCTGCTCTGAGGGCTCCAATAAGGCCCCCTTAGAGGGACCCATTTTGGTGGTGCTATTTGGTGCACTGCCAAACCACCCCACAGAGGTGTACACCTTCCACATGCCTCCTTGGACTGGTTCAGCAGCAGCCTCTGAACTGCTGACATACCTGTTAAAACAGGTCTACCAATATCATAGTCTAGGCTGCCTAGAATGGGATACACTGTATCAAATACAGAATTAGCCACTTCCCAGGAACAGGGCCTCCCTAGTCTTGAGGTTGTGAAAAAGAGAGGTCCAGAACAGGGCTAGCGTAAGTGTGGAAAAGGCCACAGTAATGATCACATGGTAGAATCCATTGAGAGGTCCCTGTCTTTCCCTAAAGACTCATCTCCCATGATTTTGATCTGTGATTAGACCATCTGTTATCACTATTATCTTTGCTGCTTATGTGGGTATATATTGGTAGTGATAATAACAATAACAGAAGCCGACTTTTGAGGAAAGCTAAGTGTTTCAACAAAGCAAGCAGCATTCCTACATATTCTCTCCTGATCACTGCCTCTTTGTGCTAATTTCCATTTGTTTCTATCTTTTCTCCAAGGGCAAAGGTGACTGGTAAATGTGTGATTTGTTTAGGGCCAATGAAATCCCTGAAACGGAATGGATCTATTAAATGCACTACTGTGGAAAGAGTCAGCAATTTCCAGTCCCTTGGGTTTATTTATCTAATAGTGTTTCATATCCTGCCTTCCCTTTAACAAAACTCACAGGGACAGACAACCATAAAATAAAATCAATAATGTATTCTAACATAAAAAACAGGCAACAGAATTGAACAGATTAAAACAGCAGCTGGAATAAAATCATCCTCTCTCTGTTCCTGTGTAAAGAGGAATTTCTTGAGTTCTCTTAAAAATAACCCTAATACGTGAGGCCTTGTTTTCTGCCTCAAGGTTTTCTGAAACCTGAGAAAAACCACTTCAGTCTTGTTAGTAAGCAAAATTCTAGAGCCTTGTTTGTGTTGTCTTCTGAAAGAAGCAAAATCATGGTGCTCAGCTGTTATACTTTTTTTTCCCTCTGCTTATTCAGGGTGACACATATGTATAAAAGACTATAGGTAATAAAGTATTCATTTTGCTGATACCTATGATAGCTGGGCAATCTGCCCTTTGAAGTACAATTTGGCTGGCTGCTGAGCTTTGTGCTTATTACTACTTTCTGTCAACACCCTCCCACTCCCGCTTCTTCCCCCCTTTTTGTTGTTACAACTGAATTCCTCACGTTCTTAGGCTGAGGGGGTGTATTGGCAGGAATGCCATGGATGAGGAACTAAGATGTGCCTTTTTATTGCATAATTTAGCACTGAGATTGTAATGAATGAGCCATTTTAGGGAATAAAATAAGACTATATGTAAACAGGCGCTCGGGATGTTACTTTAAAAAAAAAATTCAGAAGCGCCTTGCTAAAGTTATGGAGACAGAGACATGGCTTTAGGACGAATAAGGTGGGCGGGAGCTTAACTCCAGCACCCAAGCAGAACATGGTGTGGTGATAGGACCACTTGTGGTGTCTGCATTTTGCTTTGGTACAAATGAGATGGGGGCGGCTGAGCTCCAATGTGGCCAGAGATGCTCTTGCTGAGAAGCCCACCACCACTGCAGACAGCAGGCTTTTAATGACACTGGAACTAAGAAGTTCAAACTCAAGGTGACATTCATAAGAACATAAGAGAAGCCTTGCTGGATCAGGCCACAGCCCATCTAGTCCAGCATCCTGTCGCACACAGTGGCCCACCAAATGCTCATGGGCATCTCAAGCAGAGACAAGGACAAACCTTCTCCTGCTCTCGAGTCCCAGCAGATGGCCTTAGAAGTGCCCCAGTTCCTCCCCTCCCAGCCTGAAAGATGCACCTAGGCATTCCTTCTAGTAGCCATTGATACATCTGTCATCCATAAATTTGTCTAACCCTACCTTAAAGCCATCTAGACTGGAAGCTGTCACCACCTCTTCCGGCAGCACATTCCATAAGCTGATGACCCTCTGGGTAAAGAAATACTTCCCCCTGTCAGACCTGACTCTCCTACCCATCAGCTTCATAGAGTGCCCCCTGGTTCTAGCGCTGTGCGATAGAGAAAAGAAATTTCCCTCCACCCTACCGACTGTAAAGAAGTTGCAGGGTCGTTCTAGGCAGGGGAGTACACTACCCAGTGGCAGGTGAGGCAAAACAGCAGAGCAGAACTGCGCACCTTTGGCTTTACAAATAAAAATAAAAATAAAACCCTAAAGGTGAAACACGACAAGTAAAAAAAAACCCACAACCTTCTGAATGTCTTTTTACCTTACAAGTACAGTCTTATTCTTTCCACCCCAAATGATGATGCCATCATCATTATCATTATTCCACCCTATAGCTGAAGGCCTTAGGGTGGGTTACAACATTAAAACAATAAAAGTATCTGAAAAATAGGGAAACAAATGCCCACAAGGTCAGGCATTGGCTGAGAGGGAAAGCAAAATCCTCTCTCTGCTCATCCACAAAAGTTCAGATGCTGCCCTCAGTAGTCCTGTTGTGCAATCACACCTTTCAAATTTAAATGGACAAAGCAGCTGAAACAGTTTCAGTGCTGGGATAATCTGAATATTGAGCAGTATGAATTGCAAGGGGATAGTCCAGAGAAGAAACGGGCATTCATTTTGCTTGTGACCCCCTCATAAAGAGAATGGTCTGAAAACAGATTTATCATCAGGTGTGACCGCAACCCAGGTATGGGCTGTGGCTGTTGGGTGGTGTTTATAGGGTACCAGTTTGGGTAGATGAAACAGATGTTTTCAACTATGCAGCTGCTCTGCCTCTGCTCCCCCACTTCACCTAATCCACTGGTCTTAGATATTCGTTTGTTTAAGCCTTATTGATGGCTTATGCAAGAGTGCTCCAACTGTAGCTTTCTACATGCTTCTGAACTACAATCCCCATCATTCTTTTCTATTTTATATGCTGTCTTGAGTTCATAGGACACTATTGTTCGGAAACCCACAGCATGGCCCAGTTTGACCACGCTGCCTTACACGCTCCTCTGTAGGCAACTTAGGCTTCCAAAGTGGTTTGCAATATAATGGCTACTCTATAACCCATTCTTACCCCCAATTGCCTTATTTTAGAGCATAATCTTTATTTTGAAAACAGACTAGGACAGACATATCTCTGTTTGGAGGAGAATTCTTTCTCCATAACTCTCCAGTATAGACCTTGAATAAAGCCAGGAGGGTCAAAATTGGCCCCTGGACTAACCAAGTTGATCTGTACTTGGCTCACTTGTTCATAGTATCTCAAGAGAGAAATTTCTGTTTAAATTACAGTTATTATGTCTAAAACTATAGCCAGATTTGTAAAATAATCACATTTGGTGCAAACCTTGGTCCTTTTCTTCATGATTTGGTTAGAGACTATATTATCCCTTTTTCTGGTATTACTCTGGCTTCATGGAGGAACTTTTTCACCATACACACACTTACCTGGGAACAAATCAAGCACAGAACTCCTGTATTTAAGTGACAAGTATTTGCTGTCCCATGCTTCCTGGGGAGGTGGGACTAGATGCAAATGCAGGATGGCCTTACAAATAAAGAAACCACAAGGTAAGCATCTCTTGCAAAGAAATGTTTTGTTATTTTGTTTTAATTTATTCCAAGGTGATGTGCATTTCATGTCATTTTAATGAGAGACAGGATAAATGGGCTCTCCTGCCATAGACTGAGATTCCCGCTATCTCTGTTTCATCTGAAAAAGTTGTGTGTTTTGGTAAAGAACGGATGCAAAAATGCCACGGCCTTTGAATACAGGGAGATTTTTCTGTCGCTTCTCAAAATAATTTTATGAGCCCAATATTTAACGCATACTACTCTTTGTTCAATAATCTCAGGACAATTTTCTACATAATTTCCAAGCAAATGTCGACTCAGGAAGCAAGTGGGCCTGCGCTTGCTCAGTTTCTGCAGCAAACCTGTGCCGTCGGCCTTCCGCCACTGTCTGACTTGGCATCTTGAACAATTTTGGGTCCATGGGAAAGTTCAGGGAGTTCCAATGGTTTGCCTGTTTGCCTTTGGATATCTTTTATTCCCATCTCTGATTTCGAATTTCTCTCAAGGTGCCAAATGTACAGTACTGTGCCGGTTAGCTAATGATATTCTAGACAAATGCATCATAACATGTGATGGAAGAAGAAAAGCTACTGGAGAAGGTGCCATCAAGGACTGCTTCCAACAATGATTTGGCTGTTGCCTCCTTATTTATCTGCTCCTTCTTAACTCTTGATAAGTCTCCTGGTTAGCAACAACTACATTGTAGAAGAATTAGTGAAATAATAGAGATTGACATTGTAATGGTAGGAGGAGATTTATGCCCTCCCCCCTGACGTGAAGGGAAGGCTATAGAAGGGGGGGGTGCAGACTGGAGGAGGCCACAGCACCCTCAGTAGGGGAAGAAGAAAATGGGAGCGAGGATGGAATATGTCAGGTCTGGGGAAAGGCAGAAAGCATTAGAGGTACAAACCACAGCACAATGAATGGTTTTCGGAATGCACAAACATTGCAAATACTGTACAAGAGAAGCCTTTTATTAACTAGGTGTTTCAGCCAATATAGCTGGGATTCTCTGAAAACTACACTGGTCTCTGTTTTTGGCTGGTGTCCCCATCAGCTGCTACACATATTGCAATGGTTGGACCATCTCTGTCAGGTGTCACAGACCTGCCTTGCCATGTGCCGGCATCTAGAACGTGAAAGACCTACCTGCCCTAGCACTGTGGTGACCTGGCATGTGTGGATGTCTCTCTTTCGACATGAACGTATTGAAGAAGCAGGTAAAATGCTGGCATTTCTGTGCCACAGTTCTGTGCCAGAGTCCCAACTGTATGCACTTGAGACCAAATTCTCTACCTCAAATCAGCATCTTTGGCTAGTACAGCGTGGTGCCGTGAATTCATTTCATTAAAGAGAAAAAATACAGAAATCTGTTGACTTGGCTAGTTTGCTTTTACGTGAGCCTTGTGAGTAGCCTGGTATGTGATGAGTAACCAATCTAGAGTACCTTCTCTTGTGATTTACCACTGTTTCTGCCATCCCTCCAATCCTTCCTATTTCACCCCTGAAAGAACTACCTTGTTTGCCAGAAGTGGGGAAAAAGTAAAAGCAATAGCAGTTGCCTTGCCCTGAAAGGAGGTCAGGGTTAGATAAGCCGGGATAAGGGACAGAGATAGGACAGAGGGAGGCAGAGAGAGGCACAGCTGGGATCCCACAGGCAGTCTTAAGCAAAAAGAGCATGCAAGCAACTCTGTGAGGTTGCGTCTGTGCACACCTCAGTGTCTGAACAAGTGCTGCCTTCAACAGCATCCCATCCACTTTCTTCACATTTCCTAGGTGACACGGGGAAGTCTACTGCAGCCTACAGCAGATCCAGTAAGGGCTTGCTCCTTGCTTTTCATTTAGCATCTTGAAGTACAGTGGTCAACTTTGTGATGACCTGTCATTCTTAGGGCGGCACTGATTTGCACAGCTGGCAGGGTTGCAAAAACCCAGATAGACTGGTCATTGCTTGCCAGACTCTCATCTTAAGGTAGGTTTAACTTCGGAGCATGGTCCTCCCTCCAATTCATCCATCGTATACCACATAAAGTGGAATTTGCTGTAGCCAAATGTCGGGCTGCAGCTCCAAAGCCAAACAGTCTCAACCAAAAGGAATAAGGTAGATGGGACATGATAAAAGTAGAAATAACTGGGGTGGTTGTAGCTGAGTATTCTGTATCCTTTAAGGGTATTTCTGAGATTCTGGGATTAGCCTGGGGTAGAAGGAAGCCACTTACCTTCCTAGGGCAGCAGTAGAAATACTGGCCAAATCAGCACAGCTAAGAGGAGCTGGACAGCGAGATCAGGGATACGGAACTTGAAGGGGAGATGCTGTGTCCTCTGAGCCAGTGACGGTGGCAGCAGAAACATCAGCAGCAGTGGGATGGAGCCGCCCCTGATAGGGCCTGGATGCAAACATGTGACCCAGAGCTGCGATGAGTCAGGATTTCAAGGGAGCTTTGCAAACAGCACGTAGAGGATGGAGAGACGGGAGGGAGGGGTAGTTGGTGCTGCAGAAGCAAACAGGATGCCAAAAACAACACACTCAGCCCTGCTTTATGAGTTGGTTGTTTTTTTTTAATCCAGTCACATACATCAAATCACAACTCATTCAAATCAGAGATGCTCCTCTCCCCGTTAGCATGGCTACCTGTGTTACTGTTTGCCGGAAGAGCACTACTCTTTGGACCAGGGCTGAAACAGCTCCGGAAAGAACGCTCTGGAAGGCAGCCCACAGCTCTCCCGCTTCAGTGAAAACCAGTTGGCACCGGATCTCCAGAACTGTCAGTGAAACAATCCATGTCTGGGAATTAACACATAGGTCACTCGGGTATCTCCTCTTGCAGAGGCTCATCCATTTCCTAGGGGGGACAAAGAAGGAGAAAGGTAGTTAGGAAAAAAAAATCAAGTGTTCAAAGTGGAGTAGCTTGTCTGGTATTTCTGGAAGCCACACAAAAAGCAGGCTGATTCCGCAAATGCCCTTGCTGGGCCAGACAACCAAACAGAAATGTATAATTTGGGGTTCCCTTATGCACACTCCATTATTTTTTATTTGTGTCTTATCATGTAGGATCATTTTTCAGTGGATTGGGAATAAGGCAAAATTTGGTCAAATTTTGGTCAAATGTTTGGTTACAACTTTCAATTTGACTACCTTCCCATTTGATCTCATTTTGGGGGCATTGGTGCTTTTAATTTTTTCACTACCCCTAGCACATATGAGGTGCTTTATCAATAATGAAAGCCAGCAAACTTTAGATTTTTTTATTATTATTATTTTTGCAGGTATGATGTCAATCAGCAACAGATTTATACTCGCAACCATGCCAGGAGCAACACAGAAAACTTGGATGAAGATACTGTGCTAAGGAAAAAAATGGCATTTTCTCAGTCCTTAACCCAATCTAGTGCTTTGGGCTTGTCCCCATGCACTATATACTCCGAAGCGAACCTGAATTCATTTCGGAGCATCCCCATGCAAAGGCTCTAATCCGGACTACATGCGGAACAAATTGCCCAAACCCATGGTAAAAAAAACACACGCCTTGCAAACTGTTCTCACTGTGGATTGGGAGGCAAGCATGGATTATCTTGGAGGCATGGGATGCTCCCGGGTTATTGGGGGAGGAGATTGGTGCTCACATCATTAGCGGATGGGGTTTTGCCTCTGCCCGTTGTAGCGGCTTTGGTTAGCTTTTTAGCTGGCAGGCAAGCAGCTTCTGAAGTTTACCAAAGTTAAACTGCCTCTAAACATTGTAGCAGCTTTTGTTAGCTTTTTAGCTGGCAAACTTCAAGAGCTGCTTATAGGGAAGGGGGTGGAATAAGCCGCTACAATGTTTAGAGGCAGTTTACCAGATAAGTGCTTCTCTGATAAACTGCCTCTAACTTCAGAAGCTGCTTGCCGGCAATCCGGGAGTGGGGGTGGGATAAGGGTTGCAGGAAGAGGCTCGTGGGACAGCAAGGGCCAGATGATCCCTCTCATCACTGCATCTTACTGGGGCAATCAGTTATTTTACGTTTGCCTGGTGATCAGATCGCAGAGAGAAGAGGCTTGTTTCTGTTTGATCACTGTTTAATGCCCAGCAGTTGCGATCAGGGAAGGGGCGTTGGGTGGGATTTCCCTGCCCTTGCTCGTATCAGGAGAGAGGGTGTGGAGAGAAAAAGATACTGTTTCCCCGTGCAGAGGTTTAGCGCAGTTAGCATGGGTATCAAGGTGTATTCGACTTGAGCCTGCGCTTTCATCCATCACATGGGGATGGGTCAATTTGAACTAGGATCCGTATTGGGAATATCCCGAATCCAATCCAAAGTAAACCAAGTGCAGGGGGACAAACAACACTAGTTATATAATTACTACATTCCTTATCTTAGTCATTGGTTGAAACATAACCTCTTCACCCAGGCCTTTGATTTTTAGGCTGGAAAATGGTGAAGGTTGCTGATTTGTTCCCTAGCCTCTCCGGGGACATAGGCAATGGTAAGCAACTTCTGTATCTCTGCTAGAAAAACTGCATAGAGATGCTCATGCAGGCGACCAGGTATTGGCCATGATTCAGTGGTACCTAACAACAACAACGCTGTCCTGCTAGGTTGAGAGGGTAATGTTTTAATAATATTTAATACTTTCTAACTGATTTTATTCATGTTTTATATTGAATATTTTTATAAAGAGTTGTGATTTGCCCAGAAACAGTATTTAAATGTTCAGAAATAATAAAAGTTTCAAATTTCCTTTGGCTATTGAGAGTCAGAGTTAGAACAGCTAAAGAATAATCATGTTAAATGAAAAAGCCTGCAATAAATGATGAATGCTATGAATATAAGAGGAGCCCTGCCGGATCGGGCCACAGCTCATCTAGTACAGCATCCCGTCTCACATGGTGGACCACCCATTTTTTAGGAGCATCTCAAGCAGAGAACAAGGGCAAACCTTCAACTGCTCTCAAATCCCTCCAAATGAAACACTGAATACGTCAGCATCTGGCCCTAAGAATCCATTGCTCAGCAAGATCAGGAGCCATCTCAATCAATTTTCAAGAAGGAGTGAGCAAATGTCTCTGGAAGCTTAACCAGCAAGGAGGATGGCTTTATCCAGGTGCTTACACTTGAGGTCTTTTATTCTTACACAACAGAGCTGCCAAGTCTGGGGGAAGCACAAAGTAGGATCCCTCCAGATCCCTCCAGCAGCACTGTTGTTGCCTTCTTCTCTACTGCCACCTGTCATCCATCATTGTGCTCACCTTCTCATACTCATCGACTGGCATTTCACCTTTTTGGGAAAGTCAGTGGTGTAGAAAAGAACTGCTCTCTTAAGCTCTTCTTCCTTCCCAGCCACTTCAGGAAGTTGTGAAGCTTGATTAGGAATGGAAAAAACATTACTGCCAGTCCTCTGCTTGAGGAAAGGGAGTAGGATATTATTCAGCTCTCAAGTACCTAGGATTTGTGCCCCATGCAAAACAGAAGATAGTGCCACAGTTTAGGAGCACATCACATCTCCAAGCTAAAATTCTGATTAGTACTCACACTGGATGCCTACTGGAAATTCAGAATCACCAATGAATTGCAAAGGTCTCTACAAGGTTTGCAAGGGATTTGGTAAGACAAGGAGGTTCGTTTCAATAGATATCATAATGGTCTTATGCTCAAGACAGGTCTTTGCCATGCTCAGTTTTCTGCACTGTGGGGGGTTGAGAAACAATCCTATGGTGGCTTTTGGTTGTGTTTACCCATTCTTGAACTACAAGGTGTCATTCTGGGGAGAGAGGCTGAATCTATGCAGAGGCTCAGATGAAGTACCATTACCCCAGCTGCAATATTTGGTGAAACCAGACTATATGGAAAAATGTCATTTCCACCCATTAGAGTAACTGGAGGCTTACTGGGGGGTGGGAGAAGAGACAGTGGTACAGATGTTCTATTTATTACTTATTTAAGGCATTTTATGATGCTTCTCATTTTAAAAAATTTCAAATCAACTACTTCCTACACCCTGCCAAGTCTTCCCAGACTTTAAAGAGAGCTTTTTGTTGTTGCTGTTGTTCTAATGGCAGTAGCAACAAGAACAGAAAGAAACCCATCACCCAATTATATCAGAGCAAAAGCTCTTGGGACCATCTCAAGGGGGAGGAAAGTGGCCAAAGCTTTCCTTCACCCATGAAGCGGATTCCCTGCCCACAGGATGGCCTCAGGGTGCTCTTTTGGAGAGACACCTCTCCTAAAAAGAGCACATTCAGGATGCCTTGAGATGAGGCTTCAGTGCTGTGTATTTACACTGTGCCCCGTCTTTCATATAGATGGTACTGTCTTGTCCCAGGCAGGAGTGAGCAGTGAGGCAAGACACATGTGCACTCTTACGGCAGTCCTTTGAGGGCTCAGAAATACTCAGCATCAGTTCAGCCCAAAGTCAGGGGCCTCCAGAGATTCAGTAAGTATCAGCACAGTCAATCCGTCCAAAGGTCAAGGTTTCCAGAGGTTCGGCAAAGTCACAAGGGGGTCCAAGAGTCAAGATACACGCAAGGTGGGAGTTGCACCAAAGTTGTCTGCAACACCGGCTCAGCGTGTGCTGCTCA
>MTQE01002560.1:10351928-10397512 GCA_014337955.1 Aspidoscelis marmoratus | reverse complement strand
CTGAGGGACAGTGAACTGGCCCCCTGTTTAAAAAGTTTGAGAACCCCTGGGCTATAGTACTGTTACATGCAAGACCTGGCCTTAAGAGAGCAATGCCAAACAGAGTCTTCTGCAATGGAGTTTTGGTCATGAATTAGGTAAAATGCTACTTTCTTCTCTTAATGAGGGGACCTGAACTGCCATTTCAAGCAAAGACGGTGTAGAAGGTAATTCTCATTTATAGGCAGTGTGATGGGTTCCTGGAACAATTATGCTTTGCAAAGTATCGTATTTCAAAAGCATACTTGTTCTCTCCTTTGAGTGACTCTTCAGAGCCCTTGTCACTTGATAATGTACGGCACAGCTGTTTTCTTACTACCAATTCTATCAGCCCATAAGCTATTGCAGAACTTAGCTACAGCCAGACCTCTGTATCTGCTGATCCAGTAACTGCGGTGATCAGACCAGACTTCCCCCATCTGGCTGATGTCACCTGACCTACCTGGAGCTTCTTGGAGACCTGGGGCAGTCAAAAAATTGTGTGAAATCATGCAAGATCCCCCATGATTCCTGTGAAATCACAGGATTTCACAGGAATTATGGGAAATTTCAGTGCATTTTCCCTGTTTAAAATATTCTCCTTTTTGGGTAGCTGTGGTAGGACCTGGAACGTATCCCCTGCACATACAGAAGTCTGACTGTATTAAGGTTTGGGAAAGAAACCTTTACTGCAAAGTGCAGTTGTACAGCCACAAACGTAAACAAAAATGAGTCATGGCTACCACAAACAGGCAGAATCTATAACATTTACTTTTGGAGGAGGCTGGATAATGGCATTTTCTACACCAGAACTTGCCTTTGACCAAGATACACAGATTTTCAAGCAACATAAAATGGAAGCAATAGGAATAGACCACACCGGGGGGTGGGTGGGTGGGGTAAAAGGTTTTTATTTGATCCTGTGTGTTTTGGCATTTAAGCAACACATGAAAAACAGATGCTACTTTGTGGCCCAGGTTATTTTCCTGTACAATTTCTGGGGGTCAAAGGTGAAAAGCCCACCCTATATGGGACATAAAGCCACGCATATCCAAGTGCCCCCCTCCCACCCCAAACCTTTTTCTAAATTGTCCAACAGTGTTCTAGTTAACATCAAGAACAAACTGGGTGGCCAGTTCGGCAAGAGGCCTTTTTTCTTCTTGCTTTTACACAGAGGTTCAAATCCACCCACCCCCTGCCCATTAATGTCCACAGGGGTGCCCAACCCCAGCATCCTTGTGGAGGATTTCCGCCTCTGGGGCTACAGCAGTGGCACACAGACACATACAAGTTGAGAGCTGTCTCTCCTCTTCGCATTCATCACCGCAATTCCCCTCTTCCTGCCATCAGCCGACTCCCACTCCACATCCAGCGGGAGAGGGTCTTAGCCAGGGATCCGCTGGTAAAAGTAGATGTAACCAAGATCCTTAGGAGGCTTTTCAGAGGCGCAGACTTTCTGATCATTATAGATCACCCATCTGGTTGGCAGTAAGGAGTTTTAAAAAGAAAGAACAGTGTAAGAAACGGTTAGGAACGGATGCAAGAGTTTTATGGATTTTCTACTTGTGGGGAAAACAAAATGAGCTGCTGGGCACTGAATTTAGCTCTTTACATCGTTCTTTTCAAAACAAGACTCTGAGGGCAAAGGGAGAATGAACTAGGGCTACTCAAATACCAGAAGAGAAGGCTGAGTAAGACGCTAGTACAATTCTCTCTCAGATCTCAGGCAAAAAAATAAATAAAAGAACATATAGGCAAGACCATATAGGGTTCCCTCCAAAGTAAATACTGTAAAATGAATTCCACAGAATTTGGGCAACAGTTGCCTCTCATGTAGCACCATTTTGCTCTTACATCCTTCTTTCCTCATTTGTGATTTGGTCCCTGCAGCACTGCTGACTTGCATTGGTAAATTAGGCCTACGTGGTTCCCGTAACTCTGTTTTCTGTATGCAGCAATTATTTGCATATCAAGAACATGAACCAATTATTTGGTTCATGAGCACCAAATCAGCTTTCTGAGAAATTATTGTACCGTACTTTGGATTGGAGAGTTCAATACCTGCTATCCTTAGTAGCGGACAATGATAGTTACGATTTTGCTGTCTTCAAACTCAATCTATTGACAGTTCAGGAATGGAAGTGTCATAAAATGGCTTCTTCAAGAGCCCATCTCTGTTCCTCTTACCTGTTATCTTTCTTGATATGACAGACGTAATGGCCACACATAGTGGATGTGCCCATGTGGCTAATGAAGGCAAAAAGCTGGTATTCTGAAGCGATGAGAAAAAACAACAACATAAGGGTCACATTTGTGCCTTGCACAGAATCCAGTGTTCCTAATGCATTTGAAGCAAGAAATTCAGTTGCAAAAAACTTTGAACAATACTAGCTCTACCAAACAAACTGCAATAGGTCATACAAAAGGCCACCAAGAAGAAGTTTCGGGGGGGGGGGGTGTTGCACCTGAGCGCAGAAGAACAGACAAGAGCAGTACTCTTGGTTCAGACATTTGAAACCGTGACCAAAAGGTTCTGAAATAGGAACTAGAAGATCTGGGGGAACCAAAGCCATCCAACCCAGAGAAGCCAGGAAATTTCTATATTCAAAACTCACTTCCAGATCCATCACGCACTTTTGGCCCTACAGGAACAGATTCAGAGATGGACTCTGCTGCTGAACGCCCCTCTGAGATGTCCATGGCAGCTTCAGCATCCAGATCGTCAATATGGCTGAAGATCCAGTCCACAGCACGCTCAAGGCTGTTATTCTGCAGATAAGATGATGGAAGGCATCAGTTAAAGCAAGGCATCTCATGTCTCTTTTGTCAAAGGGTAAGTTTTCAGGTACAGATAGAAAATATTAAGCAAATGGGAAGAGCATTCTGCCACTTTTTCTGCTTTGACCTACCGTAGCTCTTAGTGCTTTCATAGCCTGATCCCGGGAAAACCCCATGGAGACTATAGTTGCTACACAATCCTCAGATGGGGGATCTGGACAAGTGATAGTGGAGCCTGGACCACTGGATCCAGGAAGAACCAGGGGATTTGCAAAATCTAGAGAAGGGAAAGCAAGTTTTCAGAAGGTGAGAAATGGAGAATATTTTGGCCTTCAGGATTCTGCCATCCTACCCTAATCACTGCAGCAGACATAACATGATGAATCTGGAGCAGCTCCAGACTGCTGACATACCTGGATCATCCATGTGTGACATAACCCAATTCATTGCAGCTTCCGCCCCACTGTTCCCAGTGTAATATACTGCTTTGCGGCAGGCATCCATTGGAAAACCCATCTCCACCAGCTGTGTAATTACAGACTCATCCAGCATGGGGGCTGCAGTGGGAAGAAAAAATCAGATGTCCTCAGAAAGAGGAATGCCAACTAGCCATTTTGCTACAATGCCTCCAATCCAGCTCGTTTTCTCTCATGATTTATGCCTCTATCGAAGGGTCTCAAAATACAGAGGCAGCACCTCCTCCTCTCTCTTCGGCTTTGTTAATACTTTTTTCCCCCTAAAAAAACTCTTTAAGTCCTATACACTGAAAAACCATACATGCATACAATTAAGGAAACTATAAAAACACACAATCTTTAAATGCTTTACAATGAATTAATATTGGTTTCATCCCATTGACCCCTTATTCCCTATGCTCCCAACCTTCTTGTGTCCCCTCCCCAGCCCCAGGAACAGTGGATCTAAAAATATTAATATCCTCTGTCACTTGGAAGATCATGGATATACTTACTTCTCTGTTCTCCATCATTTGTTTCCCATATTTCACTACATTCTCCCATTTCTTAACCATTGTATCCTCCCATTTGTAACAGTTACAAATTACTCTTAGAAGAGTCACACTTTGACTGGTCAGCTACAATGTATCCCCTGTCAACTTGGATGTGTCTTGCCAGCCACCAATGACAGCTGCCTGTGCTGCCTTAATTAAATGTTCAGCTACATATTTATCTTTCTTACCAATATATTGATCCATGTGACTGTGCAAGACATCTCTTTAGTCCAAGGGATTTCCTTACTCAATATTTTATTTCCTTACCTAAATTCTTATAGCTGTTCACAGTCTCACCACATATGTATATATGTACCTTTAACAATTTCCTCTGTTAAATTTGTGAGTAGGTATACAGGTCACTCTGGGGCAGTGATGGCCAAGCTATGACACGTGTGTCACAGGTGACACACCAAGCCCTTTTGGGTGACACACCTGGTCACCCTGGCACCTGGGCATGTAGTGCTTGCTTGTTCTTGAAGTGTACGAAATACCAACTTTCAATTGAAGATTTAGCAAACGAAATTCAGCAACAAAAGTCACTAATGTAAAGAATTATTTGTTTTTGCTTTTAAAAAATACATATATCAAAAATTTAACTTTTTTACTAGAGCTACCAATATCACAAAATTATGATATTTCTAGATGTGACACAGCACCCGAGTTAAGCTAGGTTTTCTTGCAAATTTTGACACACTGAGGTCAAAAGGTTAGCCATCACTGCTCTAGGGAGACTAAAATGTGTAGCTCACTAAGTCAGAAGACATCAAACCCTTATGATGATCTTTTAGCAGCTCAGCCTCTTCATTTTCACTATTCCTAAGGTGATACAGCCCCCACACTCAGGTACAGGATCTGATAGAATCTGGGGACAAAGTATGTTATACTGTACCACCCTCAGGTATAGTATTCAGACAAAAAAAAGAGCAGAACTAACCCTAAAAGACTGGCGGGTGGGAGAAGTCTGGGGAGGTAGCTCTACTGTACTGTGCTGATGTACTGTGCTTACTCTCCTAGGTTATGTCAGTCTTTTCTAAATATTACGTAGCTGCTACATTTTTCTACCACAGCCTGAACACAAGGAAGCACTTTTGGCAGTGATATTCTCTTGGATATCTCCTTTGGCAAAGTCCTAAGCTATACGGTGCCCCATCAATTTTCTCCAGTCTTTCTGGATCCATGCCTGAAATTCGCTTTGCAGGTGAATCATCTATGCTGCTACGTTTGTAGTTGATCAAATTGCCGTTACTTGATCAAGAAGGCCACCAAGAACAACATTTGACAAAGAGCTGTGTATTTTATTATACATCTGGAACTAGTTCATATCATGCTCACACACTGGAATAGCTCCAAGCTACTGTAACCATAACACTGTGCCTTAAGTAATGTTTAAACGGCTTATGAAGTGACCAGGAGCATTCAGAGCACTACAGTCTTCAGCAGATAACACCTATTATGGAAGGGCTGTGTGGTAGGAAATGTCTCTCCAGTTCAATGCTACGCAGACAAAATTTGAAAGTACCTAGAAAAAGTCTCACAAAGCAATTCCCTAGAACCAAAATGATACAAGGCTCCACTTTATAGTCTGCGCCACTGACACTCCTTCATTCAGCCCTGTTTCTTAGAAGAAGATCTTAAGAGATGCAGGATAATTAGGCAACTCAGCCAGCAACTCAGGAGTAAGGTAACAGGAAGACAAGACCGAACAAGGAGGAGAAAAGGTACTAACACAGGTCACAGGACATGAGGAGAGAAAGGGAGGTGTCAGTGAGTAAGTCACAAGGAAGAGAGGAGAGGAGAAGAATCACTAACATGTCGGAGAGGAGAAGTGAGGAGAGCAGAAGGAGTCGTCGTCCTCGTTGCCATAGAAACCCAGGCTACCTTTGGGCTCATCTGGTGTCACCAGTGGCGGTGCAATATCAGGCATTTCTTCTTCACCAGGCTGCAGTCCTGTCCCCTGGAGGGCAGAGATGTCCAGCTCCTCTGGCATTTCAATGGAGACATCTGATAACACAAACAGGATCACTGGTGATGCATCGGGAACTGTGTCCATACCAAAAAGTATCCTGCACATTTATTATTATTATTATTATTTAAATCACATCATGTACTTCAGCTAAAGGTTTCAGAATGGGTCACAGGGTAAAACAAACAAAAATAACATGATCAGTAAGGAACGCTAACATTAAAAAGCTCAACATGTCAGCTGGCTTGCAAGGCAGGCCAAGGATATACTTTTAAGACAAGTTATACCACAGCCAAGACTACAAGTTATTTGCTCACAGCTTCAGTACACCCCCATTGCAAATACTGCAAATTCCAAACTATCTCTCAAGGCTATCTATAATGATTACTGAGACAGACAGCACAGCGTGAGGCACACGAAAGGCAATATAACTTAAGTTAATAACAATTTAAATAACTAGCTACTGTCCTAGAACTTAGAGGTGCATCAGAATTTTAGAATGCTTCTTACCAAGTTTTTTAGGGACCCAATCTAGGCCAAAGGTGAATTTTTTAATCTGGATCACCAGGTAATCAGGGAAAGATGCAAACCGAGTTGTCCTAAAATAAAAAGTTGAGAGTTAGGAAGAATCAGATCAACAACTCAAAAATAATCAAAGCAGAAAAGGTTCCAGTGCATGACAACAGCTGTGAGTTTTATGTATTTTCTCAGAATCATCCCATTTTCTGCACTGCTGAAATCCCAGCCATGTGCACTAGTCTAAAGTGACGTTCACAATAAAACAAGTACCAAAGATGCACAAAAAAGTCTAATTTAGATTCTGTGTTATTAAAAATTATTAGAGATGGAACAATTTACCATGTCTGTGCAAGATATTGGAGCAGATGCTAATGTGGCAATGCTATACTGTAAGCCAGTTTGGTCTTGTGCTTAGAGTGTCACACTCTGATTTGGTAGTCTCTCGGTTTGATTCCGTACTTCTGCATGAAGCCAGCTGGGTGACCTTGGGCTAGTCACAACTCTCCTTCTAAGCTCCTACCTCATAGGGCGTCAGTTGCGGGGAGAAGAGCCACTTTGAGTCCCCTTAAAAAGGTGAGAAAAAAGGGGTACAAAAAACAATTCTTCTAATCTATACTATTTTGTAGATAATCAATTATTTAGCTCCACTTTTGTCAGGGAACCTCAAGAGCTTTCAGTGTAACTGACTGTGTTAGTTTGGACCATCTGGTAAAAATCTCACATTGCTAGCACTGCTCTAATATGGTCCAAAAGGGTCACAATAGGGCACTTCTGTTCTATTTCGTGGCCCTTGCCCTTGGGAATGCCTTGGCTCCTCATGCTGGCAAGGTGCATAGGTCCTCCCCTCCCTCCCCCCAAAAAAGTACTCTGCCTCCATCTTAGGAAATGCAGAGGAAACAAAACTAAGAGGAAAGAACCTGCAAAGCATGTGTGCTGGCAACAAAAAATACTACCTGTTAGGGCAATGGAAACAGGGTTTCAAAACTATTTGAAATACCTTAAACTAAATGGCACCTGAACCTCACCAAATCTCACAGTCAGAATCTGATAAGGGTTCCACCCCATGCTTCTTCTCAAAATCAAGAATGCAGAATGGCCCTAGATCAAAGAGACTGTGCAGAAAATGGCCTGTCAGCTTCATTTATGCTGGACAAGTTATGAGAAACAATACTGGTGTTCCCATGGAATATGACTTCTGTCATAACGGGAACTAAAATGTTACGTTATCAAAGTGAATGGTCATATAAAGCCACAGAGGAAGAGCAGTCACTTGCCCATTGTTCAAGCATGGGAAGGAAACAAAAGCATGCTTGCTGGTTCTTTCTTGGTCACATGTGTGGCCTATTTATCTGTTTAACGTCATAATTTATGCTGAACAACTACAAAGAAGGTGTCTGTGTGTGCAGACAAGAGAGCCACATCAGATCCTCAGATGATGGAGCTCATTATCAACTGGAAGCACCAATAATGGTTGAAGAAGATGCTTCTATCACAACACCTGGATAAGAGGAAGAGAAGTAGATAGTGATGTTGCTTACCAGAGTAGAGCATGTGAATGAAACTGCTTTGGGGGTGGGGGAGCAGAGTTAGCTTTTATACACCGCTTCACTCACCTATTTTAAGGGGGCTCAAAGCAGCTGACAAACCTCCTGTTCTTCTTCCCACAATAGACACCCTGTCAGGTAGGCGGGGCTGTGAGAGCTCAGAAAGAGAGCTGTGACTAGCCCAAGGCCATCCGACTGGCTTTGTGGAGGGTGTGGAATCAAACCGGAGAGCACTGTTGTGCAGTCCCTCCCTCCCTCCATTAACTTTTGTCAGAAGATATTGCCCAAGGAACATCTGGAGTTCCAAATGTGTCTCTCTTTCCTAGTTTGCAAGCCATGGACTTGCAGTGATCACGTTAACAAAGATGCAGAGTCCCTCAGGGTCTCCACCCAGGAGAGCAGGAACAACTTCTGTGCTCGTGGAGAATCAGCACCTGGCCCCCGATTCTTCTCCCACCCCCACCCCGCTCCCTTCTTCTCCCTCCCATCAACTCACTTGAGGGCCACAGACTTGGCCTGCAAGGCTGTGCTCCAAAAGTCATCGACTTGCTCTGGGGCGGCAAAGGCCTCTAGGCAGGAGCTAAAAGGCACCTTGGCACGGACCAGCTCAGGCAACGGCTGCTTCTCTTCCTCTGCCTGCCGCTTCTTTTCTTCATATTCCAGCAATTCATCTGGAGACAGAGAAATACTAAATTGCCTCCACAACTGAATTCAGACTGGACAAGCAAAACTTGCATTGTATTCAGGCCAAACTAGTCCTGCCCATCTTGCTGGCCATCATACTTGACCAAATGGACTGGAAAAGCTGTGCAGAAATCTCTCCCATTTTAATCCATCATTACTGTACACCCACCAAACTGACCCACAGCTCAAAGGTTTGAAATCCTGGTTTGATGGAGTAATGGTCTGACACAGTATGAACAAGCCAGCCAATCAGTTTTAGCACGACCGTGAGAGCAAACCTTGGTCACTTGTGAAGAAAGATAACCCATGTATGCTTTTGTTTTCTTGTCACTACTGTCAGGCCTGGCTCTACCATTAGGCTGAAAGCAGGAGCTGCCCAAGATTACAGATGATCAGAATAGAGAGGGACAGGAAAACATTAGGAGAGAAACCTAAGGTAGCTGGCCCTCAAAGGCAGTGATGGATCATAGGTAAGATGCTGGATGGCATTTTGTCCTTTGTTTAAGTAACAAACTATCAGGCCAGCTAATTATAGTAATTCTCAGTTTTGCTATGTGCGTAATGGAAGAAACAATCAAAGCACCTTCATATCGCATTCTTTCAAAATTCCATTCTCCTGGTTTAATATATAAGCATAAGGGGCTTTGTTTTTATATATTTAAGTATCTGAAATGCTTAGGGGGGCAACTACCAACCTTTGTTCAGTGCTGCCTCCATGGGCACTGGGAGCTGCATGATATAATCAACACGCTGAGTATATTTCACTTTCT
The DNA here is from genome assembly GCA_014337955.1 of Aspidoscelis marmoratus. NCBI lineage: Eukaryota > Metazoa > Chordata > Lepidosauria > Squamata > Teiidae > Aspidoscelis > Aspidoscelis marmoratus. The sequence goes on along the minus strand of MTQE01002560.1, from coordinate 10,388,224 downwards.
CTGTGGCCAAGCATTTGAGCTTTTCCTCCACCAAAAAGCGGAAGACCTCATTTGGGTTTTCAGAGCTACGGCAGTTCCTCTGGAAAAAAAGAAAAAAAAATCAAAGGGAAAAGGCCTATTAGTAGTTAAAGAGATGCAAACAGCAACAATGGACCATTTGAAATACAAAAACCAAAAACAATATAATTCCTTAGGCTCAGGAACTGTTACCTCCACCATGTTGATAAAGTGCAGGAAGAATTCTTGAGCATCTTGCTGCCGATTGGTGGAAAACTCTGGATGCCCTTTACCAACAAGAGATTTAAACATACGTGGTGCAATGCCATCCTGTATACCCTGCAAGGAAAATCAAGTGGTAGGAGCTTACACTTAAATATGAAAGCGTCAAAATTCTCGAGAACCAGATACTTAAAAATGTACCTTCTGGTCCTGTTGCTGTTCTCCATCTGAAGTAGCAGGTTTTGAATATTCCCCAGAGAGTAGTCCATGGCCTAGTTTGGCTCTAGAAAAAAGAGAGGCAGGGGAAAAAAAAATCAGGCCTAAGGCTGCAACAGAACATGCAACTAACATCTAGTAATGGAGAAACTTGACAAGGAAGTTTCCTACTTAGCATAGGATGTCAGCATTTTAATGCAGTTTACTTAGCTTGGATTTCTCACACATTGTCATCAGTTTTCAAGAGATCCTAGCGAATCTTGCTAGTAATGCAATATAAATCAGTATTAGAGATTTCTAAGTTAGGAGCAACTATTTCTTTCAGGCTATGATTACATTTCTCCTTTGGAGAACTAAAAACTTACTGTGCAGTCTCCACAAATCTAAAAATATGAGGTTCCATTTCAGCTGTTAAAGCATCTACATGCACACAGGACATAAGAGGAGCCCTGCTGGATCAGGGCATCCCATCCCAACGGCTTATGGGAATCTCAAGCAGAAGACCAGGGCAAAACCTTCATCTGCTCTCAAATCCCAGCAAATGGTCGTAGAGGCATACTGCCTGTCTCCACAACCTGGAGGATGTACCTAGGCAGCCATTCTAGTAGCCCAATACACCTGTCATCCATGAATATGCCTAACCCTTTCTTAAAGCTATCCAGGTTGGATGCTGTTACAACCTCTTCTGGTAACAAATTCCATAGACGGATGACCCTCTAGGTTAAGAAATACTTCCTCTTGTCTGATCTAACCCTCCTACCCGTCAGCTTCATGGAGTGCCCCTTGGTTCTAGTGTTGTGTTATAGAGAAAATAATTTCTCTATTCACCTTTTCTATACTAGGCATGATTTTTTATACTTCAGTCAGGTCCCCTCTTAAATGCCATATTTCAAGGCTGAAGAGGCCTAGACACTGCAGACCGATTTCGTAAGGCAGCATAAATTCCAGCAAAAATGATCAAAAATCCTATCGGTGCATGTTTACTTGAAATAATTTCAAAACTATCATAGTTTTTAATTCCGTAAGCATGTTGTGTTCATGGTCAAACTCTGATAGGTAGATCTGGAGTGCTGACAACAGGAATTGTAATGGTGGATTAAACAATGGCATCCTCCAACAACAAAAAAGACAACATGGCAAAACTGGACACTCTGTTACCAGAAAGGCCTCCACAGAAACAACAAGGGTGCCTTTCACTGACTGAAACAGGATTTACTTCATTTTAAAATGTATTTTTGCATAATTGTTTAATTTTTATGTAGTCATCATTAGTCCTTTGAGTTTCTAAATCCAGTCTCTAGAATAAACCTAATCTATAGCTTAAGGGCCACACGTGACTCTCAGATTAGCAACAAAGAGGAAGAGAGCTAAACTGAGTTGACAGAAGAAGAGATGGGGAAAGGCTTTCTGCCAGCAATCAGTGTAGACAAATACCAGTACTGGGATTTATTCCTCCCCTGGCAGCCAGGTGATGAGGAGACGGAGAAGGAAAGGCTTAGCAAAAACGTGAAGGTTACAATGAACCACCCCCCAGCACACCATCTGATATTATGCTTGATGGAAATGTGACCTGTGACATATAGTACGATAAAAAGGACATACACTTGGGTGTTGAAATCCTGGGTAGGATCTGCAGGAGCATTTTGGAATATTTTCTGTATCTTGTCTACATATCTAGAAAAGAAAAATAACAGCTCAGGAAACAAACATCCCTTGCTTAACACAGCAAATCCAGCAAAATTAGTAATCACTTATGAATAATTAGTTGGAATTGTATATAAATAATTACTTAGATCCCAAGCTTGAAATAAAGTCCAATTCTGCTTTCAAAGATCCATTCATCTAGTCTTTGGAATAGAGAGAGATTGGTCCCCGCCCCCCCCAAACTGGTCTTGTGTTATTTTTACTGCAAATGTCATCTTCAGACAATATGCTTATGTATCAAATCAAGAATACAGCATAAAAAAATCACATGTGATCTCTGAAGGTTCTTGCCTTTGCACATCTGAAACATTAATGTTTCATACTGATCTTGGAACACTAAAGGGTTATGGCAAGATGGAGCTTAATCCAAGTGCTGCGGCAAAAAGATTTACAGTTAAGATACTATACTACTACACACAAACAGCACTTGATGCAAATCCGCTTCATTTAAAGAGCTCTGGCCCAAACACAGAAATGGTTTCTCTCGATTTACTTATGGACACAGAGTTACCACTGAAGGTAACAAGGACACAGTAAACTTCTAGTAAGTTATACTCTCAGCATTGGGTTCTGCCCCCATCAGAGAGAACAGAGGTTTCTTTGCCTCACTTACTTCCTTTGGAAATCTGGTATGCTGAACAACACTTGCACCACTGAGTTGAGGTAACAGCTGTTCCCCAGGTTACGGATGCCTGTGTAGCCAGGACCGTAGAGGGGTTTGAGTTGCACCCCAGATTCTTGTATGAGTTCCCACTCGCCAATCCGCTGGTTCATATCAATTTCTAGTTCTGTCATTGTCTTGTCAGTCTGTGGAGGAAAAGCAACAGAAAATCATGGCTGTTCACACAACAGAATTCCTGGAGTTAAATCACAGTAAAAGAATCATTTCAAATCTGAAGCACAGAGGGGGACCCAAGAGCCGCCTTCTGTCTTCTCACTCCTTGGAATTGGCGTTTAGACCTAAAAACCATTCTGACCAAAGACAACTATTTGTGGGAGGGTAGAAACAGGCAGCTGCCCACCAACCGTGCGTGCTTGTAAATAAATATCAAGTGCCAATGTCTCAATCCAGTGGCTGCTGTGAAAATCTAGAGTAGGAAGTGTTTTCACTCTTTTAGGCACTTACAAAAAGATCTCACTTTTCACTTGGACTTTCCCAATGAGAATGGCAGGTTCTTCTGCTAACTGTGGTCTTAGCATAGTTTTATAATGTTTATATATTTGCAAACTTTTTAAGGGTGTTTCTATGTATAGCAGTACAGAAATGTATTAGGTTTCATTCCCACCTCTCACCTTCTGCATTTTAAGCATGTCAATCCCAAAATGAGCCAAGTGTTCAGCAAGGTTAGGGTCCAAAACCATGTCGTCTTCATCATAAGAATAAACATCTACACAGGAAAGGAAATGGGTAGGAAGAGAAGAATCAATTTTCGTTTACAGTCATCTCATCTATGCTTAGCAAACTGACAACTGTAAGAAGCATCTCAGATGCAGGAGAACATCTCCACATTAGAACAAGGGCTGCTAGAGAGCTGAATGGCCACCTCTGGCCAAAGAGAGACGAGGTATCAAAGTTACAGAGTACTAGCCCCACCTCCTTCTCCTCCATCTCAGTAACTGTTCAGACATGAAAATATGGTTCTCAGTGACTACAGCAGCTACAGCAATAGGCAAGATGCTGGGAGTTATTTCCCAGAAACCTAGTTGCCTCTTACCAGCTCCATCAGGAGTGATTGTTCCCAACTTCACAGCCAATGGGTAGCCAGTCTCCCGGTAATGTTCTACAGCATGATTGTTCCCGCCACTGCCATCAAAGTAGCGCCGCCCACACAAGATGGAGCCATCGGTCATATTGAGCCACAGGTTCTCGCGCATGTCACACTTGCTGCACTTCCAGCCACTGACAACGGAAACAGGCAGTTGGAACGGGTGACTTCTCTCAGCCGTTTTTACTTGCATCCCACTATCAGGGACACATTCAGTAAATGACAAGCAAGCCCACGCCCTTGACGTGATCAAACTCACCAAGGAGGAATACGCACACCATTCTGGAGCTGCTGAAGTGAGAAAGCATGCTTGGACACACGCCGAACCTCTCCATCCCATGCCTGAACCTCTTGCTTCCGTGAGGCGGAGTCTGCTGTCAGAATAGCTTCAATTGCACTAGCAATCTGGAAAGCCAAGAGATGACAAGGAAGGTTAAATGGCTTGGAAAGCCATTCCCAAGCCTACTCTTCTCCCCAATTTCATCTTCACATGCTCATTATTTTCTGTAGATGCAGACCTGGAGTCACAGTTCTGGCACAATATCTCTGTGTTGCTCCACTTAGAAGCCTAGCTGCGGGCCTGCCTCCATACAAACCAGTCCACACTCTATCAGCTCCCTACCCCTGGAATAAAACAGAGGGCCTACCCTGTCTCTGACCATGTCTGGAAGACCCTCTAGTCCATCTCGTGGAATATCCAGGTGCTCTGGTAAAATTACTATTTTGACATGTTCATCATACTCATATTTCTCTTCTGGGATGTCAAACCCTCCTTCCACACCTATAAAAATGGAAGCACAACTACTAGTGAGAAACATGAAGAACACCATAAACTTCAACAACGTAGAAGGCTGAATCAACAAGACCACAAAACTCTGCAAAGTGGTACTTGACTTATAAATAAAATCCGCACCTTTCTTCAACCTTTATGCATTAATGCAAAGACTTCAGTCTGAGCATAATAGAAGATAATGATTTCTTACCAATAGCTAGACGAGTAGGCTTCTTTCGAGGAGGATCGCCAGCATTGGAGCTGTTATCATCGTCTTTCTATACCAGAATCAAAAATAAGACCATCACTTCACAGAAATGCAAAGATTGGGCAGACCTTGCTATCCTGTTCAAACAGGGCCAAAGTTACTGCTAGTTTCCTGTGCAGCAGGTCAGTGGATTTGGGACCAGTGTGTGTTTGGAGCTGAGAACGGAGATCCAGGTAAGAATGGGAATGAAGAGCTCCAAGACCATTTTCAGCATGAGACAACAGTCTAGGAATCTGTTCTAGTCTCCTAGAACAAACCTGCAGTATGCCCAGACTGCCTCACGGAGGGAAAATCCCTGCTGATGAAGTTGCCCATGTAGATCAGGAAAATCAGGACCTCTTCCCTTGCAAAGTTCCAAATTTGGGAGGGTGGTGGTGATATCTCTACTTACTGGAACTGGGAAGAGGGAAGCTAAACTGATCTTTTCCCCAATCCTTTTTCTCCCTTAAAAATGAAATATAACAAGAAAGGAAAAGGGAGGAGGGAAATGACAAGCCAGTGTTCCACCTCTGGTCAGCTGTCATCCTTCTTCCACACCCATGCAACAGCTGCTTTCTCTGAACAGCTGTGTGGGCAGATGAAGTGCACCAGCTGTGTTCCCATAGCCTGAGGTCAATACACAGCCATGCAGGTACAACCTCTGTAAGTTTAAGAATTTCCAGCAGCATCCACTTAAAACTAAGCTATCTTAAAAAGATAAAAGCCACTTTTTAGGTCAAGGATTAAATAGCATGAAGTTTAAAAAGCCGCCCTCTTTACCAATTTGCGTGTTTTCTTAAGATGTAGATAGACTCTCTGGCTTGTTTTAGCATAATGTTTCTCCACGTACTGCTTTCCAAAGCCCAGGAATGTGTTCATGCAAATATATAAACCTCCATCAGACTCCTGTGGAATAGAATAGAACATTACAATTAAAAAAAGGAATTTGCTCTATTTGACAAATCTGTTTGCAAATTAGGGATATAAGCCACTTTCTTCCTAAGTTTTCAACCAAATCTTTTCAAACATCATTGTGGTCCTCAAACTGATACGCCTTCCCCCCTTATTTTTGTGCTTTTTCTGCACTCTTCTGATAGACAGAGCTAATTCTGATACACACGTTAAAACTTTAATACCAGTCCTAAGATTTAAAGTATATTGCCAACGTACTTAAACAATGTTATGCTGGTAAGGGACCAATTCAATTATTTTTAATCTTTTCAAGCCCAGAAGCAATTGGTGGGCCACTGTGTGACACAGGATGCTGGACTAGAAGGTAGTGAGATAGGATCCAGCAGGGATCTTCTTATGTTCTCTTATAAAGCAAATTAGGTTGAGAGCCAGTGACTAATTTAAAGTCATTCAGTGACCCTCCCAACCCAGTGGAAGACTCAAACTCTGGTCTTCCTACACTCACCGCAACACACAGATCTGTACAGCACACTGGCTGTCATCAGGCCAGCATTTCATTTACACAAGGATTTTGCAATCAACTATTAAGCCCCCCTGTAGCAGCCAGAGCAGCAAATGTTATCTTTCTGAAAATATGCATGTTCTGTTCTAAATGTTATTACATTCATTTCCCATAAATCTGATATGGGGTGTTTTTCCACTGTCAGAAAGTACCCATTTTTGCACCCATTAAGGACCCATCTGGGTGTGAGCCGGATGATCCCATTTCCACCATGGCACCCATTTGGGACCCGACTGTTTCCACTGCCGCTGGGGAAATCTGGATCAAATGGGTACTTTCTGGCCTTTAATCTGGATTTTCTGTAGACCCCATGGGGTCTACAATGGGGTCCTCAGGCAGAAAATCCAGATTAAAGGAAGCCTATTTCCACGCTTGTGTGGCAATGAGGTCTAGAGGAGGCTAGGGGGAGGGGGAACCCCAAAACCTAAGCTTAGAAGTCATTTCAAAGTCATTTCGAAGTCACTTCGAAGTCTGTGCAAAATAGCTCCAGAGCAGCTTTGAAGTCTGTGCTGATCTTCAGAGTGAACTTCAAAGTGACTCCGAAGATTTGCACAGACTTCAAAGGAGCTATTTTGCACAGACTTCGAAATGACTTCGAAGTGACTTTGAAGCCACTTCGGAGATTGCACCCCCTGTCCCCTCAAACACCTGGGGTGACAGACAGACCCCACATGGGTAGGTCTGGATTTCCAAATGGGTACTCCGGTGTTTCCATGGCAGGGAGGCTAGCACCCATTGCTATTGGGTGCTCGACCACCCATGGAAACACATTGGGTACTTCCCTTAATCTGGATCTACTAGATCCGGATTAAGGAATGTACCCATTCCTTAGATCCAGATCTTCTTAGATCCGGATTAAAGGAGTGCAGTGGAAAAACACCCATGTACTACTATATGTTCCTCCTACAATACAACACTACTATTCTGCTTTTGGAAAATACTGTGCTATATGAATTGCATAAGAAAAGCAGAAGTGACTGTCGCTGTCCAAGTCAGAAATGCTTTTTATATGATTTTGATTAGTGTGGTTGTGTGCTATACAAGGAAGGTTGTGTTTCTGTGAGTCCACATAAGCAAAGGGAAGCTAAATGTAAGCACTATGGGGGGTCGGACAACTGTCACGAAAGATACTGTGACCCCAAGTACATGGTAGCTCTAGAGCAGCTCCCACTCTCTGATCCAGTGTGCGCATGCAAGAAGCACTGCATAACACGTGTTTTGCTCTTTCATGTTTAAAAACATCTCATCCAACATCACGATGGCCAAAGGAACCCATTTTAAATTCTGAGCAAAGCTTTATCATAATGGGGGGGGGGGAGAGAAAGATAAAAATACAACATTCTTTTAATTGCACTGTTTCTGGACTTTCTTTCCTCAGGGTTCATTTCACACTCTTTAATTGAGGATTGGCTTTCTCTGAAGAAGTTAAGAATGCCACTCAAAATAGATTAATTATAAATCTTCCTCATCTAGCCCACAGAAACACAGTACTGTGAACTCTAATAAGGAAGTCAAGGAGACTGGTTTATTTCAGAGGAAAACAAAGGAGCTAGAAGAGGCAAAGTCACCTCCTGAACTGGCTGGGGCATTTTAAGAATCTCTTCATGACATGTTGCCTTTGTTATGACATCAGTCATTCAAATCCTGTGCAAAAGAGAAAGTTGGCAAATGACTTCCATGGCTCTGCTTTCCTCTTGCTGAGTAATAACTGTCTGGCTACCTTACTTAACAGCATCTGATCTTCAGTCTTGTATCCTGGTTTTACTGCTCAGGAATCAATTTACATGGAGGGATGGTACACTTGCCAAATGGCATCTTTTTATCTTAGGAACAACCTCGTTCAAATAAGTTTCAGCATCTATACCTGTGGAAATCCTATTCAGGGATGGGTTGAACCTTGTTAATTACTCTTTCAGTTTTGCAAGTCAAATATATATTGACTGTTTGCAACAAAAAATGGAATAATAGAATGGATAGCTCTTACAATTATCATGAGAAAACTGACCTCTAGGCATGGCCCTAGATATTCCGAATCATTTCCACATGCTCCATGATTGTATTAGGTGTTACTCAAGGCTTTCAGTGTTTTTCTAACTACAACATCTCAAATTCCTTCTCCCATGAGACAGAAGATGTTGTGGTAAACAAAATGAGGAAATGTTTTAAAAACAAGCACTGTGAGCGTATACACCAGATTCGCCCAAATTCCACAGTATAGTAAAAAACAGAAAGCAAGATAAGTCCCCCCCCATTTTTTTTAATATAAGAAACTCAATTTTCAGTGTGATATAGCTGACTTTAAAATGTTACTTCTGTATAATTTTTACTATTTTCCTTTAACTTTTGTAGCAACCAAGGAATAAAACAAACAAAATAAACAGCAGCCCTGGAATGCCAATAATAAACTGGAGAAAAACAACCGCATAATTACAATATCAGGTCTCTCTCTTCCTTTTCTAAATAGTCTTGCATTCTGGCCTGATTCCATAAGATACATATATTTATTCCTGAGAAGGGCTTTAGAGATCAGTGCTTGGAAATCAGACAGTTCCGGATTTGATCCCTGGAAGAAGGTACGGCAAACCATTTCTGTATTTTTGCTAAGAAAACTGCATGGTATGTCCATGTAGTCACCAGAAGTCAACCACGATTTAAAAGCATCTATTAAACAACAAAATACACTTATTTTTACCTTACCATATGAACAGCATTGTTTCTACTATACAAAGACATATGCCAGGAGAGTGCAAGCGGTAAGTGTCACCCAGATGTTGCTCACTCACGTGTGAACTGCATTGCCCAGCTGCCAAAATAGGTGGGTCTTCAGGGGCAGGAACCTAGAAGGGTACTCTGTTTCTCCAAAGATGATGTTAACTACTCATGCTTTTACAGGCAGAGATGCAAACTTCTTTAAATGGTATCCCACTAACTTCTCTTCCCAGTCTAATACGTCAGGACAGGCTAGAATCAGGACACAGGAAGCACTGCTTATGGTCCAAAGTGTGCAGGTTGTAGGCAACATGAAAAACAGTCTACTTTGGGACAATGATAGAATCATGATATTGCTATTTGAGAGTAGGCTGCTATTAAATTATTTTAGGACAGCAGAAGATAGAGCCTTTTAAACAATGTGTGCCTTGTGGATGAAGACTGATAAAATAAAACAGAAGCAGAGGCCCTTTCCACACTTGGCCTTATTCTGGAATATAACGAGATAAGGATCTGGTGTCTGCATGCTAATGCAGTCTATGGTAGGCCTCACCCTAGGCCTGCTCTAGCATGCGTACAGCAGGACCCATTCCAGGACATAGTACAGAATAAGTGTGGAACGGCGCAGAAATAACGGAACAAGAAATGTGCAGTTCCACCCACATTATATATGAAGCTGCTATCCTACTTCCCTTGGAATGGAAAATTTGACCAGAACTTCAGAAAGCCTAAAACAGCGATGGCGAACCTTTTGAGTTCGGTGTGTCAAAATTCACAAGAAAACCTAGCTTAACTCAGGTGCTGTGTCACATCTAGAAATGTCCATAATTTTGTGATATTTGTAGCTCTAGTAAAAAAGTTATATTTTTTATATACATATTTTATTAAAAGCAAAAACAAATAATTCTTTACATTTGCTAAATCTTCAATTGAAAGTTGGTATTTCATATGCTTCAAGAACAAGCAAGCACTACATGCCCAGGTGCCAGGGGGACCAAGTGTGTCACCCAAAAGGGCTTGGCGTGTCACCTGTGATACGTGTGTCATAGGTTGGCCATCACTGGCCTAAAATCTGGTAAGGCCACTTGACATAATTTCTTGGAAAAGGAATCAATGAATCTGTTTCATCAATTGTCCAGGCTTGGATAGCCTCACATAATCCCACACCAGAGTTTGAAGAAGAAGCTAAATGAAGAGGCTTCTACTGACTCTGGTTTTCATGATACAACTCTGGTCGAAGACCTCTCTTCTCCTGAGGTTTCTGAATGATCATGAAAAGGGAGAAGATGACAAGCACAAATAACTACGATAATGTGGGCCAAGGGAGCTAGGAGGTCGAATAGGCAGATCCACTTGTAGGTACAGCACTGGTAAACCTACAGGTCTGTATCAATCCAGAAGATGCATTTTAGCAAATGCAAAATTGAATTACACATGGAGGAGAAAGTCTCAAGCTCTGAACCATTAGTTGAAGGGGCAGAGCAGAGTCCTGCCCACTTTGCCCTAATAGACTAGAGAGATGCTCCTGTCATGAGCCCCCTGCGTCATGAGCTTTTTATGTTGTTTCTCTTCGGGTCTGTTCACACTTGCTGGCCTAGTATGATATAACAATACCATACCAGGCCACTAAGGTTCCAGTGCAGTGGCAGCCATTTGCACTACAAGTACTAAACAAACCCCATACCTGGCCAGCTGGACTTGTAGTGTGAATTGCCAGCCTGGGACTGTCCAGATCACCAAGGCAACATCCAAATCAGCAACAACTGATGAAAGGCTGCACTTTGTCATGGCAATTTCACAGCTGCATGTGACAGCACAGCTACACCCATTCACCCTCCCAGGAGCAACCCAGATGTTTCTGGGCAGGCTGTGGAGTGCTTTTCTGCAGTCCATGGCTGGATCGCTCTAGGGAGGGGTTATCCCAGTTGGGTGTGGCTGTGATGTTGCAACAAGGAGGCACCTGACCAGCAAGCAGACAGAATGGCTCCAACCAGTAGATTTGAAAAGGCTTTTTTGTGTCTCTCTTATGCCCCTCGCCATGAGATCCCTCTTAAAGTTTCCAGGAGGATGGATGTACCACATCCAGGTTGGAGACGGGAAGAATGCCTCAGAAGGCCATTTGCAGGGAGTCAAGTGAAGGTTTTGCCTTCACCTTCTGCTTGAGAATGCCCAGAAGCACTTGGTGGGTCTCTATGCGAGACAGGATGCTGGACGAGATGTTCTTATATCACAAATAAGAGTGCTAAAAATCATTCTCTATTACCCAGCAAGGGAACTTCATCAGTGGAACAGAACAGATAAGCTGGAGTGGTGCCATTACCTCTTCCACTGGATGTATTCAAGCAGAGCCTGCAGCCACCTCTTCAGGATGCTTTGGATTTCCCCAGGGAGCAGGGGCCTTGGATCAATAGCTTAATTGCCCCTGCTAACTTCTACTCCCTGATTTTAAGGCTGCGTTCAGACATAACAAAATGGGCGCCTCAAAGAAGCAATGCGTGGTTCCCGTGTTCCCAAGTCTTTTCTAATCCTCTTTTCCAAGCACAGCATGCCCATGAGAAATGTTAAGGGGCAGACTGGGGTGTGAACAATCGCACCTCTAAGTTTCCCTAAGCTGCCTCACAGAGATGCCTTCCATCTCTTTTTTTTCTTTGGTCTAGGGGTTACGAAGCCGGACTCTCATCTGGGAATACTGGGTTCGATTCTCTCCTCCTCCACTAAGCCAGCTTGGTGACCTTGGGCTAGTCACAGCTCTCTTCTGAGCTCTCACAGCCCCACCCACCTCACAGGATGAGGGAGAAGAACAGAAACGCTTTTGCCAGCTTACATGGGTGAGAAAAGCGGGGTAGAAGAGCCAACGCTCTTCCTTTTGGCTGTCTAATCACAGCCTAAGCAAGCAAAAACATGGCCACACGCTCCCAGGGCCGTGGCCTGCATACGCTGCTAGGCTTTAAGCGAGAACTTTCTCGCTTCGGACGAGGAGGGGACACGGGGAAAGGCGTGGCCGCCGGTCGGTGCCAGGGGATGTCACACCCCACACCACCAAAGCCAGGAACAGGGGCTACCACCACGGTAGAGCAGACACAAAAGAGGCGACCGCCAGAGGCACACACATGAGAGCCAACATGACACACACACCCTATCGAGCCGAGGGAGGGAGGGAGGCGGCCGTTGCTGGGCGAGGGGACCGAGGAGAAACGGCCGCCGCCACCCCATCCTCCCCCCCTCTCTCGTGCCCCTCACACCGTGATGCAGCAGCACATGTGGCGAGTTTAGAGGCCTCCTGACGCAGCCCTTCGCACAACGGGCCCCCTGGGACTTGCAGTTCTCGGAGCCAGCACGAGCCACCTCTCAGGCGCACGCCGAGGGCGAAAGGGACTCCACTTCCCAGCATTCCGCGTGGGGCAGGCACACCTAGCTAGCCTGGTGGTTCCAGAGGTTTCAGTACGAGCTTGGGGGAGGGGGGGGAGGCAGGCACCGCCACTGCTGCCACGGCGGCCTTGGGGACGACGCCCGGAAACTTAAAGCCACGCGACGCTGGAACGACCGGGCCGGCCGCGGCTGTCATGGGTCACAACAGCCACACAGGCGGAAACGTGAACGTGTGTACGTGTGTTTGTCTGTGTGGCAGCGCCTCGCGGTCGTTTCAGCCGGGCTGACCCTATAAAAAGAAGAAAAAACTACAGCCCCCAAAATGCAAAACATTTTTGGAAAAAAAAAGGGAGACGCAATACAGCCGCTGTGGCCCCCGGGATTTGTAGTGCGCCTTGGCTTCCCAACTAACAGGCTCGAAGCCAATGTCTGCCCTGCGAAGAATACAAGGCCCATGGTGCCTTGCGCAGGCTACTCTATCTTCTCCGCCCGCAGCCCGGGGGCCGCCGGTGCCTGCGGCGTCAGCGGGGATCTGTTTGGCAGCGGGCCTCCGTCGTCGTCGCGGGAGCTTACCGGAGTGTCGAAGGAGAAGGCGCATTCATCCTTATGGACGCGGTCGCCAGCCTTAGGCACCCGAATAGACGGCAGGACAGAGAGTAGCGCTTCACTCAGCTCCGCCATGACAGCTGCTTTCTCGGCTACCGCCCACAACCCTCCCGACCAATCAGGGAGCTACATACAGCAGGTTTCTCTAGCCAATCATCTCTGCACAAACGGAAGCGGCGGCGGCGGCGCAGGCGAATCTTTAAACCTGCTGGGAACGGGCGAGCTTCTCGGTAAGGTTCATCCCCCCAATCCGTCCTTCGGCCGCCTATCGATAGGCTCTCCTAAGACGGGCAGTTCTGTTGTCCAATTACAGACGGACAGGTCCGTCTCGACCAATGGAGGTGCTTGGTTTGGGAGTTTGGCTCCGCCCAATAGGCTTACCTCTAAACTGCTATTGGATGATGGATATTTGTATTCGTCTGAATTATCCAATCATTAACGACTATGTGATAGATTAAAAAAAAATTGTGAAAACACTGAGGAGAGGAGGCGGGCTTTAGGTTTCTCCGGCAACGAGGATTTCAGTGGAGTGGTGAGTGAGTGGCAGTAGCCTGACCAATGAGAATTATAGCTCGTGGCGGGGGGCGGGAAAGTGGTAGATTCAAATTGTACTGCAGTGCAGGAAGGCAGCAGCCAGGCGGCCGGTTCTGCAGCTTGATGGATACGCAGTAGCAGAGACCACCGCTGTCCTCCTTGGTTTTGCGTGGCTTCTTTCTTGCAGGATTTGGCTGTGCTGCTTCCAAGATGGGAGCCCTGGGGCCATGACCGAGTGGGCCCAACTCCACAGGACAACACCGGTAGGTCAAGTGGGGCGTCCGCATTTTTTTAAAAAATCTTTATTGAATTTTTGTACAATAATCAACAATATACACATGAACAATTCCTTCTTCATACAGTATTGACTTCACCCATGACTCTGCTCCTGCCTTCCCCCCCCCGTCCCTTTGTGAACAATTTAACCTGAGATGTTTCCAATCCATTTCATCAGAAATTCTCTTTCAGATAATGTTGAAATTGTTGTTGCTAACATTTCCTCTGTACAGATTGTCGATAGCTTTGTTCTTGGACATTCATTATCTCATTTAGCATAATGTACCAAAGTTCCTGGAACCATCTGCCTATGTTTAAGTTGTCTGCCAACTTCCAACTTATAGCTATTCTATGGTGGGCAGCAAAAATTAATCAATGTAGTAGCCAGTAAAGGTGATCCGGTATATTGCTATCTTCAAATGAGTGCAGAATAAAAATGTCTGGCTCGCATTTTCACCGCTCAGTATCGGCGAGTTTTGTGCGTCTGTGAACACAAAATTATAGAGTTTCTGGTATCTTCAGCTCTATGTTTCCATGACTTAGCCCTGTAGAATGGACTCTTTTCTCTTTTTTTTCAGATGTGGAGCAGCCTGTGAGATTGAAAACGCTAAACTGGCATGTGTTTATAGCTCGTGAGTTCTAATATTGTTTATTTTGGCTCTTCCAAGAGAGATTTTAGACAACTGGAAGACAGCTGCATCCCTGTAAGTCTTGGGCTACTTTACAAGTAGGCAGCATATTTTGTGTCTGTGTGTACAGTCTTCAATTGAATTGAATTTTACTTACACTCACAAACCAAAAACAAAATATAAAAATACAGAGGAATTCCTTATTGTATTTCAAATCAAATAGCTTTAAAAGAAATGAAAACTAGCTTTAAAAGAAAGTTTAGCAGTAATAAAACAGTAAGACTTAAAATAAGATAATTGTGAGATTTAAAACTATAATGGTGAGATTTAAAATACCATGCTTCTAGTTTTTCTGCAGTCTTGTCCATTAGATATAGTTGCTCTTGATTTTTCTTATAATTTTCTATTGTGACTCCCCATCCCCAACCAAGCCCCCTTCCTTCATAGGTACAATACTTGTGGATTAGGAATTTGTGAGGTTTCTTAGAATCTAACCATAGCCAATATGGAGCGCTTGCTATTGGTAAAACTACTCACTCCTACAGCCAGAAGTTGGCAAGCTCCAAAAGATTGTCCATCCCTGCTATCTGAGTAACTTAGCTGAACTAGGCTAGGTCCTATAAAAGACATAGCACAGGATCTCAGTTGCAGTCCTGTGCTTGGATAAATAGAAGGCTACTGGAGGATCCATTTGGACATCAGAAATCTCCTGATCTGGATTATGTTTGCATGCATTATGGGGTGTACTGGTGGTGGGTGGAGTCTCCCTAGTCCACACCACAGGCACTGAATGGGACTATGGGGGACCACAATTCGAAATACAGATAAGTGCAGAAAGGTGCTTAGATTTATTAAGGAGCTCAGTGGTGTTTGGAGACCTAAAGCCTTTTTGCATGAGGGGTTTTGGAATACGGGTAGAACATGTTGGGATGGAGCGTTCGCTCTTTAGAGACAGCCGGTTCTGAGCCTCCCCAGCTATCCCAACGCGTCTACATGCGTTCGAGTGCTCTGAAACCGTTCCAACGCGTGCTCTCCCTCCATGACAGCTGGCCCCTGCCCCGATTGGCTCCCTTCGAGCCAGAGGCGGGCAGCCCAGGCGCCTCCCTTCCCTGTGCTCTCGCTCGCTCCTGGAGCCCAGATCAAGCTCCTAGGGCCAGGGGGACCCCCATCCCACCCCAGGGGCACGCACGTGTGAACGGGGCTTACCTGTTTGGCTCTGGGCAGTAACTAAGGCGAGGAGGCCTACCGCATTTTATGCCTGTGCGCCGGGCAGTCCCTGGTTGGTCAGGGACCTGCCTGGCTTCAACTGGCCATCTGGGCAGGCGCGGGTCCCTGACCAATCGGAGAACACATGGTCCGCAGGCGCAAAGTGCAGCAGGCCTCTTTCCCTTAGTTACAGCCCAACACCAAGCAGGTATGCCCCGTTCACGCGCGCGTACCCCTGGGATGGGGTGAGGGGTGGGGGTCCCCCTGGCCCGTACCCCTGGGATGGGGTGAGGGGTGGGGGTCCCCCTGGCCCTAGGAGCCCGATCTGGGCCCCAGGAGTGAGTGAGAGCACAGGGAAGGCATCCAACAGGCCTCCTGCCCTGGGTCTTGCCTTACCCAATGGCAGGAGGCTAGGGGATGAGCGTCCCGCCCACATCTCGGTCTTTCCAGGCCAGGACAGGTGGGAACACTTTCTCCATTCGCACGAAGGGAGGCAAAAAATGTGTGTAGACACGTTCCTGTCTCCCTCCGTGTGAATGGGAAACCATTCCGGTGCATCTTAGCCTTCTTCGCTACAGCCGCTCTGGCTGTAGTGCAGAGAGGCCTCTGTTTTCCCTTTATATTAATTCCTAGACTTGAATTGGCTTTTTTCACTGCTGCTATGCAATACATCAACACCATCATTGAGCTGTCCACCAGAACTTTAGATTGTAAGCCTGAGGGCAGGGACCTGTCTAAGATTAATATAATATTGTAACCCGCCCTGAGACCTTTGGGTACAGGGCGGGATAGAAATACAAATAAATAAATAAAACTGCATGGATTCCTTGCTGGTTTATGATAGCTCCAGTTCCATCAGTTTATAGGCATAATTGGGGTTTTTGCTCCAAAGTTCATCACATAGAACAGTGATGGCCAACCTATGACACGCGTGTCACAGGTGACACGCCAAGCCCTTTTGGGTGACACAGATGCTCACCCTGGCACCTGGGTGTGTAGTGCTTGCTTGTTCTTGAAGTGTACGAAATACCAACTTTCAATTGAAGAGTTAGCAAACGAAATTCAGCAACAAAAGTCACTAATGTAAAGAATTGTTTTTGCTTTTAATAAAATACATATATCAAAAATATAACTTTTCTACTAGAGCTACAAATATCACACAATTATGGAATATTCTAGATGTGACACAGCACCCGAGTTAAGCTAGGTTTTCCTCCAAATTTTGACACACCAAGCTCAAAAGGTTCACCATCACTGACATAGAATCTAGGTCCATCGAGTCCAGCCCCCTGCTCAATGCAGGATTTCTTAAACCATCCCAGACAGATGTAGGACCAGCCTCTGCTTGAAGACCTCCAGCAAAGGAGAGCTCACTACCTCCATTGGCAACCTATTCCACTGACTGAGTGCCCTCACTGTCAGGAAGTTTTTCCTAAAATCTAATCTATATTGACTCAAAGTTGCATACCGTTGTTTCTAGTCCTTCCATCTTGCACAAGTGATCATAGGGCAATCCCTCTGCACTGTGACAGCCCTTAAGATACTCGAAAGCCACTATCATTTCTCTCCTCAGTCTTCTCTCCTGTAGCTTAAACATTCCTAGATCCTTCATCCTTTCCTCATAGGAAATGGTTTCCTGACCACTACCCATTTTGGAAGCCCTCCTTTGGTCTTGCTCTAGTTTATCAATGTCTTTTCTAGAATGGGGGTGCCCAGAACTGGACACAGTACTCTAGATGAGGTCTAGAGGAATAATTACTTCTCATAATCTAGACTCTATACTCCCCTTGCTGCATCCTCACTGCTTGCCCCTACTTCTAAATAATTTAGGAACAAATTAAAAAGCACCAGACCCAGTACTGAAACTTCTATATAAGTGAGGCAGTTTTGTTCTGGCCTGCTGAGATCTTGAGTCTTTCATGCCTTTTTCTTGGAATGTAAGGTTACATGTGCCTCTTCTTTTTCCTGTAGAGTCCTCCTCCTGTGGATAACTGCTCTGAGGACTTCCTTTATTCCCTAGCTGCCAACATGGGTGCTTCTGAGAGCTCTCAAGCAACACCTACCTCCAAACCTTTGCTTAACAAGCACTTGATGCACGTCAGTGACCCACGATCACCTACGGCTGGAATCCTGAGAACGCCCATAGAGGTAGGGGAAAACCCTGTGCCCGCCTTCATTCCAAAGGGCTTCTCTGTCCCTATAATGGCATCAGTGGGCATTGTGCCTCTAGCTCCCTACGCACACCTTTTTTATTGGTTAATGCAGCCTAATTGAAACACCTCTTAATTCTTTTTCAGGTAGAAGGTTCCCCTCAGGCAAGCCCTTTATCTAATGCAACAGATGATGGCTTGATAGCCGATGGGTGGAGCCCTGGCATGGACCCTCGGTCCCCAACACCTGGTATCTCACGGACCCCCATGAAAGTTGTGGTGGCTGGTAAGTACAATATTCCCCAATGCAGCACTGAGAACCACAATTCAAAGCAACTTTGGACTTTTGTTCCTTTAAGATTTTTCTTGATTTTCAACTGGATTGAAAATTGTGAATGACTCTCCCCCCCCCAAAAAAACCCCAAAACACACACACACACACACACACACACACACACACACACACACACAACAGCAACACAAAAACAGGAAAAGAACTTTGGCTGTTGTTCTTTCTTCATTTCAGTCATTGATCTGATGATCTGGTGAAGTCAAAGATGTCATCTTCTCAACTTTACTCTAGGTGTTGTCATGAGCTTTTAAAACTCTTTAAAGAACCTCCCTTCAGTTGACCTATTTGCAGCTAAGCTTTTCTAAAAGGCCTCTGTTCTGCCTTTTCATCTCAAAATGTATTGTGTAGGCTGTCTGAATAAAGTACATGTGTGTCCCTATATCTACTCATCCGGTTGCCATGGTTTCACTTATATGTGATCAACTGGATCAGCCTGCCCTCACCCCTGCCGGTGCCATTAGGCCCCTTGAAGGCTTGGTGCAGTTTGAAATAGTGTGAAATTTTGCACGATTTCCCATGAATCCTGGGAAATCCTTCACAATTTTCCGGTGTTCCAAATATCTGTGGTTTCATGCAACCGTAGTAGGAACCTAAACCTCTCACCCTTGATACTTGGGCATGTCTGTACATTCTGATTGATACATAGCTGTATCCTCTGGCCCTTTCTGCAGTGGGCCTTATTCCGGATTATATCTCAGAATCAGGACCTGCCATCCACGTGCTAATGCAGACTACAACTGTCCCCAGGTAGGACTTCCTATGGTTTGCACCAGTGTGTAGATGGCATGTATCTATTCTGGGATATAATCCAGAATAAAGCCCAGTGAAGAAAGGGCCTTTGATGATACTGCTTGGATCATCTGGTTTTCTGACTATTACTTCAACGGTGCAGTTTTCAGCTGTAAGCCTTTTACTTCTTTCCTATTTCTCCCCCTGTCTGCTCCAGGCCATCTCCATTTATTAGCAAAAGAGGAGGATGTAGATGCTGTGGTTCTTCTCCAGATGAACTATAGGGTAGTTGAGCTGGGATGGAGATTTCTCAAACATAGCAGCTGAAATTCTGCTTTATGAAAGAATCTGTGTTTGGGAGTGAATAGATCATTTTAGTAGCATTACTAACCTTTGGTAGTGTTACTATTCTCTTGCTTGATTGTTGAGTCTACCTGGTTTATCTAGATATGTACCCAATCTAGATCCTTCAGCTGTTACTTATAGGCTTCCTTCTCAAGACAGTGAAGAGAAGGACCCTCATCTTTCTTCAGCAACTGGTCCAGTCATAAAGTCTGGATGTACTGTTTTGTAGCCTTCCTTAGCAATAGAGTTCAAGGCTGAAAGCCTGTGGTTCTTGCTGCCTTTCTGAAATATTTCCCATAACTTATTTTTGAGAAGGGCACAAAGTATTTAATGAAATAATCTTGTCGCAACATTCCCTGCATATAGACAAAGTTAAAACCTATTATACAGAGCTTAATTGAGCCCTCAGTCCTTGACTTTGCTTCCTTTCCAGACTCCATAAACTGTCTAGTCAAGCAGCTTAGTGATATATTTATGACAGAGAATACGGAAGAGAAATTGCTGCTGAAAGAAACTTGTCAACAGGGCCAGAAGTCCGAAGCTGACTTGGTAACGGAGGAAATTTTAAGTGAGACAGTTTCTTCTTGTGAAACATCTCCGGATAATCCTCTGTCGGTAGAGGAGAGAAACGAACCTCTGCCTTCTAGCACTTCAGCTATGGGTACAGCTAGACCAGCTTATCTCGTCAACATCGTTCATCCAGCAGGTGAGATCTGGTATGCTAAATAGTGCCTCTGATCAACTGTTGCTTGGGAAGCAGGGCTGCTAACTCTTGCCTTCCAGGTGTGACTGAGCTCGGAGCCCTAGCCAGTCCAGACTAATAGCAAGGAATGATGGAAATTATAGTGAACAATGTTTGAAAGGCCATGGCATGGCTACTCCTAGCTTTTGAGTAACTGTGTGACCCAAAGTTTCCTAAACAATTTTTTTTTTTACATACGTGCACAATGTACAGTACTTTGGGGTGAACATGCCTAATAATATTAAAACACTAGCCATGTATGCTTTTCTCGGAAGGTTGGGTGAAACTTGGCTAAATCTGACCATCTAATTAACAATCAATGTATGACTAAACCTGTTCTGTGAGTATGTATAAGAATAAAAGCAAAGGAATACTGTGGAAACTGAATGTTGGCTGGTACAGCAAAATCCTCCAGATTGCTTTATCTTGTGCAAGAATACGTGAGTGGGCTGCAAAAGGTCAACGGGCATCAGGATTCTCGGGTCTCCATTAGGGTTGTGCAGAAATATTCGAAGGTATATTTCGGATCTATTCGTTTGAATTATCCAGACATTCACATGTGTAAGGAGTCGTACATGACGCGTGCTTGCACATACGCATCTTTCTCGCATCTGTACTGGATGAAAACGGGATGCATACGGGATAACTACGAGATGCATACAGAACTATACGGTTTCATACAGTCACATATGAATGTTGTTGACATTCGTAAGTGCAAATTCAAATCGAAAATTTGAACAAAAATTTGAATTTGGTTAAATTTGAATTTTAAAGATTTGAATCAAATCAAATCCCCAAAATTGCATTCATGCACACCCTTATTCTCCATGTGGAGGGATGATGTACTCCAAGTTTTGTCTAATCCGGGTTCTGCTCTTTTCAAGGAAACAAGTCAGCAAGGCACAGGGTCGGTGGCAGAAAACTAGCAACGTCAACAGGGGCTGGGCGCTCTCCCCTTAGTATCCTGCAGGATGACAATTCCCCAAATTCCCTTGCTTCTTATCAGGTAATATATGAGAGAAGAATTCTCGGCTGTTCTAATGATCATAAAGTTAAGGGTTTCTCCGTGACTTTGGCACTGGGCCTTATTCTTGATTATATCTGGGAATAGGGACCTTTGATCTGTATGCAAAAGGACTTGCTGTAATCTGCACTAGCATGTGGATGGCAGGTCACTATTCTGGGATATACTCCAGAATAAGGTTTAGTGCAGAAAGGGTCTTTCATTTTTTAAGCTCTCAGTGCTTCCATATTTTTGCTTATAAAGTTGCAATCTCTTCAAAATTGTACACTCAGCTTCAACAGCAACAATCGTGCTACCTCCTTGGTGCATTCCAAACCTTTTGGGCCTGGAATTGTCCTTCTGCCTTCCAAAGGTTGTTGCCCACCCTGGGACCTTCGGGTATAAATATCAATATAATCAATATATAAATAATAAATAATAAACATCTGCTTCCTTTGATAAGGGTTTTGAGATGCTATATTATAGCTGCTGATCCCCCACTACTGAAGAAATCTGGTGTATTTCCATTGCGTCCCCAGTTTAAGAGGGGGATAGCTGTATTTCTTAGTCCTCTTTTGTTGTTTTCCTTCAAAGGCCCTTTTCAGACAGATGAGAGAAAAGAGAAGACATAGGCCATGGCATCTGTTTGATTTAAATGTTATTACCTGGCCGGAGACCTTTTGGTAAAGGGTGGGATAAAAATGTAAATAAATAAATTATCATGATCTAGCCAGCAGAAACTTGGCCTCTGAGAGGAATCAAAGCTGAGACTGGAGAAGACATATTTGGACAGAAATATTCTTCATCCATCCGCATTGAATATTTTGGATTATATAACTATGGGAATGATTTTATAGGTCTTAACTTCCATACAGTGTTTGGAACTTCTGAATTCCCCAGAACAAGCTGTCGAAATAACTGGCTGTCCCTCTTTCTAACATGGCAACTTTCTTTTTAGAGTAAGAGGCATCCGTCAATGGCAGATAGTCAAGGTGAGCTCAAGGAGAACATGTTAAGTTCTGGAAGAAACTTCAAAGGAGGCAGCTGCAGCTGGAATTCCTTGAATAAAGAGAATCAGCAATGCCATTTAATTGAAAATTAGTCTCAGGTGTCTGAGATGCCTGGCAGTGAAGATGTTGCTTTCCAGCTTGTGTGTGTTTCCTTTCAGCCATCTTCCTGCCTGGAGGGGACGGGTTTTCTTCATGTACCTCATCTGTGTTTAATATGTACATATTAGTATGGAGCTAAATGCCTCTGCTGCTTCCAGACCTGTATTTTCTGCCTTCCTGTACAATAAACGTCATTTGAAAACGGGTGGCTTCTCTTGTTATTTTTCAGCAGAGCTAGGGAACGATCGTGTCAGTTCTTATTAATCAGTGCTCATCTGGAGGGGGGTAGCTTCATTTGGGTTGGACAAACATTTTTGAAACCATAGTTTGCCGAAGATAATACTGCATGGGTATCCTGCTCAATTATTTCCCAACAGTTTCAGGAGGGTGCCAGGCAGTCTTTTTAAAAATGGACTTGAAGGTTTGGCCAGAAACAAGGGGAGAAACGGAAAAGTTGTGTGTAAATCTCTTGATGTTAATGCTGGACTTGGGCAGCACAAGATTTGCGTGAAAGAGGCCTTAGGTTAAATTCCCTATGTCTTCATTTAGAATGATCTTTGAGTAGCGACTATAAGATGCTCTGAGCCTTCATTTAGCCACAGTGTTTATGTTGGTAACCGTCACAATGTGTTTTTGTTATGCATACAATTGTAATGTCTGTTTGTATCCCACTCACACCTGAATGTACAGCATTTTCTGATTGTTAAATGGCAGGCAGCCCAACTCAGAAGAACTGGGATTGTTGGCATTAGGAGCTGTTTGGCCTACAACTAGTAGTAACAAGGTTGAAAGAAGAAAAGGTAACCCTTGCTCATTGTTGTTGTTCTAGCAGCTTAATTGTACTCCTAGTGTACCAATGGGCATACATGGGCCCTTTCTGCACTTACCTGATTTTGATCTGGATCGTTAGATTTAGATTAGCCAGACCTATTGATCTGGATTGTGGGGAAGCACGGTCCAGATCAGATCTGTCAGTACTAATAGTGTTAATCTTCTAGCCCAATCCTCAAGTTCACGCAAGCTTCTCAGCTGCCCCACACACCTTCCCCCGCAACAGCTAGGAGTAATGGCACACCACTGAATAACAGCCCTCCAAGCCCTGAGGCTAGGAACCTTTGCTCCTATGCCATGGGGAGGAGGTGCTTTTTGGTGCTGTGCAGCCCCTGGTAATTCCCTCACGGATCCAGACAGGGTGTGTGTGATTGTGACCACTGCACATGCACAGTCGCATTTTTGGTGGCCATGACCAGCATGGTGGCTCCCAACATCAGTATCCAGGCAGACAGGATACAGCACCATTTCAGAAAAGCATGTGTTCAGAGTTGGGTTTTCCTAAAATAGCTTATAGTGCAGTTTCACCTCATATAGCAGGGTTTTGTTGGGGTTGCTACATATCTGGGGAAGAGTCGGCTTTTATGTTCCACTTTTCTCACCCATTTTAAGGGGACTCAATGCAGCCGACAAACCTGTTCTTCCCACAGACACCCTGTGAGGCAGGTAGGGTAGGGCTGTGCGAGCTCAGAAAGAACTGTGATGAGCACAAGGTTGCCCATCTGGTTTTGTGGAGGGGTGCGGAATCAAACTGGGAAAGCTCCAGATAAGAATCCGACACTAACCACAAGATAAATTTTGGATTATAAATTAGTTATAGTTGCTCCTCTGTGGAGTCTGCATTTTAAAGCCAGATTTGAATCCTAGAAGATGATGGTGCACATACAAAGCAACAATTTCAATTGCCGTTACAGCTACCTGTTCCTTATGAACTGGTGTATGTCAAATGCCCCAGACAGAAGACGAGGAGTTGGCTTTTCTACCCCACTTTTCTCACCCATTTTAAAGGGACTCAAAGTGGCTGACAAAGCTTTTCTATTTTCCCCACAACGGAATACCCTGTGTGGTAGGTGGCGCTGTGAGAGCTCAGAAGAGAGCTGTGACTAGCCCAAGCCCACCCAGCTGGCTTCATGGGGGTGGGCGGAATTGAACCCGTCATTCCCAGATAAGAGTCTGGCTCCCTAACCACTAGACCAGTGATGGCGAACCTTTTGAACTCGGTGTGTCAAAATTCGCAAGAAAACCTAGCTTAACTCGGGTGCTGTGTCACATCTAGAAATATCCATAATTTTGTGATATTTGTAGCTCTGGTAAAAAAGTTATATTTTTGATATATGTATTTTATTAAAAGCAAAAACAAATAATTTTTTACATTAGTGACTTTTGTTGCTAAATCTTCAATTGAAAGTTGGTATTTCGTACACTTCAAGAACAAGCAAGCACTACACGCCCAGGTGCCAGGGTGACCAGGTGTGTCACCCAAAAGGGCTTGGCGTGTCATCTGTGACACGCGTGTCATAGGTTGGCCATCACCGCACTAGACCAAACTGGCTCACAACTTAAAAGGATTTTACAAATGCTAAATATTTACAGTGATGTGGTGATAAATACTGAGGTCAACAACTCTTGAATAGAGGAGACAAAGATTGTTAAGAAATTCATCATTAAATCTGTATTAAATCTGTTTCATAGGTTTCAGAAAATGACAGGCTTTGCACAGGAATGAAGTTTATCAGCCTCTCTGATGTTCTCATTTCTTCAAGATGGCAACTGACCTTCTGGGATCTTCAATCCTGTTCAGTGCTGTCTGAAAATCTGATTACTTGCAGTTATCTGGTTACTGAATTTTTTTCGGAAGTGCTAAGAGTACATTTTAAAGATTTGTTATTTCTCTGAGGTAGAACTTAAAGAGAAATAGCAAAGGGAGAAAACAGGCATTTGAATGGAAACCAAAAGCTGCATTTCTCAAGTCTTTTCTATCACATTAGAGATTGTAAATATGCTGTGCAAATAACTTTCTATAAATCTGATGCAGGTTATGTTGCCTCTTATGGCATCAATACATTCCAAACCTTTCTTACTTCTACATCAGACAAAGCTAGCTTTGGTTTTCAGTAATCTCTGATCCAAAGAAAACTGAACCCAGTTTGCTATGCCTAGAACTATTTGCCATTCTGGGATGTGGAAAATGAAGGGAAAAAAAGACAAATTTATATAAAAAACACTTTGGTGACTGGAGAGTTATTAATGAATTGTGCTAACTTTTTTAAAAAAACTATATACATATTTTAACCATTCTGGACTTTCTAGCAGGAAGTATTTGCTTATCTGAATAAATATTTTCTAGACACTTTTTAAAAAGTCAAATAATCTCCTGTCTGAAAACCTCTGGGGCTTTAGGAATGGAAGAAGACTTAGCTTTTATACCCTGATATCCCACTTCTCAGCCTTCAGGGGACTCAAAACAGCTGACAAACCTCCCCACAACAGACACCCTGTAAAGTAGGTGGGGCTGTGAAAGCTCAGAAAGAGCTGTGACTAGCCCAAGGCCACCCAGCTGGAGGATTGCAGAAACAAACAGGGAGACTAAAAAAGAATCCAACACACTAACCACAAAACTAAATTGGCTCATTCCTGAGCCCGTTTTGAATTTTATTAACTCGAGCCAGTTAAATGAAGCAGTTTGAGTCGATTCATATGATATGTCACATTTATTGCCTGGGCTATAAAACTCCTGTATGGTAAATGTTTACACTTCAAAGCATTGCTACGGGAATCCTAATAGGTGCTGGGGTAGGAAGAGTAAATTCTACACATCAGGTGGTCTGAGAAGGGCGACTAAAGGCTACTTCAAACATTTCCTGTCACGGGTGCCCAGTATGGAGGTGGCGAACGCTTCCCGTACAATGCATAGATTAAAAGCAGTGAGCTAACTTAACCTTTATCTGAAGTAGGGAAGAGTTATTAAAGAGCAATGTAGCATTCTTGATGTAGTATGCTTAATTGAAAAAGGCTTGTCTGAGATTTCCTCTCAGGGCAAAACTGTTTTGTTTTCATTTTAATCAGTGCAAAACTGCTGAGGTGTGTCTGGGGATTTTGTCAGCAGTTAAGACAATGAGAAAAATTATTGGAGATAATGGAAAAATAGCTCCCAGGGGGACATATGTGTGCATTACTTTAGTGACTCTGTTTCAGGAACCTTAGAAATCTGTGGGGATCCCATTAGCATGTTCTTTAGCTTCAAGCAAAAGAAGGTGCCAGCTTTGACAGAGTGCTCCTTTCGCAGGGAAATGTGTCCCTGAAACAGTAATGGTACTGAGGGGATCCCTGAGTTAGGGGAGATGAAGAATAAGTGTTGGGAAAACCAGCCTCTGCATGGTTTCCCTGATCAGCTCCTTGAGGGAAGGAAGTATTTTGTTGGTCAATAAGTCTGCATAGTGCCAGCAGAAGTGCCAGCAGTAATCAATCATTGATACGTCAGGGAGATGAGCTGCTCCCTTGTTGCCTTCAATTCCAGACTTTCAAGAAGCTGTCCCAGGAACCGGTAGACGCAGCCATGCCGTCTGCAGTTACCCCCAAACAGCTCACCCGGTTATCGTGCCCGGAGAGAATTCCTGAGGAAGCACAAAGAAAGCTTGGTTAACACTTTGTGAGGCCTGCATTCTGCATTCCCCAGCATGGTAACAGAGAAGGAGGACTTTAAAAACAAACAAAAAACAGAAAATAACACAGGCAGAAGTAGGAAAACAAAATAAAACACTCCCTGTAAACAGGAGGAGTGATTAAACTTCCGAGCTGTGTTCTCCGTCCTCTCAAAAACTTCTCTGGCAATAGAAATAAAGGAGGAACAACCAAATGGGACCTGAGACTGCGGCCTGTTTGCACTTGCAATGTATGTAATGCATTTTGTACAATGAAATTTTAAGTCATTCCTCCTATCTAGTAACAATGTAACTTTCTGATATACTAAAAGAGCCTTTTTGTGCTTCCTCTGTCCTAGAAATGGCTCCACACATGCAGGAGTTCCCTCCAGACATATAGATGTAGAACACTTTTAACCTAACTGCCAGGCTGGCCCAGCTCTTTGCACTTCTGGTGAATGGAACCTGGGGAAGGGCGGCACAGGTACAGACGCAGTTGCACGTTGTGTTGCCCCATCACCATGGCAACAGTGCTGCTCAGGCCCATTGGCCATTGCTGTGTTGACATGATCACCTCTAGCATAGAGGCAATTATGGTAATTTGCACCTTGCTAGCATGCCAAAGTGCAGGTGCCAGATCCATCCTCCATCTTCACTTCCCTGGGATACTCTCATGGGGGACTGAAGATGCAAAAAGGCCCAAAGTATCTGTTCTTTCTAGAAGAAGGAAGCATTATTGGACATTAGGGATGTGTGTATTAATTTTTTTCATGTTTAATTCGTATAGAATCGAATGTAAAAACAAATAGTATTCATTTGAATGGATCCCCTTCGGATCTGGTAGGATTCAAATTCGATAAGAATGTTTGATACGAATCTGATTTGGTTCTTATAAATCGCCTACGTATCTGTTCTGAACACCTCAAATCTGCTTTGAATCCACTTTGAATCCACTCAGGATCCATTGCAGATGTGACTGGAGCAGACACTTTCCTGCCTCCCCAGGTTCACAAATGTAATGAAGCTTCGTATGAATGTATCAAAACATTCAATTTGAATTTGGATGTCACTCTTCAAATTTACCAACATTTGATTCAAAATTCGAATGTCCAAATTCACACAAATTCGGATGAATTTCGAATGTGATTGATACTTGTGTATATCCCAACTGGACATCAGAACATTAACATTTCTAAAATGTTTCCTCTGGGAAACAAAGTCCCACAAGAGACAAACCTTGCAGACCTTGATGAAGAAATGCTCTACTTACCCACACGCTCTGCTTTTAGGGAGTCCCAGATGTTGCAATTAAAGTCATCATAACCTGCCAGCAGGAGGCGCCCACTGCGGGAAAATGCAACCGAGGTAATTCCGCAGATGATAGTCTCATGTGAGTAGACAATGAGCTCCTGGTCTGCCCGAAGGTCATACAAGCGGCAGGTGGCATCATCAGAACCAGTGCAGATGGCTTCACCGTTGGGGAAGAACTGTGTAGAGAGAGACAGATCATCATCACTGCATTCTTTTTTATTCCATGCTGTAGCCCCCTGCAATTATTTCAACCTTAGCTTTCCCCAAAAGTTTACTGTTCCCTATTCTTTCCCTGCCACTCTTCTTCCATCTCTGCCCTTGAGTTTGTCACCCATGTCCTTCAACAATGAACCCTTGAGAAAACATACAGAGATGGCGTTGATGTCAGATTCATGTCCTGCAAACGTCTGGCGGCAGTTTCCCTCTCGGACGTCCCACAGCTTGGCAGTAGCGTCACAGGCTCCAGAGATGAAAAGCTTGAAGTCTGGAGAGACAGCCAGACTCATACAGTCTCCAGTGTGGCCTACAAACACAGTTTTCTGTTGTCCTGTTTCAATATCCCAGAGGGCACTGGAGTGTGGAGAATGAAATATGTGGAGTTGTGTTAGGGTGACTAGTCTGGTCACAGAACCATCCCGTAAAGACAACAGACAGGCTGAGATTTAAACCACTTATATGCATTCCACTTTTCATAGAAATTCACAGCAGTTAATAGAAATAAAAAATCAGAGAGGAAATATATATATCTGTGCAGATGAATCACCAATGATGATCTTGTGGATTCAACTAGGTGCTTTCAATTTGAGCTATAAAGCTTTAACCTTAAAATCTTCTTTTATTATGCGTCCCTGCCACTTGTATATAAACCCCCAAAGGAGGACAATGGATTTTAAAAAGGCTTTTTTAAAAAATCAATCAGATCTTGTGCCAATGCTGTGTGTTGCTGGATATTCTGGCAAGTTGTCTGTGCTTTTAAGACAGTGAAGGACTTCAGCACTATCTTTAATCTGGCATTTGGGGGCTATATGTAGGTTCACTATGGTGTCGGGTTTGTTTTCCAGCTCTAATGGGATGCATTTCCTACCTCAGGTAAGTCCCATTGATTTTGTTCACAAGGGTTCTCAGCTCAGGCGGGACATATGTGGCAGGCTTTCCAGGCATAACTCACTTCCATGTGAGGACTGAGTTAAGAATGCTATGTCTGTCCAGACCTTGACATTCAGTGGGAAACATTTTAGCAGCACGGAATAGTGATGATAGAATGGGAGTGTAAACTGCAACAGATCAGTGGGCAGTGAGAATGGTGTCTAAGGAGTTAGAAAGCACTGATGCAATGGGATACATTGTTTGGATTCTTCACAGTGACCACTATTGGCATTTGGAGCCCTCATTTTGATAGATTTTGTGTTTGGTCCCACGGAATTGGTAAACTTAGGCTGTGTCCCCAAGCTATAAAAAAGCCCATTAAAAAACTTCTTTTGCCATGGAGCGTCTCCATGCACAGCTTTTCTCCGAGCTTCCAGCACCACAAAGAAGGAAAAATAATGGAATAAGGACACCGCTTTAAACAAGACTACCAGCGCACTTTTTGGAAGCCGTGGGTATTCCTAGCAACATTGTGCATGGAGACGCTCCGTAGCAAAAGAGGTATTTGGGGGTGGGGATTGCCGTCCAGAGAGATCATCTCTCTCTCACACACACTCTCTCTTTTTTTGCCTCTCATCCACAGCCAGCATTCAAGATCTATGAAAACAGTAGGCAGGCATTCCAATCACATAAGACAGATGTGCAAGTGAAAGTGTTGAGAGTGAATGAGCGCACGATCGCTCGATCGCTGGCTGGGGAGGCGTTTCGGCGGCTGGAGATCTTGTGAATAGCATAATGAATTGCTTCCGCCCGAGCGTTGGCTGCAGCCCAGCTCTGCCTTTGCAGGCAGGGTAGACGGACGGAGAACTTGTGAATATTTTTCTTTTGGACTTGTCGGGGGTTGTCTTCCTGGTTGTGGCTGTGCAGAGCACAGTCTCTCCCCATTCCCGCCAGCACCCTATCAACCAGAGAGGGGGCAGGGAGAAAAAGATGCAGGCAAATAAAACACACTTCCGTGGGGACGGTAAATGCGTTTTAAACGTGCATTTAGGGGATGCTTAATTTGGAATTGAAGAGCATTTTTAAAGTCTGCTGCAATAGAGGGACAATAGAGAAACAAAAAAGTACTATGGGGATTTGCCCTTAATATATTAAGGGTGTCTAAACTACAATCATTTGCATGCAATAAAAAGTAAAGGCACTCATTTTCCAACCTCAATTCCTATTTTTTTCTGCACACATCCTTAGATAAAGATGTGATGGCAAGCTGTCCTGACCATGAACATCTCAAAGTAATAATCTGTAATAAGGAGCCAGATGGATGCTGCATTTCTGAACCAGGCATAGGTTCTATACTCACTTACTATCCCCACATCAGAGACCTTTTCCCAGAGTGGATACTCCTGGTCCTTCACCGTGATACATTTGCAAAAGTTGCCAATATTAGTTCTGCTTGTCTGTTCTTTCTGGGATTGCACAAACTTTTAACTATACAATCTAAGGCATGATACAATAATGATGGCACTGAATTTCTAGGTCTCTTGAGCCTTTAAGGTGTCCTTTTCGGAACCAACGTTCAGAACTTAACAGTAGTTGCTGACAGATATTGAGATTGAGGCAGCAAGGAAAACAGCCATCAACTGGCAATAGAGACTCACAGAGCACTTTGGTGAGGGTGGATCTGAGGACCTTGCAGCACCTTTCTCTTCTGGTCAGAAATAGTAGACCAGGAATACAGACCAATTTGACCCAAGGCTGGGTTGGATCACTCTGGGCTGGAACAACATTGCCTTTTGGGTGATGGTGTGTTCCAGCCCCAGCTCATATGATCTTCAGATCTGGCCTGCACAGCTCCTAGAGTCACAAACAAAGATTCCTGGTCTTGGACCTCCAGGGGGGCCTGTTCTGGTGGCCCAATAAGGGGATTGGCCTGCAATATTACAGGTATTATACATTAATGTGACATATTCCTATGTTCTGTGTACCTGAAAATCTCTTACCCCTCCTTGCTTGCAGGCTACAATAAAGTGTAGTGTTTCAGATCTTCAATGATTCGTTTGGCCAAAGTGTATTCCTGACAAATACCTCCTGAGATGATACATACCCTTTGTTTTACACTCTCTCCAGCAATTAAGTGAGCCCTACTCATTTATACTGGAGCCTAAATTATATACTGCTATTCCATTTCCTCACTATATTTACATTTCTTACAGTGTTCCGAAAATTATTAGTCCTGAAATAGGCTTGTTTTCTCCTCTGTTCCACCCCACCCACCCCACTGCCTTGTCTATTGTGAAACAGACCACTCACCATGTAGTATCTCCAGAGCTGGTTACAATATTATTGTCATCCAGAAATCGGCAGCAGGAGAGGTAGCCTGCAGGAAATAGATACAAGATGTAATTACTTTCGAAGTTTATATAGTGCCAGATGCACTTTGGACGGATATATTTATTTTTATAAAATCAAAATTTTGTTCCTGGCAAAGCTTCAAGCTATATAAATTATATAGTGATTATAAAAATCCAGAATACTAAATTGAAGAAAATGTGGTGCTGTTTGCTCAGCTTTGCATAGGGAAGGTCTGTAGAGGGCACTATTAGAAAGTATATTTAGCACTCTCTCCGATGCCAATTTTACCATAGTACCCGCCAAGTGAGCAGTAGCTTAGAGTTTTTTAGAAATCATTGAATAAAGCAGAATGAAAATAGGAAGTGAAAGGTTTGACAAAGTTCAGGGAACACAGAGGGCTGAAGAAAACTGCAGCAGTTATCTATAGAACTTTGGCTTCAAACAATATGGTCAGTAAGTTTAAATGATCTCATCACAGCGCAATAGAACATTATGGTGGACTCTTTGGAACAGACCTTCAGACAGCAGCTGGCTAACCAGTTAGGATACGATAATGTGGGGTATTGCTCCACTGTCATTATTTCTTCCTAGTCAGATGGTGCTGTCTTTGGGTGACATGCACATCTGGGTATTCAGCCGGTGCTGAATATCCAGAAGTGTGCATTGTCACCACTGCGCATGCACAGTAATCTGTTTTAACCTCCACATATGTACGGTAGATGGACCGACAATGGCAATTCCATTCAAAAGGTGAGTATATGTACTAATGCTGGTTTGGGGTGCCTAGTAAGGGTGATGGGAACAAATAATGATGTTATTTTTATTTTATTTTTGTTTGTTTTATATGATTTTATCTTTTGTAAACTTGATACAGTCATATGACTAATCAATAAAGTTTGTTCCTTCTAATGCTGGAAAACCCATGACCAGTTTTATTGTTTTTTAGGAGGAATATAGTGAATCTATGGTGACGTTGCCATAGATACATGTGGTGACTCCACTATAGTGGCACTATGATGATGATGAAGAGTTGGCTTTTCTACCCCACTTTTCTCACCCTTAGGGGGACTCAAAGCAGCTGACAAAGCTTTCTGTTCTTCTCCCCACAACAGACACCCTGTGAGGTGGGTGGGGCTGTGATAGCTCAGAAGGAGAGCTGTGACTAGCCCAAGGTAACCCAGGAGTATGGAATCAAACTCACTGAGTATAAGATATGAGCCCAGCACTCTAATCACAAGACCAAACTGGCTCATGACACTTTATTTCCTTCCCATCTGGATCGGGTCTTAGACAGGGTGATCAGTAAAGGGCAGAGGGGCATGGTGACCACCACCAGCACCTTCAGGCCTCCAGCCTGCCTCCAAGGGTTGAAAAGCACCTTTAAAGGTACCTTTCCTACAGCACAGGGAAAGCAAGCCTGAGGGTGCCTGCCATTCTCATTCTCTTCCCCAGTGCAGATGGACAGCAATAGCTGTGGCAAACTATCTTACTAGCTCTCTGCTCAAAACCATCAAGGAACAGACAGAAAATGGCTGGTTTCTGCTGCTATTTTCTATCTTTCCCTTAATGGGGCTGGGAAGAAACTTTGAAGGCTGAGGATCAAATGTTCTGCAGTCTCTGAAGTTTCTTCCAGACCTCAAAGGGTGGCTAACAATTAAGCAACATTCCACACCTGTAAGCCTTCTTTATGCTGTGGACATTCTGGATATATCCACTGCAATTTGTTTTGCAATCTGAATCCCTTTCTTCATGGCACAAGTTAATCATACTGCGCTGAGCTGGACTACCAATAGGCCACACCAACAGCTGCCTGCACTGTGTACTAGGGGTGTGCAGGAATGCAATTTTTTGACATTTGATTTGATTTGAATTGAACATTCATATGTCAAGAACATTCTTATGTATCTGTATGCATCCGGACGCATCCCGTTTTTATCCTGTACACATCCTGTTTTCATCCCATAGGTATCCGTATGGATGTGTATGTATGGATACAAATAAAATGTGTACGGATACATGTGTCCAGTTTGGTCTAGCAGTTAGGGAGCAAGACTCTTATCTGGGAATACCAGGTTTGATTCCAAAATCCCCCACGAAGCCAGCTGGGTGACCTTGGGCTAGCCACATCTCTCTTCTGAGCTCTCACAGCCCCACCTACCTCACAGGGTGTCTGTTGTGGGGAGAAGAATAGAAGCTTTGTCAGCCGCTTTGAGTCCCCTTAAATGGGTGAGAAAAGCGGGGTAGAAAAGCCAACTCTTCTTCTTCTTCTTCTTCTAATGTGTACATATCCGTACACATACAAATGTCTGAATTATTGGAACAAATGATTCAAAATATTTGTATTCATTCAAATATTAAAAAATGAATGTCTGGACATTCGATTCAAATTCGATTGTCCAAATTCCAGCAAATTTGATCCAATAATGAATATTTCAAATATTCTTGCGCATCCTACTGTAGACAGCCCTTGCTTGTCCAGCTTCTAAGGCCAGGAATGAAAGCTCTTGGCCTTCAGAGTTGGCATCTGAGTTTTTTTTCCAGCTATACATGCAGAAGCTGCTCACCTCTGGCACTGCTTCCAGGTGCCTGGCTGAAACAGGGCCAGACATGGTAAATGGGACTGTGGAGGCTTGTTGTCTGGATGCTCTCTGTGAACCAGTATATCAAAGTGGTCTGCTTATGTGCTACTTCAAAATAGTCCATCAGTGGAATGAGATGAACACCATAGCACTCTACAGCAATATCCTCTGTGGATGGAGCTCATTATTTGAGCCTGGGATTTCTGCTAGGCTACTAGGATAGGAGCAGTCTTATTGACCAGTATACTAGCCTGTGCAGAAAAGGTCTGAGTGACTTTTAGTACTGCTCTTGCTAACGATACATTAGCCACTAGCTTCCATTTTGTTGTGACTGACTCTCACAAATAATCCATCAGTATTTAAAATCGCAAGGACTAGAAACTTGCTTCTCATTTTACATGAAATTTGGATTCCCAGAAGCTAAATTTCACATGCTACATGCTTCAACTGTGCTATTGTGAGAAAATAGTTCAATAAAGGCTGATAGCAAAATAAAACAACCCTCACCTGTGTGGGCTGACAGTTCCCGGCTCACTTTCACATTCCCTTCACGACTCTTGAGATTGTAGATGGAGCACATGTTATCGAGCCCTCCACAGGCCACAAAATTCCCTGATGGGGCATAGGCACAGGTCATGACCCAGGAGGAGCGCAGAGGGATAGCATGAACCTGGATAGGAGGACAGGCCAGAGTGAACTTGGGATTCAACCAGGAGTACCCGTGGGAGCTTTGCTAATTCCTTCCTTACCTTGTTGGTTGTGTACGTGTCCCACACAATGAGTTTTCCATCTTGTGAGGCACTGACCATGAGCCTAAAAAGAGAATCAGATGTCCATAAGAATGTCTGCATTGACTGGGATAGGAAGTCTCCATCACCCAGAGCACAGTGCCTGAATTTTCTACCTCTGTGCAGCTACATGGTTCAGGCTATGTCCTGAGGGGTAATTATACCTTTGGACTTTTATGTCACTGCTGAGGCTAGGAAAAGTAAAGAGCAATTGCTTTCCAAAACTGTACTTAACACTGTAGACCAGTGATGGCGTACCTTTTGAGCTTGGTGTGTCAAAATTCACAAGAAAACCTAGCTTAACAGGTGCAGTGTCATATCTAGAAATATCCATAATTTTGTGATATTTGTAGCTTTAGTAAGAAAGTTAAATTTTTGATATATGTATTTTTTAAAAGCAAAATCAAATAATTCTTTAAATTAGTGACTTTTTTGCTGAATTTCATTTGCTAAATCTTCATTTGAAAGTTGGTATTTCGCACAATCCAAGAACAAGGAAGCACTACACGCCCAGGTGCCAGGGTGACCAGGTGTGTCACCCAAAAGGGCTTGGGGTGTCACCTGTGACATGCGTGTCATAGGTTGGCCATCACCGCTGTAGACTTACGGACTTTTTGCACTTAACTTGTGTGAGGCAGTGTCCCACAGGAGTTAAGATCAGGAATGGTGACTGGCATTCACACTGTGAATGCTGTCTCCATCCCAAACTTAACCAGAACCTACCTTGCACCAGTTGAAGTGTGCATGGTCCTGTTCAGGAAAGTCTGCCTTGCTGCAGCAACAGCCATGTGTCCTGGGCTGTTGCTATGGCAATCAATGCTGCACAGTGTGACTGTGCAGCCATGATGCCCCACCCCCACACAGCATAGCTGTGCAAATGCTGCATGCAGGGCTCAATAGCTCTTAGCAATTAGGGCAGCTCTCGGCCACTGTGGGACTGGGGTGGCACCGCAAATATGCTCTGTCTCAGAGTGTGCCTGGCCGTCCTAACTGCCTTAGTGGGAACAGGCCCCTTGGCTGCATCCAGATGTCAGTTACTCATTCCACTATATTTGGATGTTCCAGAATAAAGCATGGATATTCCTGAACATTCATGCTTTATTCTGGAATATCCATATAGCAGGATAAGTACCAGTGTCTTATTAGCATGCAATTAGGCAATATCTGGGCAGGTGCATCTGCACTTGCAGGAGGCGTTTACATGCTAGAAACACTCCTGCCTGCCCTGAAATTGCCTAACTGCATGCTAGCTGTGGAGCACAAAATCATGCTCCACAAGCTTACTAACCTTCCCTAGAAATGTACCTCTTGCATCCAGCGGTGGCCATCCACACATCTGCTGGATGGCAAGGTCAACAGAGCTGCTGTGCAAGCATGCTGGCAGCTCTGCTAACCTCCTGATGTGACTGTGACTGTGCAGAGCGTTGGCGTCATCATAGAGATGGCATTGACACCCACGCAGTTGCAAAGGGAACCACACTCAAGATGGCAGCACCCTAAAGTAAGGTGATGGAAAGCATTATTAAAGACAAAATTAGTGTGCATATGGAG
>MTQE01002560.1:10311128-10349137 GCA_014337955.1 Aspidoscelis marmoratus | reverse complement strand
TTATGTTCTTATGACTGGCCCCAGGATCAATCACAGGTGAGTGACTGATTGCGCGGAGTGTGGGCTGTTAATGAATAGCAGTCACAACATTAGGTGATCGTGCTCCTTTCCCATCCACAGGGAGGGAAGTGCAAAAACATCCCAGATGTGACTTTATGGTCTGGAGTTGTGACTTAGCAGAATGCATCATCATCAGTTTATATCATGACTAACAACAGGGGCAGCTGATTCAAGCTCGCAATCTCTGATTATAAGAATTCAAAACAGCTACAGAGTATCTTATAGCCTTACAGTTTATCTTTAAAAACATATGCCTAATTCTTGCACAAAGCACATCACTTATGTATCCAAACGGAGGCGTGATGGTATCTGACATTCACTTTTCAGTTTCTAGCTCAGCTGATTCTGAAAACGTGCCAAGAAAACT
The DNA here is from genome assembly GCA_014337955.1 of Aspidoscelis marmoratus. Classification (NCBI taxonomy): domain Eukaryota; kingdom Metazoa; phylum Chordata; class Lepidosauria; order Squamata; family Teiidae; genus Aspidoscelis; species Aspidoscelis marmoratus. The sequence continues at coordinate 10,348,710 of MTQE01002560.1, read as the reverse complement.
ATTTATTGGGCGTTTTTCCACTGTCACTAGAAGTACCCATTAAGTACCCATTAATGGGTACAAAAATGCCATTTAGTACCCATTAATGGGTATTTAATGGGTACTTCTAGTGACAGTGGAAAAACACTCATTGTTTATCCTTCTTTCCACAGCTAATGCCTTGCTCATCAGCCTGTTTCCCTGCCAACCAAAACTTCATATGATGTAAAATTCCTGGTCTTTTATTGCTAAATCTAGAGGAGGCTTTGAGATTCTCTGCATTAGACTGTAAGATGGTCAGCTGGAACACATAGCTGGGCAGCCATATTCTACGCTGAGTGATAGGTATGGCTTTTCCACTATAAATAGTTGTTTTCAGCATTATGAAGAAAAGAAATTTTGCTGCCATTGGACTGTTGATATTTTTGGGAAACAGGGAAGGAACAACGATAGAGGAGACTGCTGAATAACTCTGAGTCATCCTAAGATACCTCATGATTTGCTCTGAGACTAAAATGACAAAAACGTGCCTCTTCCCCTACATGCATTAAGATCTTCAGGAAAGGCCTCTTGGTAGCACCACCAGCTTCAGAAGTTAAAGAAGAGGGGGCCCATGAGAGAGCTTCTCTGTCATAGGTTCTAGACTGTGGAAAGTCCTCCATTTTGAGATGGATCTTTCTATACATTCAGGTGGTTGAAGAAGACTCACATCTTCGTTCTTTCCTTTTTCTGAGGAGGCACTGTAGGTACTGTACAGCTTGAATTGTGTTTCATTTCTAGTTTAGTGCATTTAAATGATTGAAACACTCCTGGAGACATCGGGTTAGAAGGGAGCATATAAATGTTATAAAGCAATAAAATGCAGATGAGAGGAACTTGCACTTATCCTCTTGAGCTTGATTCATAATAATCTTCCTAGTAAACATTTGAACAGCCATAAATATGCACAACAAGGAAAAATGGATAAGATCTTACTTGGAATCCGTGGACCAGTGAAGAGCATAGATCTTGGCCAGGTGACCGCGCAGGGTTCGACGTGTGCGCATCTGTACGCGCCCGACCACCTCTATTCCGGACACAAGCTGCATTGAGAAGAGGAATTTTAGCCACCCTCATCAAAGTTGTGGCGTAAGAGAGACTGCCCACGTGCATGGTTTCATGGATTCACGGCCATGCATGGTTTTATGAATTTGGGAAAGCCCAAATCTCTCTTGAGGGTCATCCCTGACTCCCTCATTCAGGCCAGTTCTGCCCACCCACAGTCATTTATTACCAGCGTTTGCTACCTGAGCAAGAGTGGTGTCAGCACAGGCTTTTCGAGCATCCTGCAACAAAGAAAAAGAGATGAGGGAGAGATGAGTGAAGAGGAGAAAAATAGTAGGTATGGAAATTTTCAATGGGTTTTAGTAGCAATGATTCTCAAATTCGTTGGGTTTGGATCAGAATTTGAATCACCTATTATCTCTGTTGTCTTGTAAAAACAGTGATTACTAACACACTTGCATTCTGTGGTTCCATGATGGAGTTTCTAGACTGCATCCAGGGGTGTTTTTCCACGGTCACTTAGTACCCATTTTAGCATTCATTAAGGACCCATTTGGGTGAGAGCCGGACGACTCCATTTCCACCACGGCACCCATTAGGGACAATCTGGATCATATGGGTACTTTTTGGCCTTTAATCCGGATTTTCTGTAGACCCCATTAATGGGGTCTACAATGGGGTCTTCAGCCAGAAAATCCAGATTAAAGGGAGCCTGTTTCCACGTTAGTTTGGCAACGGGGTCTAGAAGAGGCTAGGGGGAGGGGGCATCCTTGGGGAGGAGCCCCAAAACCCAAGCTTCGAAGTCATTTCAAAGTCATTTCAAAGTCATTTTGAAGTCTGTGCAAAATAGCTCTGAAGTCTGTGTTGATCTTTGGAGTGACTCCAAAGTCCCTCTGAAGTCCCTTCGAAGTCCCTCCGAAGTCACTTCGAAGTTTACTCCGAAGATCAGCACAGACTTCAAAGACGCTCCGGAGCTATTTTGCACAGACTTCGAAATGACTTCAAAGTGACTTCAAAGTGACTTCAAAGTGACTTCAAAGCCGCTTTGGAGATTGCACCCTCTGTCCCCCCAAACACCTGGGTTGACAGGCAGACCCCTCGTGGGTAGATCCGGATTTCCAAATGGGTGCTCCGGAGTTTCCTTGGCAGGGAGGCTAGCACCCATTGCTATTGGGTGCTAGACCACCCATGGAAACACATTGGGTACTTCCCTTAATCCAGATCTACTAGATCTGGATTAAGGGAAATACCCATTCCGTAGATCCGGATCTTCTTAGATCCGGATTAAAGGAGCGCGGTGGAAAAACACCCCAGATATCACTTATTTATTCTGCTATATTTGGATATTCCAGAATAAAACCATGGGTATTCTGAATATCCATGCATCCACCATGTTGGCATATAAGTACTGTTATAGTGTTTGAATGGAGCTCTTTCTCTGGCCCTGCTATCAGCACATCACTCCAAGAGGACTTATCAGTTTCCTTGGTGGATATCTTCCTGCACTTGATGACTCTGCTCTCACCATCAAGGTTGCGTTCACACCTACATTTTAATCCAGCTTCAGCCCACCTTCAAAGTAAGAAAACACGTTAGCACAGTGACTAATCATTTCCCTCCATGTTGTCTAATGCAAAGGTGGATTTTCTCTGATAATGCTACAATAAAATAGTGTCCTTTGCTGATGGAGTCCTTTGCTCTAAAATTGAACTGGAGTTGGATTAAAGCTTAGGTGTGAATGCAGCCCAGGATTGACGGTGATCTTGATGCGTGTGGGCCAAGGGTTGCCTCCCCATGTTGTCAAGATCGACTGTAATTTTGATGCCAGGAGAGGGCGGCTGCCTTCCACCTCCAGCGTCATGGTTGCAACTTTTCTCAACAGTGGGGGAGAGACAGCCACCCTACCCTGTCATCAGCTTCACAACTGACCTTGACAGTGACCCAGAGGCTGCCCTCTTTCCCCACCCATCAAGGCAGCAGCCAGGGAAGTCCCAGGTTTGATCATGATGGCAGAGATACCAGGTGACATGTAAATAACACTCACTCCTTTAAGAGTAGCCCTGCAAGTGTAGCGCTTCTATTAATTTTTAGGGAGAACAGCACTGTTCCTATAGCGCTCTTCTCCCCTCCTGTGTACATCTTGCAAATATTCCGGTTTTTACTCTAGCCTTGCCATTTAAGAGCTGCATTTGTAGGAAGTCATGTTAAAACCCTAAAAAAAAATTATAAATGTTAAGCATTTATAAGTTTTTTTCATCAGATAATTTTTATTAAAAATGCGGCCAATGATCTTTTTCCCTTTCAGTCGTCTTGCCACCAGGCACGAAACACCAAATGGAAAGGTCAAAAGGGAACACTTTTTTCTTTTTTTTTTAAGGAAGCACTAAAATATATGCTATTTGTATCTGTTGACCTACTGCTGATTTTCAAGTGGCTGCATTTATTTCAAATTCACCTGCAGGATCCCCCATAGGTTTCTCTTCCTTTCTTGTTAGTTGAGCAGAACGGGTGTTCTAATACAAGAGATATCTGACATTATTATAGGCAGGGCCAGCTCTAGAAGATAAAGACAAGGCAGCATCTGATACTCTAGGGATAGGGTGGAGCACGGTGGAGCACACATAGGGTGCCAAGGTAGAGAAGCCATATACCCACCTTGCTGCTTCTGAAGGTGATGAGGTAATATGGAAGCGGCCTGGCAGTTGGCCCGTGAGCAGGGCAGGGCCAGGATACTGTGCACCCGTCCCTCAGCAAGACACCTTAGGCAGCCACCACTTGCACTGCCCTAAAGCCGCCCCTGACCGTCGGTAATCTGTATACCTCCAAACTTTGTGATGGATGATGTAAGACCTTACACTTTCCCTGCTTTTCATTTTTCAGTGTTTAATTGAACTTGGGCTGGAAAGCCCTTCAATTAGAGGACATTTTGCACTATAAAATAAATAGAGGAAGACCCTTCACATCTGAGGTCTGTTGCCTATAATAGAAGGTATTTGACCATTCTAGCTGGACTTACTATAGGAAAGCCCTTGGTTTCAATTTCTATGCAGTTCCCCAGCATTACCTCAATTTGTTTCTTCAGTTGCTCAGCCTCTTGCTTCATCTGCTCTATATCGGCCATCTTGACCACCTAGCTTTGGCCTCCTACTCAAGGTCCTGTAGAAATCAAAAGACAGACGTGTTTCTTGATGGCTTCTCTATTTCACCAGCATTCTAAAGGCAGGTTTAGTGACACACAAATTCCGAGCAGAAAATATAGGTCATTTCTGCACTTACTGTTAGACCAGTTCATTTCTACCCTTCTGGTCATCTTTTGTCTCTACCTTAGAGTGGATCAGAGAGGGATCCATCCTCTCCTAGTATAGTCCATTTATACACCACAGAGCATAGACTGGACTAAGGTGCCCCAAATGGTCCCCTGGTCCAGCCTACCAGTAGACCTCTCTTTCAAAGTCTATCAACATATTAGGAGGTGATCCACAGAAGCATGTAGATTCCACAGTTCTATTCAATATACCATGAAGGACCCATTTCAGAAGTCCAAAGGAGTGATTGTTCCTAGTCTTCAGAGCTTTTGGAGTCCCCCCACCCCAGACCAGCTCTGAAGATGGTGTGGGCCTCAGAGTCTGTGTGGGCCTTGGCACAGAATAGGCCATCCCAGTGCAAATGGCCTTGTTCTGTGCCATGAGTAATCTGCTCCAACTTGGGACGGATTTCGCAAGCCAGACTACTTGGACTGCTCCAATGCAGCTAAGAGTAGAAACAGCCATCGACTAGAATGTAAAATCAAAGCAGAATAATAACAGTACCAGAAAGTCCAGCATAGTCTAGAAAATACGTGCTCAATGAAGGGGTATCTTCAGATGTTCTTTTATTAGAAAAACAGTGTGAGATAAGTCTGATTTCTATCACCAGGAATCACAGAGGTTCTCTCAGATGTTCCGTCTCATATAAACAATATTCAGCAGGAAAAACATCGACTAGTGGTTTCCACTTACTGCAGAACCTGGGGTGTCTGATATAGTGACAGGAAATAGAGCATCTTCTGCACGCATGCTTATGGTGCATGCTGCAGAGAGCCCCCTTAGCCTGCAGGAAGTGTTCAATGACAGAGGCAGGGCAGAACAGGTGGTGTCTGTGGCAGTTCACACAGATGCTGGCATGATTCAGTCTACCTTCAAAGCCAAGGAACAAAGTTTCTCCAGCCGGGAACATCTTGGCAATGCCTCTAGAAATGGTCCTAATAGTGGACCTCTGTTGGAGCTCAGTGAAATGTCACTGGGCTCCAGACCAGGCCATAGGCTGTTTGTATTGCTGCTGCTTGTCTGCACAGCAGTGGCAGGAACTGGGAGTCTTGCCAACACTGTACCGGAACTTCTTTTTTGGCTGTCCATGGGTACAGTACTCCTGGACACAGTTTCTGTGATTAGCAGTGGACTAGGCCCTGTTGCCAAACAGACACTGCAAGCCTAATCAAGACTGTTCTTTGGTGAATGGTGCCAAGTAGATCTCATTTTCTCCTCACCCATCCCCATTTCTTCCCAAAAGTTTTCAAGGCAGGAGAATCTTATTCTCACATCAAAGCTGTGAACCAGGTTAGGCTGAAAGGCAGTGGCTGATCCAAAGTCATCTAATGAGACTCCATGGGCGAATAAGGAGTTGAACCCTGGGCTCCTATGTCCCAGTCCAACACTCTAGCATTATGTGGCTTAGGGACTTCCAAGAGTGAAGTGGTGAAATCCTGTGCTCTATCCACAGGCATCATTGGGGGGTGAGCCACCAGCACCCCAAATAGGGGTGAACCAACATCTCCTGCATCGAAATCCTGACTCCTACCCAAGGTAGCAGACAGGGCATTCTGAGAGGACAGCAAGATTCCTCATTGGTGTCAGGCAGCTGTTTGCCAGGTTGTGTCAATTTGAGGGCACCTCAAACAGCTGGAGTTTTGGCCTTGCTGCAAAAGGCCACAAAAACTGCCATAAAACATTGCTGCTAGCTGCTCCAAGACTGACCTTGGACGCACTGGTATGGTAGGCCTCAGGAAGACCAAGGAATGACAAAGCCAGCCTCTCGGGGTGTGTGGTTTTCTGCTACCTTCCATGTAAATAAATAAATAAATAAATAAATAAATAAATAAATAAATAAATAAATAAATAAATAAATGAATGAATAAATGAATAAATGAATGAATGAATGAATAAATGAATGAATGAATGAATGAATGTAGAAACAGTCTCCTATATTTTCTGCTCACAATATTTACAGTGTTACACTATGCACCAAAGAATTTGCCCCTTGAAGCCAAAGGGATTTTTACACTTCCCTTCCAGTCCGCTGGATGGGAAAGCAGCACCATTAACCAACATTGACTAGAACTCACACTCAGAGCGCTAGTCAACTTTAGCTGTCCCTCCCACCCTGAAATCAAATACATACCTGATTCAATTGCGGACCTGTCCTCTTTTGGGTGCTGCCATTTTGGCTGCGGCACCCTCTGCAACTGTGTGTGTGTCAGCACCATTGCGTCTATGGTTGTCTGAGGTGCCAGTGTGCTTGCAGGGCACCTCAGGTGACCCCAGAGCACTGGAAAAGGTGTGGATGGCTGCTGCCTGGACACTCCAGGTAAGGTATTGGGCAATGCTGGTTAGTGAACTTTTGAGGAGGCAGGGCCCACTTGGAGGCTGTAGCAGCCTCCTTTAAGTGCAGATGCTCTTCACCAGAAGTTCATTAATCATGCATTACCAGCTGTAGTGCAAATAGGCTCCAAATGTCCTACAGAGTAACTAGCAATATTTACACCCTCATCCTGCCTTATGTCCATGATGCTTCTGCCTTTTTAGCTGCTACTGCCCGTTGGCATGACAATGCATGCTGACAAAGGAGGTTAAGGCGGCCCTTTAGATAAGTGAACCTTCTATAATACAGTGAATGTTTAAGCAGCACAGAACCTCTAAAGGGTTCAACAAAGAGGATGGAATGACTGTTATATTGCTTTGCAAAAAATACTCTTTATGCTATTGCATCATGGTATCAAATGTCCATAACCCTTTCATATTGTTTCCTAGAAAGACTTCCAGTATGTGAATTGAAACAGTTCATTTGGCGTGACATTAGCGATGATTAGTTCTCCACAAGAACAGATCTGTAGGCAACTGGTTATATAGTACATGGCATTCAGTATCATATTAACTTTGCAGTACCACATGATTGCTTCAGGCTGTTCAGCTGAGGGGCAGAATCTAATACTGTGATTTGTATATTTGGTATTTCTAACTACCCACAATGTTTATGACACAGGTTTCCATTTAAAGGCAGTTGGCATGATATTAATTGAAAACTCAGGCTGAAAGAAAGTGTCTGGCACAGAGTCTTCACATTGGTGGAGCCCTGCACATCCAGCGCACTTCTAGACACAGTGAACGTGAGTTGTCATGTGGAATTGCCTTTTTGGAATTCTGGACAGTGATGCTGAAAGGTGTTGTTGATTTTAAAAGTCTTTTATACTACAATTTCCACTAAGTGCTGTCTTTTAACCAGAATTTCAATTGGACAGATGGCAGTTGTAATCCCTTGAAGCACAGTTTGGGCAGAAATACGCCTAGTAAACCCAATTCAGCTTCCTAGTTTTTCCTTTAATGCTAAATAATGACTTGTAAATACATGTAAAATCTGCTTGGTTCATTGACAATGTGGCAGGAAAGAATTTTCCTATTGAAGAAAAATTCTATTCGGCAATGTATCTTGATATGGTTGCAATTTGTAACAATCACCGTATGGGCAACTGTTTCACTGATTACAGTTTTTGTAAACCTGGGGCACTTCCCCCACTGGGTTGCTGGTATGGGAACGCTGTAACAGTCTGGCAGCCTGGTCTCCCAAGGAGCCACGTCTCCCAGAGAAAGGTCTGTCTTCATGAGACCAAGCATTGGCACGGGGGAAGGTGTGGGACAAGCCAGCCCAATGCTGATAGTCTTGCCCCACACCAGAAACAACCCATCCCAGCTTGCTTAAATTAATTTGTTTTATGCTTTTTAATTGTTGTAAGCTGCCCTGCAACCTCAAGCTAGAAAGCCATAAATGAATTGACTGATTGATCGATCAATTGATTAACTTCTGCTCACTGTTCTAAAAACATCATACGATTTGGTAGGATGATACAGATGACTAAAACAACTTTCGGGGAATGAAAGCAATTCCGTCTAGCCTTAAACTCAAATGTTCTTTTGAACCACTTTATTATTCTAAGGGCGTGTCTACATGCCGAAAATACTCCAAATTTAAGCTTGTTTTGCCTTGGAGCGTCTCCATGCACAGCTTTAATCCAGGCTACATCATGCGCAAAGGAGGAAAATCCGCGGCAGAAAACCCCCACTTTCAAACAGCACTATATCTGACGTTGGGGAAAACCATGGATTATCCTGGGGGCATGGGGATGCTGCCCCGCTAAAATGGTGAGAAGAGCTGTGAAAGCAGCTGCTTTTAATCATTTTAGCGAAGCTCTGTATGTGCGCACAACTGCCCCTATCCCTTCCTGACAGCTGCTGTCAGGAAGGGAAGGAAGGCGAAGAGACAGATACACACATGAGTGAAGCTTACGGGGTTGGGGGGTGGGAGAGAAACAGAAGAGGAAACCCAGGAAGAAATTGAGAGAAAGGAAGGGAAGGAAGATGAAGAGAAAGGAAGGAAAGGAAGATGAAGAGACAGACACAAACAGGAGTGAAGCTTATGGGGGGATGGATGGACATGGTGTTGGGATTGTCTGACATCCTCATTGCCTTCCCATCACAGTTCTGGTTTGCAACACCATGAAAACCTGTTGCATTGCTATTACAGGAAACCCAGAAGCAATGCTGGGTTCCCTGCTGGGTTCCCTGTAATAGCTTCACTTCGCTGCACATCTCACAAGGTTAGTTCGAAATGGACTCGCTGGGGACTTCCAGGAGCCAGCCAAGTGCATGAAGAATCAACCGAAGAAGAGCACAGAGACTTAGTTGCTCCCAGAAGTCCCCAGTGGGGCAATTTCATATGCACCTCACTAAACGTGCAGGTAAGCATGCAATCATGGGATCTTGTTTAAATCCTGCAGCTTAAATCACCTTCACAGTCAGTAATTCTTTTCTGGAAATGACCCTCAGGTAACCTTAAGATGAAGCAGAGGTTTCAGCATCAGAGGGCAGTAAACTGGTACTTATTTGATACTATTTCCCCCCTGAATTCTAGGGAGTAGGAAAGGTGTTGTCTCAGGTGACAAAATAACATGGTACAACCTGTTGTTGCTTTGCCTTGGGCAGGAAAGCTTCTTGGATTGGGTTTGGTGTAGGGATGTGTGAGTGAATATTTGTAACATTTGTTATTCGTATGAATTTGGATATTCATACATGAATTGAATGTTACAACATTGGTACGAATACAAATGTTTTGGAACATTCGTGCAAATAGTCTGTACATTCATTAAACTGGGGATACATATTGGATACTGACTGATATTTACTTTATGCATTTGTATAGGATACATATCCGATATGTATGTGTTCGCATAGGATATGTATCCAATAGGTATGTGTTTGTATACTATAGGGTACATATCCAGGATACGTATGAATTCATATCAGATGTTCCTATGAATTCGTACAAATACATTCGGATCGAATAGAATCCTACCACATTTGAAGAGGATCTATTTGAATGAATATGAATTTTCTAACATTCAATTTGATACAAATCGAATGTCAAAAAACCAATTCGTGCTAGGGGTGCACACAGAGCCAATTTCCACGTTCTATTCGAGGTGAATAAAATGTAGAAATATTTGGCTCCGGCCGAATACCCCCCCCCCCAGATGTGGGGTATTTGTATCTGTGCACAGATATTCTACAAATATCCACTCTCCCCACTTACTTCACCTTGCTACCGCCACCACTGCCACCAGGAGCCTAGGCCAGTGTGGTGGGGAGGCAGGTGGGAGTTCTCCAGCGGCACCCCAGGCCTCAGCTTTCCAGAAGTACCGGGAAGAGGCCTGGGCACTGCCAGATCGGCCCCAAATGTAAGGGGGTGCCGGGAAGGCAGGCAGGAGCGTTCTAGCGGTGCCCTGGGCCTCTTCCTGGCTCTGTCTCCAGCTTCCAAAAAGCCTGGTTGGCATTGTGGAAGACTGGGAAAGAGGCCTGGGGTGCCGCCAGAGCAGGTAAGGGGGCCCTGGAGATTTGGGGTAGCCTGGCCCGGAGGGGAGACCCCAGGGAATCCAGTACCCAGTATCCTTAGAAGCTTTCCCGAAGCTTTTACGGATACTGGATTATCTGATTCGTGGACAGATAGCGCCCTTTGAATAGGCCCCTATTCAATCCATGAACAAATCTCGGAATTCGGACGTATTCGTCCGAATTCCAAATGCGTAAATCATTTGTGCTCATCCCTAATTTGTGCACATTCCTAGTTTGGGGTAACTAGTCATGTCCTTTGACTACTTTTGTTCTTTAATGGCTTTATGGCATATCTTTTCATTTTACAGCAAGTCACTGTATACAATGTCAAGATTTAAAACAGTAGAACAGCTACAGGTATTAAGGCTGTGATCAGACACAGCAAAACAAAGCGCCTCTGAGGCATTTGGAGAAGGCCTTGAGATGGGATTGTTCACACACTAGTCTGCCCCTCCTCCTCTCCTGAACATTCTGGGCTAGAAAAGGTGGATTAGAGAACGGTTGGGAACACCAGGGCCACAAACTCTCTCTCTGTACATTACTCCATTCGCAGTGATGCTTCTGCTTGGCCATGTGAGCCCGGCCTTCCTAAACTTCATTCTGCAATACCAACGGACAGTAATATATAAACAGGATCTCCAATGCACCACTGTACCATTGTGAGAGTTCCCTGCACCTTTGTGGCATTGGGGGTGTGCTGGAAGAATGCAGGACCTGCACGATCCCATGCTCATCCACCAAACAGCCCAGCACATGCGCTTTAGAGTGTGGGGAAGAGTGATAACAATGCTTCCTACTACTGTTTTGTTCTTCTGCTGCTGTGATGTGCAGGCTTGCCAGGTACTTTCTTCAGGCCACATAGCACTAGCAACTTTGGTGGCCATTTCCTGTGATTCCCAAAATAGCTCCAGCCAGAAACTTTGAAGGTAGAAAACAAATGTTCCCTCGCTGCGATGTTTGCAGGGCTGGGATGACTGCAGGCATATGAACAGCACGATGCCACTTCATAAAGAGTGCTTCATTTGTTAACGTTCTTCTCAGCATGCTTCATGGCAGCCTGCTGTCATGCGGATCCTCTGCCAGTACTGAGATAAGAAAATCTCTTTTGCTGTCCTAAGAAATGGTCTGTCCTAATGCTTGTGGCAGCACAGGTAATGCATTCCAGAGGCTTCATCAACCAGGCCAAAACAAGTATCAGTCTGCTGCACTACTGAGCTGAGCTACTAACGTAAAAGTGTGCAAGAATGTGAAAATCCTGGTTTGGCTCATGGTGTACCCAGAGTGACATGGGGGCAGGCCGTTTGCCGTCAAACCTAGAACCACCTGACCTGGTTGACAAACAGCTTATGTTCCCCCCATATCACCATATGCCCTGGTTTGCTCCCCTCCTCCAATTCCACCCCAGCCTCTCCCTGGGCTGTACCTCACCTTTCTCTGCTTCATGGATCTGTACATGGATCTCCTCTGTCTCCATCCAAATGGGAAACTATAGTGGCTGCCATCTTCCTTCTACTTGGTCTGCTACACCCTATGTCGTGGAGGGTGGTCAGTTTTGAGGCCTTTTTAGGAAGTGGGCATACACATGTCCACTCACCAGGCCTTCTGGGAGCACTTACAGTCTGCCAGAAAGCCAAGTAGGCCTTCTAGGAGGACACTGCCAGTTGATACACTCTTCCCTAGACTGCATGGCCAGTGACAGCAGACTGGTGGAGAGGGAGGCATGTTCACATTCTTGTAGCCCTTTAGTAAGTAGCCCAGCTCAGTAGTACAGCAGACTGGTACTTGTTTAGGCCAGGTTGAGAAAGGGAGGGGGCCCAGAGTGCAATCAGGAATTGGGGAAGCAATGGGTGTTCGCAGAATGATCCTGAACCCTTTAAGGGGCTCGATCGAAAAATGTAATTTGACTCCCCTCAGTTCTACCTGTGAGGAATGCTCTCAAGGACATTGTGTCTGCAAAAGCAAACTGATAAGGTACTTTTTAACCCAGGAAGATGTTCTCAAAAGTCGGGGGTCGTCTTATACACCGGGTATTGTCTTCTTATATGGCGAGTATATCCCAAACTCTATATTTTAACTGGAAATTTGGGGGTCGTCTTATACGCCCAGTCGTCTTACATGCCGGAAAATATGTTAAATGGTATGAACCAGCCAGCCGTTGGACTTGTCTCTACTGTGCATGTCAGATAAATCTGATATGTATTTCTCTTCCTACTTGGAAGGCGTTACCAGGAATATTGTAATTACCGGCCGGGTTTAGGTATATTAGATTGTGCTGGAATGTGGGAGGTTCGAAGTTTGTCTTGATGGGGTTCTGAAAAGCGGACTTCCTATGCTGCAGCATACCAAAGTAAATGAATCTTCTCTCTCTGACCCTTTCTGCTTATTTAAAACTAATATGAATAGCATTTGCTGACAGAGCGGCAACTTGTTTTCATAGTGGTAAGGAATTTTCCTAACATATCTGAATCTCCTTAGTATATAAACAGTTTGGTCCATTACCACAGCTGGAAGGGGTCCTAGAAATTTTCAAGTAGCCCACTCCATACTCTGTGTGCAATGCTAAATCACCCCATAGATGGCAATCTCACTTCCATTTAAAAACTTATAAGGGGCAAATCACTCAAGTTTGGGGCTGACTGTTCCATTATTTAACAGTCCTCTGCCATAATATGCTTCCAATTAAAAGTTTCAGTATGTTAATTGCATGAGCTTCTTCTTGATTAACAAATTGGTTGAGTCTGATGTTTTTATTGGTTTTATTAAGGCCTAGCTTGTGGGTGCTGCTGCTGTGGTCTTTCTATATTTGAATGTAGCTGCTACCTGCTTTGGGAAGTGTTTTCAATCAAAGGGTAGGTGGAGGAGTTACGAGTTACAATCCAGGAAATAAGTAAACAGAAAACAACAGTGTTTGCATTTGTTGTAATAACCAGGCTTCTTTTTGAGATGTAGATACGCTTGTAGTTGGTACCTTAGAATAGATAATGTACTCCTTCCTCTATTGTATGAAATGGGGGGGGGGAGAATTTTGTGACACTATACCGGCTAGCTGCAGCTTTTAAAATAATTTGTATTAAATGGAATTGGTTGTAGCTCAGTGGAACAGCAGCTGCTCTGTTTGCAGAAATCCCCAGATTCTGAACCTGGCATCTCCCCCTGGCAAGCCATTTCTCCACTGTTGCCAAGAATATTGCATGGATTTGCCTGCAGAAAGACAGCAGGAGTTGAACTTGACTCAAGGGTATCTTTGTCATTGTTGGGTGTCATCAAGTTCAGACTGGTTCCTCTTGGCTAGGTGGATGCCTCCACGCAGTTTTGTTGACACACATAGGGATGATTTGCCATGATTAGCATCTGCCACATCCCACTCATTCCCAGGTGTTTTGCTGTATTCATAGAGCTGCTCCTAAAGTAGCTATTTGCTATCACGCTTATGTCTTCAAGACATGCCCCCCTTTTAAAAAAATGTTATTTGACATATAGAACCAACAAACATATAATATTTATAACTATTCATAAGAAAGATATTCCATACAAAAACAAATTGGTGATTCCCTCCCTCCCACCAAGGCTGAAGTTCATTAGCAGTGATTACATTAACTCTTGCGGGAACCTTTTAAAGAGTTCATCTATATGGGCATTTCCCCGGTTTTGACGAAAGTGATTCAGGAATACGTTCCATTTGGTCCTTGACGAATCAGCAGTACCCTTTCGAGATTAGCAGATTAAACCCACAGTATTAAAAAAAAAATGCAGTTTACCTGCTGCAAAGTGGTGGTCCAGAGGCTCCCCTCTAGGTTCCTGCTCAGGGAGCTGTGAGATTTCATGTGGTGCCCGCAGCCACATGGGGTGAGGTGCATGTCACATGGGATGGGAGAGCCAATGGGAGCTGAGCTGCAGTCTCAGCTCTCATTGGCTCTTCTCGCTGTCCTGTCCAGACTGGCAGGAAGCTTCAAATTTACTTAATGCTGCACAGCGAGTGCTGCTATATCAGCATTAAGTAAATTCGCAGTAGTGTTGCTATAAAGTGATGCCACTGCGAAGTATCGGCCATCATGTGTGATGGCTCGATCACGGCTGCGCATTCTGATGAGCAGCATCAAGAAGTCTGGATGCAGCCCTACATGGGCATTTCCAAATTTTTGACAAAAGTGATTCAACAGTACATTCCATTTGGTCCTTGATGAATCAGAGATATTAAGTCCTTCCGTCCTTTTTTTCTTTCCAGCAATGATATAATGCTTTATCAGCTCTGAGATGTAAATTGTCCATTCTGTTTTGTTTTTCCATCCTTTAACTATAACCAATAATGCAGCTGCCATCAATTTGTTTTTTAACATATAAATCATGAACATTATGTATATTTAATGTTGCAGCTTGATATAATACCAAAATGTTTGGAACATCAATCCTATAACCAAATATATTTTGCATTTCACTCATCACCAGTTGCCCAAAATTTTGAGTTTCTGGGCAAGCCCAGATCAAATTTTAAAAAGTGCCTCATCATACAACCATGCCAGCAGTTTACACTAGGATATATACCCATATTAGAAGGCTGACCTGGAGTTCAATACCATTTATCAAATATTTTCAGTTTTAGTTCTTTAGTTCTATTTATGTTATCTTTAAGGTCAACTACTGCTTTTTAAATTTAGGTTAATGTCGATGCCATCTTTTCAATTATTTGAGTATATTGAGTATGTTTTGAATAACTTCTTTATCCCCAATCAAAAGGTTGTAATTTTTTTTGCACTGATTGCCCTCTCATTATTAATCTTTGCTTTAATTATTAGTTCCACCTTGCTGTAAGGTTTAAGCAACATTTCCAGTGTCTCCCTTTGAGCAATGATAATAGAAATTGCAAGACTACACATCCAGTTCTCTCTTCCCAGTGTTTGAGTCAATGTATCCCTATTGACCCTGTTCCCTGAACTGCCAATCAGATTTTCTGTATATCTATGACCAGCATGTTTTTTTTTATCACTCAGTGTTGTCCTTTTTCTTCCAACTCCACTGACCTGCAGCCGCTACCCAAGGGCACTGTTATCTCATTATAAGAAGCTGGGAATAGCTTTTAACCAATTCCAAAGGTTTTTAAAAGTCAGTTAATCTAATCTAAAACAGTAATACACATGTCTTTTGTTGTTTGCTAAACTATTTCACCCCAAAGGGCAGGAAAATGCTGGTATTCTGGGTCAAATTTGCACATAATACAGCTTTGCCTGGCCTTGTGAGTTACATGTAAAGAGAGAGCATTGGTCTGTCCAGACTTAGGAAAGTGCAGCTGAGGTGCGGGCCTCACACTTGACGCCTGATCCTGCATAGTGGCGGCACATTATGCTGCCGCTACTTCAGATTTAGCTACTGTGGAATGATCAACACTCACCCTGCAGTATAAGGTAAATTCAAATGTTCCCACCAGTCTGGAGAGGATGGCGAGAATAGCAAATGAGAGCTCCCATTGGCTGCTGCTTCCCATGTGACACACACCTCACCTTGTGCCCCACGGAAATATTGCATCTGCTGAGGAAGGCCGCTGACCTCCATTTGTAGTGGGGACAAGGAGTCGTTTTGCAGCAGGTAAACTGCATATTTTTTATATAACTGTGGATTTAATCTGCTAATCTGGAAGCTGCCCATGACAAACACACCCTCATATACTGGCACAGCACACCGTAAAATAAAATTAAAATTAAAAAAAAAAATCAGGTGAGTAATGATGGGTGACTGTATTGAAAACTTGCACACAGCATTTTAAGAAGAGGGAGTGAGCTGTTTGATGTGGAACTGATGCCATACCATAGGCCTAAAAAAGCCTGTTTGAGAGGCCAACTGATGATGTGCAAATTATCTGAATGCATCACAATAAAGAATTAGAGGACAGGCTAACTCCCAGCCTCCACGGCATACATCTCTGTCTCCAGCCCTACTGCACCTGGTCCTTCAGAAGCATCAGGTTTCAGGAAGCTTCCTGAGTGTTTTGCATCTTGCCTGATGAGTCCAGGTAAAGTTGCTTGGGGATAGGCATATATTATTTGAGTGATTCAGGGAGGGGCTGGTTCAGAGCAGAGAACAGCATTTTCTTTGCCAGGGAGCGGGGAGAGGGAAAACAAGATAAAGGCAGTGCTTACCTTTATTTAGATAAGACAAAACTGTATTTTTGTAGATGAAGGCTATGCTTCCCCTGCCAAGGGGGGAGGTGGTAACGCTTTGGGGGGTACAGTTGAAGTGCTTTACTGTCAGTGCAGGCCCATAGCCAGCTCCATATATATGCAGAGGGCTGTCACAAATTTGGGGGTGAATGAGTAATATGTCATACCAGATCTTGCCCATAAGGGACTGGAGTTAATTATATTGGTGGAGTAACAATTTTGAGTCAGGGGGACAAAAGAATTGGGGGGGGGCTGCCTCCCCTGGCTATGGGCCTGTGTCAGTGCACAAGGCAATGTCTCTCTCAGTTCATTAGTCTGCACACTGGCTTGACCCTGTTGCCTTGCCGCACCTCATGGAAATGGGCTATATGATGACTCAGAGGCTATTGCGCATGCTGATCGCATGCTGATGTCTGCCTTCTGAGCACAGGCACAGATGATGTCCAGTGTGGCCTGGTCTGGCAGTGATGGAGTCTGAGAGCGCTTTGGCCGGATGAAATGAGGTTCTTACAATGCAGGAAACTCCCCCTAGGCGCCTTCTTCTGCCGAATGCATGGAGCTGCTCTTAAAGTAGCTATTTGCTAGCACCCTGTATTAGGGGTGTGCACGAATGCAATTTTCAACATTTGATTCAATTTGAATGTCTGGAGATTCAAACTGATACAAATACATTTGTACATGAATACATTTGTATCTATGTGTTTGAATATTCAATACGTATCCAATATTCAATATGAATCTCGTATGCATCCCTATGTATCCTTATCCATTCCATTTTCATCACCTATGTATCCGTAGAGATGTGTACAGATATGTATACAATGCGTACGGATACGTACACACACAAATGTCCTAATTATTCGTATGAATAACTCAAAATTTTCATATTTGTACAAATACTAAAAAAACAAATGTCTGGACATTCAATGCATATACAAAATGTCCAAATTTGTCTGAATAACAAATATTTTGAATATTTGTCACATCCCTGCCCTGTATGTCTCCAATGAATGTCCTTTAGCATGCAGTATTATCTTTTTGTCCCAACATTCAGAAGTGTTTCAGTCTCTATATCCTGAAGAAACCTTTCCTCAAGCTTGACCTCTGCGTAGATGAACTGTTCCTCACCTTTTATGATTAACTTCTCATTAGTTTATCTGCAGCCCTTTGGGCAAGTCCTTAGGAGAATGAAATGGAAGTTTGTGAGTTGATGGGCAGGAAGTGAAGGGTTTCAAGGTGGGAAAGAGCGGTCATGGCTTAGTGGGGAAGAAAGCGGAGGCTTGTAAGTTGGAAAATGGAGCTATGTAGGCTGGAAGGGAACAAAGTAGGAGCTTGCAGGCTCGAAAAACAGCTTTTGGAGCCTGGAGGAGTTTAGGAGGCTTGCTGGCTATGGAACTTGGGGGAGAGAAGGGAGGCAAGCAAGAGAGAAAGGGTTAAGAGACATGGAGGAACATGAATGTGCACAGCATGCAAAATCAGAGCCCTTGACTGCCCTTTCTGAACTAATTGGTAATCACATTGATATTTGCATTGAGGGAAGAGTTCAGCAGCAAGTCAGTCACCATTGGTATTTTTTTTTAAAACAAAACCCATGTTTTATTCAGTCATCTCGTACATGGTCAGCTCCAGGTAGCAGAGATACCTGATTAAAGCAGATCTACCAGATATTCAACTTAGCTGGGACAGAGCTAAGAGGGGTCATTTGATCTTACCAATTCTGTCCTTAGGCATTCCAGTGTTGGTCTCAGTGTGGGATTTGGGCTTGCCTGAAGATCATTCCTGGCTTTAGAAAGCCTTGGGAAGAGGTTTGATGGTTCCACAGCCAACCCAAGGTTGCTGTTTCTATGTCTTTGCACCTGCACCCAGAGAGCCCCCTTGCCCTCCATGTACAGGCTTAGAGGGTTGGCATGGAAGTGCAGGTTGACTTCATTGCAAACTGAACTGTGTGTGCTTTGGAGGGAAACAGAAGCCCTTCCATGTGCCTTAACACCCTTTTGGCATGGGATGTCATGAAGACAAAGTGACTTGGATGCACCTCCATGGCATATCTCGTAGCCACCCCTTTTCATTCCACACTCCTCCATGAAGCCAGCTGGGTGACCTTAGGCTAGTCACAACTCCCCTTCTGAGGTCTCACAGCCCCACCTCCTTCTCAGGGTGTTTGTTGCAGGCAGACAAACAGGTTTGTCAGCCGCTTTGAGTCCCCTTAAAATGGGTGAAAAAAAGCGGAGTATAAAAACCACCTCTTCTTAAGTATAATTTGGTCAGAGTTTATCCTAGTCTGGCCCATCTGTGGACTGTCTCTTCCAATCAGGCAATGACTTTGCTCTGTATAACACGAAACAAAGACTTTGAGACACGCATGCCAAGAAGTGTCTTTTGAAAGCAAATGTTACCTGCTTCCCATCATATTTTGGGTACTGCTTTAGTATTGTTTTATGAATGGTTTTCTGTCTCAGAACTTTATTAGTCATTGCATCTAGTTTGGCTTTCACAAAGGCAAGCCTAAATGTTAACTCTCACTAAGGTACATTTTAAAAAGAAAAAAAATATAAAATATTGAAAGTAGATTTTGCCCCAGAAGCTTTAGATCATTTTATTTGGATATGGCTGTTATGTCGTAATTTGACACCATTGATGGAAAACCCAAATGTGGATAATCTCTAGGGGCTCTTATTCAGATCAGGACAATAAGAAAACCTGTGATATCCCTAAAATCCTAGCTACAGCCATAAAAATCGGAAGACCCAGGCTGTTCTCAGAGCATTAGTTGGTTTATTCTAAGGTTTTTAAACTGTGTGTTACTTGTAATGCCTTGTAATCCATTTTATTTTTCTGGGATCTCTGGATCGTGAAATAAACACTTCTATTGTTTCTTTGACTGAAATCCTAGACTTCCAGAGGAATGAGAAGAGGGAATGTAGGGGGACAAGTGTTGTCTTTCTTTAATTTAGGAAAGAAGATAAACTTAATGAGGGAAATTCTATGAGAGACTTAGGCATCCTTTCCTTCGCTATTGTAGTCCTCATTCAACCTAACCTCCTTGTGGCTAATTGAAAGGCTATTTTTGTTCTCTGACATGATACTCAACTTGGCCATCACAGCCCTATGCTGTGGATCTCCAGATAGCCCATCAGATGCCCTCTAAATGTATCTTTGATGTACCTCCATTGTCCTTCCAAACGCTTCTATATAATAGTAGATAATGTTAATATCTTAATTCAGAACATGGTGACTGTAGCTAGAATTGTTCGATTAAAATAATTGACCTTGTAGAGATGCACAAATTGACAAATGTATTGAAAAGTTAGATTGGATAAGTTTGTTAAAAATTGGAAACCTTTTACTGACTTAGTACAAGAATTAGAAAATTAACTAATAATTGCTGAGTGTGAAGACTAGTAAATTAAAGACGACATGAAGGGAGAATGGGTAGAGAAACCAAGAGAGGCAAGAAATAAAAATACAATCAGACCCCTGTATCCCCGTATCCATTGATTTGGTAACCACATGTTTACAGGATCAGCCCCCACCCCACTCCCTGCAGGCATCATAAGGGAAAAGCATCCAGAACTGGAAGGCCTGTTTCTGCCTCTGTAGGTGCCTGATGACACTGGAACCCATCCCAAAATGTAAAGGGATGCATCGGAGGTGAGTGGGAGATGTCTGATGGTGCCACACACCTATTCCAATGTTCTACGGAGGCTGAAATAAGCCTTCTGGAGGCCATAACAGCACTTCTGGTTCTGGGGATTGCACAACCCCAGAGCCAGAAGGCCTGTTTGTGATTTATCCACACTTTCAGGTAACCAAGGTAGGAGCTGGAACATATCCCCAGTGAATACAGGAGTCTGGCTGTACAAGAGAAACTTCGAAAGAAGGTGGGAAAACAGCAGTTTATAGAACCAATGGTTATTTATTGCACCCATGAGGGAATTTGACGTATGTTTTATGTTTTCCTAAAGACAGTTAAAAATGTCTGGGAAATCCCTCGCACAAACACACATTGAGACAATCTCTATGGCATGCCTTAATTCGGTTTAACGAAACCGAAATAATTGAACCGGAACAAAACTGTCTCCACGGCTTTCCACTCGATCCGGGTCCAACTGCATCCCGCCTGCATCCTTATCTCGGATTCAACCCTCGGAGGCCCCACGGCAAATCCTCCCTGCTCATTACCAGTCATGATGGTGCCCACCCCCTCTCTCTGATTGGTGGTTGAAAGGGGCAGGGAACAGAATGACGTAGAGCAAAAGTTCTGGGATTGCCCTCCTTCTCCTTCTCCTTTCCCTTCCACCTTCCAGACGTCAAGAGAGGCTGATCCGGGTTGAAAGGAATCAGCGGCGGCGGGTTTTTTTCCTTCTAAACTCTTCCCCCCCCCAAAGAAAAAGTTTCCAGATAACTTTTCCGGCTGTCCTCCTTGGGAAAGCGCAGGAGGAGGAAAGAGGGTGAAAGGGGGAGCTTGGAGATCTGACGTTTTGGGGGGTGGGAGGGAGGGAAGGCGAGGCGAGGGGATCCAGGCTGCGAGCCGTAGCCAAAGAAGAAGGGAGCCCGGTGGCCGCTCGCCCAGTTGGCCTTGGGGTTCGGGGCGGGCGGGGAGCCCGAGTCGGTGGCCGGCATGAACAGCGGCGCGGCGGCGGCGGGGAAGGACGCCGGCCCGGGCGCGAGCGAGGGCGGCAAAGGGGCGCAGGAGGGCTCCGGAGCCAGCAGCAGCAGCGAAGGAGGTGGTGGCGGTGGTGGCGTCGCGCTACAGGAAGCTGAGTGCGCCTTTGGAGAGCTTGGGGGGCGGTGCGGAGGGGCCGGAGCGAGAGGGAGGGAAGGCCCGATCGGGGACAGTTTGCCGAGGGGGCGACGAGCGGCCGCTTGGAGCATCTCCGGGAGGCAGCGGTGAGCCGATCCGGAGAGCCACCCGTCGGCAGGGCGCGGCGCAAGGCAAGAGAAGGTGTGTGCGCCCCGGGCGCAAACGAGGCGGCGACGCGGGGCTGTTTTTGCACACGGCGCTGCTCCGCCTCACCGGCGATGGGCAGCCATGGAGCCCGCGCTCCTCTCGGGACTGGGGACAGGCTTCCTCGAGAGGCAGCCTCCTCCTCCTCCTCCTGCTCTGTGCCAGAGTTGCCTTCACCGTTTGCCTTTGGAGCGCGGCGATGGTGCGGAGACATGAGCGCAGTTCTGGAGTAACATTTGCTTCATATCAGGGAAACACCCCCCCCCCAATGACGTCCCCAGCATACGGACCGTCATTGGATACAGTGCGATTGGGGGAGGGACACCCTGAACACGGAATCTCATCCCTGAAACGGTACTGTCCACACAGAAAAAAATGAAACACGTATCAAGCGCACGATCCGGAGTGAGACCTCGTGAAATCAGGATTTATTTTAAAACGGTTTAACGTGGTTTAACGTGGAAGAAGCGTTTTAAGCCGAACTGCCGTCTGGCTAAGGAGAACTCAAAACGTTTTGAATTCGAGATAACGATGGCATGGGGATGCGGCCATTTTCATGTTATGGTGGCAGAGTGGCTCTAATGCATCCTGTGATTCTTGGAATGGAATGTGACATGCTAGCGGTGAGGACTTTCCACAGCTCATCCCTTCCACAAGTATAAAAGGCTTGCTAAAGTATATTAAGTAATCTGTATAGAATGACCTTGAATGTAAAACCTTGCAGGAATGAAGAGGAAATAAGCACCGGCAGAGAAGTATAAGAACCAAGCTTTATCTTCTCTATTGCTGCACTTTGCCAACAGTTTCTTGTATCGTTTAAATCCTGAACTGCTTCTGATTGAAACAATGAGATGGAGAGCAACCTTTCAGATTTTTTATTCCGTTAGTTTAACAAATATCACGGGTAGGTAGGTAAGTAGATGGGAAGAAACCAGGTGCCCAGTTACTTCAAATGCCATGGACTGACAAGTTAGCTATGCTTGCCAAAGCCATTGGACTCTTCCCTTTATACATTTGTGTTGTAAACAAACAAAGAATCAAACAAACAAAAACTGCTGGGAAGAAACTGTTGCTGCTCATTGAGCCTCAAGGCTACATTAAATCTTCATGAACTAATAAGAAGAGATGCAAAACTCAAGCTGCACCTATTCTAGAACAGAAACTACACAGATAAAGAGAAGCAGTTTTTTAGCTGCGTTCACACCTAAATTTTAATCCAGCTTCAGTTCACCTTCAGAGTGAGAGAACACATCATAAAGTGAGGAGTCATTTTCTGTCCACATTGTCTAACCCAGTGGTTCTCAACCTTCCTAATGTCGCGGTCCTCATCTTGTGGTGACTCCCAACCTAAACTTAACCCCCAACCATAAAATTATTTTTGTTACTACTTCATAACAACCCCTGTGAAAAAGTAGATCAACCCCCAAAGAGGTCCCAACCCACACATTGAGAACCACTGGTCTAACTCCAGAGTGGCTTTTCTGAGTTAGAGAATGCTGAAAGAAAACAGCTTGTTGCTTTCCTGATGAGTTCTCTGAAGGTGGACTGAAGCTGGATTAAAATTCCGATGTAAATGCAGGCTTCCTCTCCCTGAAGCCACCAGACTGATGGCATATAATTAGGCAAGAGTGGCCAATCCATCACAAACCATGGTGTGGAGAAAACACCAGAATCTTTGTGGGGACTAGGCTTCTTTGATTCTGTCGAGCCACTTTGGCACTGGTGGCAGAACATCCCTCTTTTTGTAATCTTGTAAATTGATTCAGAGAACAGCTTTAATACAAGAAAAGACCGTTATCTCTTCTCCATGGCATGGGGATTCTGAGTGGTGAGCCAACCCAGGCAACACAAGCTTCCCCTCACCCATATTTTGCTCCAAAGATTCACTTTCAGCATAGATTATATAGTGTTTCTTCTGGCCCTAAAAATCAAGGTGACGGCTGGCACTGTTGTGTGTCTTATAGCCTCTTCAACCTGCAATTGGAACAAATTCACTCCACAAAATGGTGTATAAATAACACCTCAGAATCAGGAATGGCTACTAAGGGCATAACTCCTGCTGAAAGTTTCAGCCTACATAATACAAATGACCCATCTTGCTTTCTTTGCCAGGAGCCCATGCCACTGCACTGCACTATTACAACACCTTTTTCCAGGGTGTTGCTACAAACACCCATAAACACACACACACACACACACACAACACAATAAATATAGTTTTTGTCCTGAACGAATGCCTTCTGATGCTCACAGCAAGGCTACGTTCAGACATAATAAAAGGGGTACCTCAGAGAGACAGAGTGTGGCCATCAAGTTCCCAGCTAGCCTTCACTAATCCACCCTTTCTAGCACACAATGTTCAGGAGAGAGAGGGGGACAGACTAGTGTGTGACAATCCCACTTCAGCGACTACTCTGAGGTGCCTCAGAGATGTTTGTTTTTTCTGTGTCTAGTCAAAGCCCAAGACTCTTCCTCCTCCCTTTCCCCTCTGGCTGGAATAAAACAAGTTGCCTATTACACCTATTCTAAGAAAACAGCATAGCAAGGTGATACCTAGGTACCTAAAGATGCCTTTCCTCGGTGCTCCTGCCATCTGATATGAGATGGCTATTAACTCTTCCCCTTGCACTTTCAATTTGTTCTAGGGATGTGCAAAACATTGTTTCAAGTGCTTGTCAGAACATTCAAGATGACCATGGCCCTTTACATGGCATCCCGAGTGTGCTTGGCTCTAGGAGCAAAATGAGCACTCACTTGAGCTCACCTTGCTACAGACTTCTGCTCCTGGACCTCTTCTAGCCAGGAGGAGGGCCATACAACCTGCAACCTGACACAACTCCTCTCAGGCCCTGCTAGGCCACTAGAGGCTAAATAAATATTCCTGCAAACTCTGAGACAACTAGCAAGGGCAGTCATGGTGGGTAGTTACCCTATTAGATCCCTATGCAAGGGAGGTCCAAAAGCATTCAGTATGGGGTTTTCCACTCCTCTAGTTCCGGGTAAGTTATTTGTAAGTGCTTCCTTCTTGCTGTTTTCAAATAACATGGACTTCTATTTTAAAAAACTATCAGCTAGGGTTATCTGATGTTAAGGCTGTGCTTCATGTAACAGCAACCCAAAAATATTTGTTCTTTAAAGTTCCAGTCCCTGAAATCATTAATCTTAGGGCTTTTAGAAGGCATTTATAGACAAATGGAAATGGATAGTATACATTAGAGAAGGGATTAGCTTTGGAAACAAATGGAAACACTATTTTAATTATATCTGCAGGGCTAATGCAAGGCATTTTGAAAACTGAAATGTAAAATCGAAAATCCAGCCTCTTCCTGCAAATTTAACATATAGAACCCTCGGGCAAGTTCTTAACATGTTCTATAGTGGAAATACATTACTGCTGTATTCTTGTGCATCATGGCCAACCTGTGATTCATTGATGCTTATTATGCTGGAGTGTTTTCCAGTGAGCGAGATCACTTAGGTCTAACTGTGCTAGCCAGACTACATGGTTGACAAGACCAGGGATGTATCCACCATTTCTGCTGCTGCCAACCTGGATTTGCTGTCTTCAGCTTTGCCTTGCATGACCTCAAGCCCTACCCCCACCCTGCATAATGGCCTCTGCAAACTATGCATCTGGGAAAAGACTTTAAGGCACTTGTATATCACACTGCATGTGGCTGGGAGCCTCTTCCTGCAGCCTGCTGCCTGTTTTGCACCCCCCTAAACAGCATGCCATGTGTTGCCAAAAAGGGATTGCACTGCTCATTTAGAGTGCAGGTGGAACACACACATAAAATATTTGATCTAGTGATCAGGTAACTTGATTGCATTTTTAAAATGTTGTTTATATCTAAAGAAACATCTACTCCCATATCGACCTTAAGTTCTGGAGGGGAGGCCTGCCTGGTTTTCCCACCCTACTCAGCAGCAAAAGGAGTGGGCACCAGAGTGAGGGCCTTCTCTGTGATGGCCCCTTGGCTATGGAACAGTCTCCCCCTTGAGGTGCGTCAATCATCTTCATTGTACCCATTTCAGAAAGTAGTGAAGATGCATGTCTTTGCCCTGCCTTTAGTTAAATGGGGATACACT
The DNA here is from genome assembly GCA_014337955.1 of Aspidoscelis marmoratus. Classification (NCBI taxonomy): domain Eukaryota; kingdom Metazoa; phylum Chordata; class Lepidosauria; order Squamata; family Teiidae; genus Aspidoscelis; species Aspidoscelis marmoratus. Next base: position 10,323,301 of record MTQE01002560.1, on the reverse strand, counting down.
GTCCCCTTCCAACTTGCAGATGCTATTGTTTTAATACATACTGTTATTGTTTTAATAATGTTTGATTTTAAATTTTGTTACCCTCCTCGGAAGCCTCTGGGTATAGGGAGGGTGGGTTAAACAAACAAACAAACAAACAAACAAACAAACAAACAAACAAACAAACAAACAAACAAACAAACAAACAAACAAAATGTTTTCTTCTGAAGAAATCAATGCAGGACACACGACTCTCTTCTCTATTTTATCCTCATTTTACCTCCACTCTGTGAGGTAGAATGGGAAACAGAGACTAGCTGAAAGTCACCATGTACATTTTAAGGGCCGAACAGGAATTCAAACTGTACACCACATTACAAAATTCACTGTAAGCACAGGCAGTGGTGTGAAACAGAAAACCAAAACATGCAGCAGTAGTTGACCAAGCAAAACAAGTGGACTGGATATTAAAGGGCAGCAAGGCTGATTGGAAGCTAGAAAAGAGGTTGCAACCCACTGGAATCCTGTCTTACTGAGAACTCTTACAGGAGGCCTGTTCTCCTGCATCATTGGAATTTGTACTAGTTAGTTTCTCCTTTTTTCTATGAAGGATCAGAATTGGATCCTGGACCAGCTTAGCCAAGATAACTCAGAAAATCCACCTTTGGGTTAGATAATGTGGAAAGAAAATGACAGATCACTTTGCTGATGTGTTCTCTTGCTCTGAAAGTGGACTGAAGCGGGATTAAATCTTAGGTGTGAATGCAGCTTTAGCGCCGAAGAGCAGAGATGCTTCCACATCAGCCTGTGTGCAGAGGGGAATGCAATGCATTGCAAAAAAGGACAAAATATTTGCATAGTGTTTTGAAGTGTTAGCTTAGAGACAGCACAACGTATACAGAAATGGATCTTGCTTTAGGAAAAAGGGAGACTGTGACTATATGATTGATACCTGCTGTGAACAAAGATTTGATGGTCTTCCTAGCAATTTTTATTTAGGATACCTTCTTTAAATTTTTAGTCTGGCTTTGGACTGCATAGCCCACCCTCAAAAACATTTTTGGAGGGCCTTTCAGTTAGAAGATCATCAGATAATGCACTTGGCCCTAGGAAGAGGGAGTACCTGCTGTTTGATAGTTGAATAATTCTCAAGTGTTACCAGCAAGATGGGAGAGGGAGAAACACATGTACTTGATTTACATTTCATCTTAGCTGCAAATTCATGTGCAATGTTTCACAAGTGATGCCATCGCTATGAATTTTTATTATTATTTTATTATTATTTGCTCTCACAAAACTTGAATAATACAAGCTTTCAAACAAAAACAAATATAGCACTTTAAAGATTCAGGCTATGGTCCTAAACACACTTAATTGAAAATACATCTCATTATGTTTAATGGAACTTGCTTCCCAATAAATCTACTTAGCTTTGTTCTGCATCAGGTTTATTGTTTTGTGGCAGGTTTCATGGACTTATGGCTATTTCATTAGATATATTGTCCTTGATAGATTGAATCTGTAATTTATAGGTTACATATTCCTCCATCCATGAGTGCAGAATAATGTGAGGAACCTATAGATAGAGTGTGCTCAGAAGGTTGTGAAAGCTTAATGACTTATTTAAATGCAAAAAGTGAATGTCTGAAAAGGTCTATTGTTGTTCCCAAGACATTAGGTTAGATGGCTTCTCTATGGAATTCAGGCAGAGTAGATTGACAAAGGAAAGGCATCACCAAAAACTTGCCTGTGGCAATATAGAATACATGCAAAAAAGCACATTACAACTCATTTAAATGTAAAGATACTACACCATTTTGCGGGTGGGGGATATGGCTGCATTCACACCTAAGATTTGATCCAGAGCAAGAGAATGCATCAGCAAAGTGACGGGTCATTTTCTTTTCACATTATCTAGCCCAAAGATGGATTTTCTGAGTTAGATAATGCCAAAGGAAACCACTTCACAGTTTGCTGATGTGTCCTCTCACTCTGAAAGTGGACTGAAGCTGAATTAAATCTTAGGTGTGAATGCAGCCTAAAATCCAATGGCCTTGTACCTGACCACTCACTTATTCTGATGGTACTTAACAGGCAGCTTGAAGGCTCTTTCTCCTTTTAAATCAGATAGCCACATCAACTGAGGCACAATATATTCCACTGCCCCAGACCCAAGGCTGCCTATTGAATGGTCTTTAGCCACTCCAGTGCTACAGTCACACCTAAGGTTTAGTCTACCTTTAGAGCAAGGGAACACATCAGCAAAGGTGACCAGTAATTTTCTTTCCACAAAGGTGAATTTTCTGAGTCATTTGACCCTGAAAGAAAACAGCTTGTCAATTTGCTAATGTATTATTTCACTCTGAAAGTAGACTGAAGCTGGATTAAATCTTAAGTGTGACTGCAGTCTAGAAACTGTCCCAATTTTAATCTTCAGCACCTTGTTCTTTAGAGACTAGGAAGTCCATTCCCTTCCTCCAGTGAATGAAAGCTTCCTTCCTTATCTCAGGCTATTACTTCTCCATTTCAGTCTTGCCATAACTCCCATGGACTTTGTCCTGGTTCCAAAATCAAATTTCTCTCTGTTGCCCTCCCTTCTTTCTTCTTTGCCCCTTAGCTTCTCTTCCCTCAGATGTCTATTTTTAACCCTGCCTACTCATCTAAAGGAGGGAGGCATGAGGGCTGGTGCTTCCCATGGTGCCGTGAAGTGGCACCATAAAGGTGGAAAGGTTTCTAAGCTGGCAGAAGAATTCTATGCTAGGGTAAGAAGAGCTAAATATAGCCGGAGGGAGAGATGGAACAGCTTAGGCTCAGGTCTCTCAAGTGGAACCTTTCAATCCCTCAAAGGGAACAATCTAAATGAAGGCTGGGAATTGTTCCCAGCCCCAGAAGGACAAAAAGCCAACGGTTAGGGATAAGAATAACTTTACATCCTCCTGGAGCCTCTACCTTTTTCCATTCTATCAAAATTAATAACAATAAAAAAAATTGCAAGAGGAAATGAGTTTTGGCTTGGAAAAGCAGATACTTTTGCACAGTCACCCAGCAGACAGACAGTACAATAAGAGCTTAGCCTATCAGGGCTGATGCTGAAGCAGAGCTGGTAGTACTTGCTGAAAGATTTATGGGTGGTCCACAGACCAGAAGAAGCAGGATTGTTACTGCCAGCTGAATAACTAGCAGCAGATTAGTTTTCTACAATCACAGAACCTTTGCTGCCTTTCAGAGTTAGATAGATAAATAAGCAGGGGTAGGCAGGTACATCGTGTTTGAAATAAGTTATTGATTGATCTTGAAATCTTCCACCACCTTTTTATTTTGTTCATCGGATCTGGACTTCTGTACAGGTAAAACCACACAGCTCTGCCATTTTCAATGGCTCTGAGAAAAGTATTATGATGCTCTTGTGCTATTCTTAGATTTCCTGCCTCAACATAGCAGACCAATATGGCTGGCTCTATTTTTGGCAACATCAGGTAAAATCATGAATGGTTATGACTATGCGCTGCACTCAGAAAGCATAAATGGGATATTTTGCTTTTTCATATTTGTATCCTAATAATCTCTCTGTGGAACTCTGGATGAAACAAAGTATCAAGCAAATAAGCGATCATGTACTCTATTCAAGTAAAATATTTATTGTGGCTAATGTGTTTTGGCCACTGGCCTTTTTGAGAGTGTGAATGTCAACAAGTACAATATCACATGCACAGTAGTTGTGAATACTATTGACAACATATCCACACCCCTGATTTCTGTTTCTCAGTTTTACTATCACAATATCCTTGCTAAGTGTGGCAGACCCAAAAAATAAATAGAGAAAGCCATATAAGGAACTTCATGGGTGATGAGGGATGTTTTAAGCCTAAGGCTGAATCTGAGCTCTATTCCCTAATATTCCAGACCAGCATGGGACATTCTGGTCTGGAATAGGCAATCAATCCTTTGTTCTGCTCCTAAAGCTGAACAAGGATGTCTGTGTTGGGATGGGCTGTTCTGCACCAGCTCTGAAGTTCAGCCAGCTCTGAAACTGGCCTCCAGATGATATGGGAGGGTTATTTTGGCAGTGTGCCTTCTTGCGTCACCAAAAAGAGTGGCTGGTGGCATAATGGACCACAGAGGTGCTGCCTCCATGGTTGAATATACCATCCCTAGTATGTCAGTAGATCTTGAAAAAGAGGTCTACCAATAGACTGATGCAGGCAAAAGAGGCCCAGAAGTAGACTGTGATCACCAGTAAATGCAGAAAGGCTCAAAGTGTCAAAACATTATCCATAATCCAAGCAGAAATAAACTCCTGGAGGTTGATGAGTGCCTGGAAATCTCATCTTTCAACAGCAGATGAAGCTGAACAAGTTATTTTCCCTCATAATATTTTTAATGGATCGTCACTGAATCACAAAGCACCCTGAACAAGAGTAAGCTTTCTCCACATATATCAGATCCTCCTTAGTTTGTTTACTTCTTTTGCTACTTTTTTTTATGAGCAGACATTTGTTCTGATGCTATAGTGCTAGTTTTCATCAGTAATGGCTTTCCCCCAGAAAAAAACAAGCTACCGCAAACCCTTCTCTGCCCTAATGGGTCTTACCTGAACTTGCTCAACCTTACATAGAATTCTGCATTATTCTATAAAGTCTTTGGGATTTGTCTTAAAATAAACACTCTACATTCCTATGCTTTTCACATCACTGGTTGCAATGATGGTGCTTTCAATACTTTGTGGTATCTTCAACATTCGCTTGATGGTTGGAAAAGGGGTCTCTAGTCTTGCAGTCCTGGCTGAACTAAGATTCTCCTTATGCCTGCCTATTGATTATATTGGCTAGCTAGTAGGAATTGAAGTCCAGCAACATCTGGACGGTCTCACCTGGACTACAGCTCACATCTTGCCTGGTTGCATCAGCTGAAGCTGATGAGAGCAGATGCCCCACAACATCTGGAGAACCAGGAAGATGCATTGTGTGTTAAGGGCAATGGTTTGTGCCAGTAGTTCATTTAAGAATCAAATACATTCAATGATCACTCCTGATGTTTCTTGGCAGAGCTATGAAGACAAATGGCGCAAAGCAGAAATTTTTGCCACATTTAGGACTTTTCATGCTCAAAGCTATCTGTCATTGACAAGTGGGATGTCAACCCAGGGACACGCTCAGCACAATCTGGGCCACAGCAGGACATCTTGGGTTGTGTGTGTGTTTGTTTTAAGAACATAGTCTGCAAAAAATTTATCCAGTCAATATTAGTACTTCCTAGATTGAAAGGGATTGAAGGGGGCAAAGTAGGAAAGGTGAGCACCCAAATGTTTCCTCTGGCCACAGCACTGTAGCCAGGTCTATGACACGGAGCTGTAAATAGAAAAGGGAAAGGCACGGAAGGACGGGAGATTAACAGATGTCTTGGGGCTCCATATAATCCCTGTGCAAGCAGGACCTGTTTGCCCTGCTGACCCTGAGCATCTCCAGGACCGGATAGAGAGCTGATCCACCACCACTGCTCTTCTTACCCCCTCCTCTTCCTGCAAGAGCTCAAAGGCCAAGATAAAATTACCCTGATCTCTCTTCCTCAATCCTGTAGCACTTCTATGAGGACTCCATCCCAAAAGAGAACAAGCAACAGTCCTAAAAATCTTCCCCAAGAGCAACATCCTGTAGAATGTGGTTCTTAATTCCCTGTATGATGGGCTTCCTCAAGCCACATGATATATGGAAACTAAGATCTTACTCTGGGGCAAACTGGAACTTCGCACCTGCTTGTGGAGTAACATAGCCACACACGCGCTTCTCATCCTCCCCATGAGGTCCCACTTTACTCAGGATATGCAACTCCAGAAGTATCAGGGAAACCACATACACTAGTATCAGTGACATCTAGTTCTCTGGATCATAATGTGCTGATTGGAAAGCAGGATCACGGATCACAGCTGAAACACTCATGCCATATTTTGTTGCCCGCAAAGTACATACCTATCCTTCTTTATAGCAACTGAGAGGTGAAGAGTCCTGCACTTCAAAGTGGCCCCGAGAAGTCATTTTTGTGCAGTGGCTCGTTCCATAATTTCCTGAATGTTCTTTCTTTTCAAACAGACATCTGATAATTTATTTCTAAACACTAGGAAAGAGGAACAATTTTGCATCCCACCAGACAGCAAAAAAGGAGCAAAGGATTTAGAAACCAGATCCCACAGACCAAGGGAAGAAAGAAGCACTACTAGCATAACACATTCTTACCTTTCTCTGAGGACTGACCCCTCCTGCTCAAGACCCCCGGGTCCCTGGGGGGGGGGCTAGATCCTGTAGGCCAAGCAATACTAGTTACACCACTGTCTTCCTTCAGCTGTTCCCCTTGTAGTATCAGCTGCCAGTCCACACACTTCGTTGCTCTCACTCTCTGTGCCTCATCCTCTCCCAGGATAGATCTCCCTGTGGGGATCTGGGATACTGTGAAGGGAAGGGGGGGGCTTGGGGGAGGGCCAATTCCAGGAGCAGCATCAGGCAAATTAAATCAGACACCAGCGAGTTGGGGAAATCGGATTGGGACTTAATGCAAAGCAGGTGGATTGGGAGGGACAGAGAGGGAGAGTACGATGCTTGTTCAGAAACAAAAAACACACACACCACACAGCACAGAAGTTGTGTTATGCATTGACTTGGATATCACAATATTGAAGTGATGTAACAATATTGCAGAAACAAAAACGTGCGTACAGTTTCGCCTTCAATGGGGAACTGGTCTGCTAAAGTGCCCAGAAGGGAAATGCAAGCTACACACAAGCATGACTTTGTACTGTGGTGAACCCCAAATTAGCCTTCTGAGTAGGAGAAGCATGCAAAAAAGGGGGGCAGAAACTCCAGGATAGTAAATGGTGAATCTTGATTCTCTAAAACACAGAGGAGGTGTGTTGTGGACTGGCCAAAGCATCTAAGCGAAGGCCTTTTGGCAGCTGTGTGTTCTGGGATGCTGCTGTAGAAGGATTATCTTGGCCTCAATCTTTTTTAATCTCTCCTGCAGCTTTGGCCCAAGCCCGAGCTAAATACCTTTTAACGGATCGCATCTGACGTCAGGAAGTCATCAATCTAATCAGCTGGGCCACTTTTGGGCCAAAGGTAACCACCATGCTGCTGCAAGGGCCAGGCACCTCACATGGATCTCACAGGCTGGCCGTTGGCTCCCCGCGTTTAAAAAGGGAAACATCCACAACTGGAGTCAAAAGTTGCTTCCAGCGGATGGGCAGTGGCATTTGGCTGGGAAAAGCGTGTTACTGGAAGGAAGTCAGAAGGGCAAAGCTGAAACAGGTGGCTTCCCCTCCTCACTGGCTTCCCTTTTGAGCAGGATAACCGCAGAAAAGACTTAGCATTAATATAGCTGATATCAAACATTCCAGATGCTTTGCTGATATTGTTTTGGTAATTCTGGGAACAGTCCCATTTGGAAAGCCACCAGTATTTTCATGTTCTTAATGAATAGCTAATTCCAGAAATGTCACTTATCTATGGCCACCAATGGGTTTTCTCGGCAAGATGAGGTCTCTCAAGGGCAAAAGCAGTGGTGATAAAATATAAATCAGTTTTCCTCATCACCTGGTTCTAGATGCTGGCCGAATATACCACTAACAAGTAATATTTCAGAGTATAGCCCTCCAGAATTATTGCTTGTTGGCAAGGCAGTGCAGGGGCTGGTGCGATCTGTGTTCCAGTGATTCACACATCTGGGTATTTTGCCATGACACTACACGCTAGGCTGTCTTTTCTGGGCCCCTCATGGGAGTGGTGGCCATGGTGACAATGACAGCTCTGGCTTCAAGGTTATAGTGCTATTTTGGGAAAACCTGCCACCAGTGTTGGGTTTTCCTGCAACAGGCTGTAGCAGGATTTAGGGGTGGATATGGGGGGGGGGTTATGGTGGAGTTGCCACAGATACATGTGGCAATCCCACCATAGAGAAGACATAATGCCAGTATATATTCCCCATCCAGATGGGCCATAATTACACAGAAGCAAGTGCTGCATACAGAAAGCATCTGCTTTTTGGAGTTGGATGAAAGACACCCAAGTGAGAAAGCAGTTAGAAACCATAAACTTCAAATAAAATCTAGTAGCTGAACTTCACCTAAAGCTCCTTCTCCAGGACAGTCCTTGACCCTCAGGCCGGCTTGATTCCCTGCAAAAAAACAATGTGAATATCTTCTGCTTTTTGATGGGTACCATTGAGTCATGGCTGATTCCTGGTTGACTGCATGGGCAGCTCCATGGGCACTTGGCAGAGTTACAGAAGTGAGTGGTTTGCCATTACCAACTTCTGGAGAGAGACTGGGAATCGAACTGGCATCCCACTGCGTTCCAGGCAGTTTGCTCTACTACTGAGAACACCTACTACCAACCTTTTTCATACTACCAAAAACAAAACAAAACTGGGGAACTAGGTGAAAGCCCACAGCTCCGCTCAAACCTTTTTGCTTGTGCAGGTCCTCCCATCACTTTAAATATGGCTGTGGATGAGAGGGATATCAGCTTTCCCTGGGCCTGCACTCTCTCCATCCTTGAGAACTATGGGGAATGGCAAATCTGCACTTGGACCATGTGAGCTCCCATGTTTTTCGGTCTCTCTCCTTCAACCTCTTGCAAATCTCTAGTTGAAGTGGGTGGGAGAAGGATCCATACCAAAGTACTCCAGGACCCTGAGAAAACAGCACCCTGGAAATATGACAGTGTTAATCCATTTTCTTCTCTAGTATGCTGGCGCTGATTAAACTTCCAAGGCTTTAGACTGCTTTTAAAAAGAGAAAACAAGCAACATTCAGCAGCCCAATGTCGGCTAACGACATTTCACCTCTCGTGAATTTTGCTTTCTGCTTACCGACTTACTAATTCCACGTGAGGAAGCTATCATGGGATAGCCATGTTGTTCAATCATATTTTACAGACGAAAGGATTAGTCCAGGAGCGGGATTGTTCCCAACACCCCAACTGGCTAGATAGTTGCTCTTCAGATCATTACGTGAATAGCAGGAAGGATTTACAACCATGTTTAACTGATGCAGTTACAGCCTCTATCCCAGTTAAAAGCCTGACAATCCAAGGGCTCCTGCTTATGGAGAGATTTCTAATGGAATGCACAAAAATTCTTACACCAAAGAGTAGCTAGTTTGCCAAGGAACCATGAGCTGTCCCTGTTTCCACCCTGTGCATGTTCAAGCTCATAGTATCCTAACAAAACCATTCTCCTGTGTTTCTCTTCTATTTCCAACTTTTTTCAGAGCACGGGAAGGCACATTTGCAGAATGGGTGCTTCACCTTTTTAAAAGGCATGGCTGTGGTAGCTATAGAGTCATAAGCAGGTGAGTTCTGATATTACAGCCCCAACAGTGTCACTCAAGAACAAGTTGATTTTGAAAATTACGCTTTTAAAGGTTTAACTCTCTGTGAGGTTTAGGGTGGAAACTCTTGCTTGAAAGCGCCTTCTTCTCGCTGGGCTGCTCTTTGGAACCGGCCTTGTGGTGGCTGCTGCTTTGGATTGTCTCGGCTTGTGTCTCACTACAATATAATCCCTTCTCTCAGTGCTAATCCTGCATGTAGGAGCAGCGGTGGATTGCATTTAGCTCTGCCTAAAAGCCTGTAAACAAGCAAGAAGTTCTTGGCCTTGCTGTTTTTTGGCTAAGGGATGCAGCAAAGCATGATGGGGGGGGGACCTTTACCAAAAGTCACATCTCCCTCCCCAGAAATGCTTTCATTTCAGCTCTGTTAGCAATTGTTGAGGGGCTGCCTATTTATTGGTTTTCTCTTTCTCCAGGAGCAATTTGTGCTGGATGGTGCACCAAACCTGCAAGCATATTAGGAGGCTCCCTTCCACCTGCTGGAATGATCTAAAGGAGGCCCCTGGTATTTGGAAGGGTGCCTCCTGATACATTTGCTGGTCCAGTAGACCGGCCAATGAGGAATCACCCTGTTGCTCTGTCTCCACAAATGCTGAGGTCTTACTCCCTCTTTCTACTTTCTTTGGAAGCGGCACAGCAGGCTCCAAGAATTATAGTTAGCACTCACCAAATTGGATGTATCAGTTTTAATCAGGCCTCAATACGCACGGTGCTTTCTCACAGCCACCAGCCTTGTTCTGCTGAAAGCCGAAAATCTCAGCAAAATGCAGTATAAGCCATTCAGGCAATGGATAGTCTCACGAGTTGAGAGCATGTGGCTTATGTGCTTGTTTTTGCATCCAGAAGCAGGTTGTGATTAAAGCAGGGTCAGCTTTTAGTACCGAGTTTTGTAGTACCTACATCTGTTGCACGTTTCCTGTGCTGAAGAATGAAACATAGCAAGACTTTGGCCGCGTTCCCATTATAAGCTGATTTCAGTTTCAAAACGGTTTCAATCCTTGCAGTTCCCACGTCAGGTTGGCTTAACACGCTTTCCGCGTGTTAAATCGCCCCAAAGAGTTGTAAATGTTAATCCTCATTTCAACAGGTCTCACTCCGGTCCGTGCGCTTGAAACGTTTTACATTTTTTACTGTGGGAACAGTACCGTGTTAAGGGATGAGAATGCATGTTTAGGGTTTCCCTCCCCCAATAGCTTGCTTCCAAAGATAGTGATTTCAGTGTAAAAATCCACCCCTTAAAGCAGCCGCTACACTGTAGCAATCCAACCACTTCACACCTGATAACAGTGTTGCAATTCTCTGCAATTTTGAAAGTTCTGACCTTTAAAAAAAGGGAAAGGAAAGGAAAGCAGCTGCAGGTTCTGTTTTTAACACTGTGACTGTGGATGTGAGCAGGCAAAGGGGGCTTGAGTTGCCGCTGCTGCTGTGTGCCCTGGGCAATGGGGAGAGGAGGGGAAAGAATCTCTGGCTGCCCGGTGCTGTTTTTCATCCATCCAGGCAAGTGGCAGCCACTCAGCCACCTAGCTACGCTCCCTGAAGGAGTCCCTTATGGGTGGTGCGTTCATGCCAGGGGGAAGAGGGCAGGGCAGCCCTGAAAAGCAGCTTTTAAAAAGTAGCCACTTGAGTCCCCCCTTGAGTCACATAAGCCACCTACGATCCTCAGAATCCAGATTGAGTTGAAAGTAATGGGATCAGGCAAATTTGCGTTTGCATCTGGTTCTATTATTTCGGGTTACGGAAATTGAATTAAGCTTATAATGGGAACGCGGCCTTTGTGTCTTACCTTTAGTGGGTTTAGTTCTGGAGAACACATACAAACTTTGTTTTCTGACTGCTCTGACAAAGCACTTTGCACAGAAAGAAAAAGAAAAATGTAGTTGCCTGTCTAATGCTATCCTGAGTCAACCTTCAGTCTTGTTCTTCCTAGTCAGTAGGGGGCAAGTAAACTAGAACTGGGATAAGACGTTATCTCTCTGGCTGCCTTCACACATAGAAAAAAAGTCATCTCTAAATTGCCTTATAGGCCCTGGTCACACTTCTATGACACAGCACCTCCTATTCATAATTCAAATTGGGCTCATACCAGTTCTGTTTACATGTAGATCATTATGGATCGTCCTCAGGCCATTGTCACTTTGGGCCGCATCACTCACACCTTTCTCCTAGATTGACCTGAGCTTCCTCCACAGAACTCTTGGCTCTCCACCCCTTTTGCTGGGTCAAACCTATCTCCTTTCTTATTGGATGCTGCTGTGTCACTCAAGGGAGGCAAGGGTGTATGTTTGTGGTTCTTTTCTAAGCCCGCTTCCCCACCTCCATGCCCTTCCTTTACATGCTTTTATTTTCCGTGCGATTAATTTTTTAAAAAATAATGTGTGGAAAAATGCTACATAGAGAAATCATACGCATAAACTGAGGAGAGAAGGGGAGGTGCCTTACGAACTCCACACGTGCCACTGATCCCTAAACACTGGACAGACCCACCCACCACAGCACAGTTCAGCCTCCTTTAGCCCATCCCCCCACTCACACTAAGGAAGAGAAGGCAGCCTGGGATGCCAGAATGGGCTGAGTCCTCTGAAAAAGAGGACTCTGGTTAGAACGATCTAACGGGAGTAGGCTAGCTTGGAAAATGAATTGAATAAAAATAATGTGAAATCTGAAGTCATACTAAACTAAAGGTGTGACCAGGACCACAGAGGGCAGTGTGTGGCCTTTATGTTCCCATCTAATCTATAATCCAACTTTTCTAGCCTAGAATGAACAATCCCACCTGCAAACCATCTCTGAGCTGCCTCAGAGATACTTTACCCCCCCCCCC
>MTQE01002560.1:10272489-10283397 GCA_014337955.1 Aspidoscelis marmoratus | reverse complement strand
TGGCGTGTCACCTGTGACATGCATGTCATAGGTTGGCCATCACTGCCTTAGGGTGTGTCCAGACCTGCAAATACTGCACATTCTGATACACAGTTGTGGCGTGGGCATCACACCTGACACCCGATACTTCATAGCAGCGGCCCATTATGCCACCGCTACTTTGAATTTACCTACTGCAGAACGATAAGCACTGACAGGACAGCGAGAAACAACCAACAAAAGCTGAGCCTGCAGCTCAGCTGCCCTTGGCTGTCCCATCCCACAAGAAACCTTGCAAGAGGAAGCTGTGGACCTGCATTTCGGGTGGGGACAATGAGTCATCACTTCCCAGTCAGGTAAGCTGCAAATTTTTATATAACTGCCGATTTATTTCTGCTAGTCTGGAAGGAACCTTACTTACTCTTTTCGTAGGCAAACTGCAGGAAATCAAAATGAGATGGGATAAAGTCTTCTGCTGCTGACACTCGCCCTGGCTTGGTGGCAACGTTGAGGACACAGTTCTGCCTACACTTCAAGACTTGGATGTACTGAGCTGGAAGAAGGCAACGAGAAAATGCAGTAACTTCTAAATGCTCCTACACCAAAGAAAAATATTTTATGTCAGAAGACACACCAAAGAACCTGAAATAAATACTCTAAAAAATTCCAGCGTGACTAATTTCATTAGTCAGATCCTGAATGTTGAAATTGCTGCACTGAATATAAAGCGTTGCTGCAAAAATTTGTTATCAGGACATTTTAGGCTTAATTGTTTTATTTAAGCAAGCATGAGAAATTATGATGTGGGTTAAAACTTGCTCTTTCTATTATTAGAGATCTTGGCCAAAATTTTCCCTAACTGCCCTTACCTTTTAAAAGGAGATCAGTGACCTCTCGTGTCTTGGCTACTTAAGAGGAGTAGGAGTTGGCTTTTCTACCCAGCTTTTCTCACCCACTTAAGGGGACATAAAGCAGCTGACAAACCTTCTGTTCTTCTCCCCACAACAGAACACCCTGTGAGGTAGGTGGGGCTGTGAGAGCTCAGAAGAGAACTGTGACTAGCCCAAGGTTACCTAGTTGGCTTCATGGAGGAGGGTGGAATCAAACCCAACATTCCCAGATAAGAGTCTGGCTCCCTAAAGCAAGTGTATTGGGTTAAAATTTGTGGAAATGGAACAGCAGAATACACAGAAGAGCTGTATTCCTTGAGATGGCCCCTAATCCAAGCTTTCACATTTGTGGGAGGTATTCAACTCAGTCTCTGGCTAGGCGCTACCTGCAATGGCTTCGTAGAGTCCAAGTTGTATCTCCGCCTCTTTATCCTCCTCTTCCTGGGGCCCTTCGCAAAGGGCTCTGCAGTCCTCCAATGCCAGCAAACTCTCTTTGAGTGATTCCTCCAGATTAGTCACTGCCTGATGGTAGTTATCCTTACTGTAATGATGAAGTCCCGCTTCATAGGCCACCTGCAGGGACACAGAACAAACCACCATATTAATCTCTGACAACTGCCTTGACTACGATTCTTTCAAAGGACAGTGGTGTCACCTAGGGGATTTTGCAACTGCCTTTGCAATACAAGACAAGTAAATTATACAAGCAAGAAGTCCAAATCTCTTTTTAAAAGATCCTAAAAACAGCTATGGGATTTTGGTGGTGAGTACTGAAATGTGTTTGGCACCACCCTTGTTATCATTCCTCAGCAGAAATTATTTTCACTGGAACCATTATTATCCAACTACCGTATACAGAGGGAAAATAAGTAATCTTTATTGGGCCTGTCATCTTTCTCCAGTGAGGTATTAATCATTTCAAAGGCACGTGGTGAATTTAAAAAAGGGTGCACTGCTGATGCCATTTGACTTCCCCTAACCACTTTCATGGTTTACTTTTTTTAAAAAAAAATTAAAGCAATCCAGAACATCAATTAATAAATTCCCCATACCAGGAGTGTGTATGAATGCAGTTTTCAACATTCAACTCGATTCAAATTGAGTATCTGAATATCTGAATTTGTACAAGTAGAGAAAAAAGGAATGTCTGGACACTTGAACCAATTCAAATATATTTGTATCTATTCGTACGAATATTCGATATGTATCCAAATATCTCACACGTCTGTACACATCCCGTTTTTATCCCGTACGCATCCAGTTTTCAACCTGTACATATCTGTATGGACACATACAGATACAGACAAGATGCGTACAGATGCAATGCATACATATCCGTACACACATGAATGTCTGAATTATTCATACAAGTAATTCGAAACATTTGTATTCATTCGATACAGCATGGTATAACTCAGACTTTACAACCCAGACACACCTTCCAGGCTGCGAGGACAGGCAAAATGCCTTCAAGGCCATTTGCTGGGATTTGAGAGCAGGTGAAGGTTTGCCCTTGTCCTCTGCTTGAAAAGCCCATGAGCTATTGGTGGGCCACTATGTGGGACAGGATGCTGGACTAGACAGGCTGTGGCCTGATCCAGCAGGGCTCCTCTTATGTTCTTAAATCCAGAAGTCTCTTTAGGTTAGTATCCTCCAAACTGTGTGCCAGTGGAATATGAGATGCTTTAGTATTGACAGATGAATGCTAAATACACAAGAGGCAGAAAAATGTAAACAAAACCTAATCCCTGAGAGTTCAAAGAAGCTTCACACCCAACCCATGCCATTGAGAATTTTGTCAATAGTGATTTCTGTGTGATTCTCTAATTTTTATGCTTCAAATGTCTTAAATGTTTTAGTTTTGTGTAAGCTTTCCTGAGCGCTATCAGGTGGTAGGGGAGGTTACTTTGATTCAATCTCTTCTTGTACCCAGAATTAATCTGCAGTATGAGTTGTAGCAAATATGTAGATGTATGGAGTAATTCTGCTCCACAGAGTGATTAGTTGATTGGATGAAAGTAGATGCTGGTGATAGTATCCTACTGAACAAAGACTTCTCTTGAAAGACAAGCTTCAGAAATACAGCAATTTGGCTCCTCTATGATCATTTTGTTCCTACAAATTCTAAAAATAAGCCTCTTCAGGTACAAGACTGACACCTGCCTTTAATTGAGGAGAATCAGGGATTTGGTTTTCAGATCTTAGAGGAATTCTGTCCTGCCAGGCATAATTGCTACTACTCCATAGAAAATATTCCCATTGTAGGGGAGGGATCATAATCTGCTAGCATTCAGACTTTAAACCCAAGATGCTAATAAAAGGATGCTAATACATATTTAAACCCAGAAACTGAGATTGTTTTATATTCTATGGCTCTTTCTGCACTTGACCTTATTCTGGAGTATATCTTGGGATAGGGATCTGTTGTGTGCACGCTAATGCAAGGCTATGGTGGACCTCACTTGGTGCCTTCCAAAGCTTGCATGATCATGCCTACAGCAGGCCCCCGTTCTGGAATGCAATCCAGAATAAGGCTGAGTGTGGAAAGACCCTATGTGAGAAGGGTGTGCTCTCATACAAACATATGGGATTTACGTTGGTTTGCAAATGCCAAATCTGGAAAAAAAAAAACACACCAAAACCCTCTCATCTTTCTCTGCCCAGGTCACCGTGTGCCAATTTTCTACAATGTTGGAATGCTTCCTTCCTACATTTCTTCTAAAGTATACTTTTCTATTCTGGCAAGCCTGTACCTTTGTGGGATTGAAAGGCAGAGAGACATGGCTACAGAAATAACCAAGTGTATTATAGGAAATTATAGGAAATAATGCTCCATCTGTAAGCAACCCCACAGTTACTTGGGAACTGCATTCTGAAGATATACTCTGAAGTGTTTCAACAGTGGGGAAGTGTGGTGTAGCAGGTTAGAGCTGAGGAGTTCCTTGGTTTGAATCCCTTCTCTACCACCAAAGTTTACTGCATGACCTGGGGCCAGTCACAACTTCTCAGCCCAATGTGCTTCACCAGGCTGTTGTGGGGATAAAATGGAGGAGTGGAGGAGGACTCTCTGGAGGAAAGGCAGTGTAAGAAATAACATAAACAAACAAACAAATCTGGAGATTGGGCTGATTGGAAAGCACAAGGGCATAATTATTGCCTCACTGATCCAGTCCAGAGCCTGCTTCATGGGGGAGGGCGGAATCAAACCTGGTATTCCCAGATTAGAGTCCAGCTCCCTAGGCACCCAGACCATAAAACACTGTGGAGGGCATCCAGATAGCAATTTGGTATCAGAAAGTTTAAAAGATGCTTCAATTTCCCCTTCTCCTGTTGCTTCAGACTTTATCCATGAAGTAGAGCAACCGCTGCAGTAACACATTAGTGCTAAAAGGCATCTAGCAATAGACACAAGATTAACTCAGGTCAGAACCTGCCATCTTGTAAGTACTCAGACCTACCTGGTACACACCCTGGGGTAACATCTGCAACAGCTGTATCGTGATTTGCCTGACGTGTGCCTTTCTCTCTCCCACACATGCTCACTGCCTACTGGTTCTAAGCCCCCAGCTTGAATCTCTGCCTCTCTGTCCTTTTCTGGGGATCACTTTTGTGTAATTCCCAGTGCTCCACTTTAGCTCAGTATCACAATGTAGTGGTGAAGGTAAGAACTCTTTCTGCTACTCCCTGGTTAGTTATTTTTCCTAGTCAGACGAGAGAAGAGAGGGAACATAGTTCAGCTGGGCTGGAGGGCTTCGCATCTGGGATTCAAAACCATGGCAAGCGGCTGCAGCGGGGAGTTAGCAGCGGTAATGGGGGGCCGACGGGAGCTGGTGGCAACGGCATGGCATGGCAGGAAATGTAGGGGGGAAGCGGGGGGCTGATCATTAACTGCAGATAACTGAAACCACGGTTACCGAATCAGTGAATACAGGGGTCTGACTGTACTTATGGCTGCTCTCCAAGGAAAGATTATTGCTTGCTATTTAATTTTGTCTTGACTATTTAAAAGCATTAGTTTTGTTGTGATTCAATAATGATGGTCAAATTTACATCCTGCTAGGCTACAGAACCTCTTCCTTGACCTTTAACCCCAATGACGTCCACATCAGCAGGTGGATGGCAGCTCCCTATTGCAAGATATAATCCAAAATAAGGAGTAGTGCAGACAGGGCCTAAAATTCCTTCCATTTTTCACTGCTGCTTCCTGAACTAGGAAAGGCATGAAAAAGAAAATACTGGAGAACAACATTTTTGATGATGACAGACTTGGTATCCAAAGCATGACTATCCAGCAGAAAGAACCTCGCACTGAAGCACTCTCTAGGCGCATCCCCATTATAAGCTTAATCCAGTTTCCCTAAAATCGGATGCAAACGCGAATTTGCCTGATCCCATTACTTTCAACTTAATTGCGTTCAATCCGGATTCTGAGGATCGTAGGTGGCGTATGTGACTCAAGGGGGGGGGGATATTTGTAAAAGCCACTTTTCGGGGCTGCCCTGCCTTCTTCCTCCTGGCGTGAACGCGCCACCCATAACGGACCCCTTCACGGAGCCTGGCTGGGTGGCTGCCGCTTGAGTGGATGGAGGAAAAATGACAGCGGGCAGCCAGTGATTCTCCCCATTGCCCAGGGCACACAGCAGCAGCAGCAACTCAAGCCCCCTTGCTTTAAACATTCATACATCTACCAAAACCTGCCCCTGCTTTCATTTCCCCTTTAAAGGTCAGAACTCCAAAGAGCTAGAATAGCCAAAATTGCATCATTGTTTTCAGGTGTGAAGTGCCTGGATTGCTACAGTGTAGCGGCTGCTGTGAAGGTTGGATTTTTACAATGAAATCACTGTCTTTGGAAGCAAACTATTGGGAGAGGGAAACCCTAAACATGGATTCTCATCCCTTAAAACGGTAGGGTCCCCAAAGTAAAAAATGTAACACATATCAAGCGCACAATCCGGAGTGAGACCTGTTGAAATGAGGGTTAACATTTACAACGCTTTGGGGGGATTTAACAGGCGGAAAGCGTTTTAAGCCAAACTGATGTAGGATCTGCCAGGATTGAACCCGTAAAGAATTTGAAATAAGTTTGCCGTGGGGATTCGCCCGCAGTTCATAATCTTCACCCCAAGGACCCAACTCTCCAGAAAGCATTCTTTGTGATTTGCTCCTTGGTGTTCAGTCTTTCGAAAGAGACTTACCCAGTGTGGCTTGGCTTCTAGGTCCCGAAAGCTTTCTGATTTGACTCTGGACATGCGTCTGTATTTCTCCATGTCTTCACGCATCTGTAAGTGCTGGGGGTTGGCCACGAAGAATGTGTATGCTGAGGCAACCGCGTCATCAAGTTTTTTTAACTGCAGAAATAAAACAGTATCGTTTAGGGCAGTGATGGTGAACCTTTTGAGCTTGGTGTGTCAAAATTCACAAGAAAACCTAGCTTAACTCAGGTGCTGTGTCACGTCTAGAAATATCCATAATTTTGTGATATTTGTAGCTCTAGTAAAAAGTTTTATTTTTGATAATGTATTAAAAGCAAAAACAAATAATTCTTTACATTAGTGACTTTTGTTGCTGAATTTTGTTTGCTAAATCTTCAGTTGAAAGTTGGTATTTTGTACACTTCAAGAACAAGCAAGCACTACACGCCCAGGTCCCAGGGTGACCAGGTGTGTCACCCAAAAGGGCTTGGAGTGTCACCTGTGACATGTGTGTCATAGGTTAGCCATCACTGGTTTAGGGGCAAATGAAAGCCCAAAGGACTCCATTTTAAATGGAATTAGTAGAGCAGGTGCCTCGTGAAACCACCCAGGTAGTGCTTCTCCCTTGCTCTCCTTGTTTGTATGTCAGCCTGATAGGGTTTTTTTAAGCAAAACACACTAATTTTATACCTCTGGTTTGTGCGCCTAGAGACACAGACCCACTGCGTATTCAGTTAAATGAAGCCTTTTAACTAATAAAGCCTTTTATTTCTGTTTCTGTGTTTGAAATGGATATTGTGTATCTGGCGTCTGACAGGAATGAACATTTTATTATTTTTGCATATGTTGTCAAACATGGAAATATGTCAGCCTGAGAAACCCTACCACACCTCCTTTAAGTATAACCCAGTCCCAAGACTATCCTATGGCTTTTCTGCAGTTGGCCTTATTCTGGAATATATCCCGTAATAGGGGCATGCTGTCCACCCGCCAGGGCAGCCTCGGGCGGATCCCAGGTGAGGCCTGCCATGGCCTGCAGACCCTTGTTCCGAGATATATTCACAATAAGGCCAAGCGGAGAAAGGGCCCTTTGTTTTTTAAGTGCATCGCCTACTGGCAGCAACCGAGCACCATTTGGCTGGCATTGGGGAAAAGGTCTACCAAGCACTGGGCGCGTTCGCTCGTGGCAGCGCCCCTGCCCGGCCATTTCAGGCCATACAGGAGGGAGTGTGAGGAGGAGGAGGAGGAGGAGGCCAGGGCATGATCATCAGTATCCATTCAGCAGCCACATCATCAGAGGGCAGCTACTCAAGGGCTCCTCCGCCCCCTGGCCGGGCAGGCCTCTCTCTCTCACCTTGAACAGGGCAACTTGCAGGTAGTTGTAGGGCTCCCTCTCCTCAAACTCCTGCTGGATCTCTCTGCTGGCCCTGTGGCGGGACGGCTGCCCGCCCAGCCTGCGCGCCAAGCACTCCTCCAGGCAGTCGGCCCGCTGCAGCACTCGCTCGAAGAAGCCCGTTTCCCAGGGCTGGGAGGAGGAGGAGGAGGAGGCCACCATAACGGGCCGGGCCGCGAAGCCGGCCTCGTCCTGGCATCTGCCTTGGCACGCCCGGCGCGCCTCCCGCAGCTGCGAGTAGCTGTGCAGGCCGCGCTGTAGGAGCTCGGCGGAGCGAGGCCAGTCCTCGGCGAAGTAGGCGCGCACGCCGTCGGCATAGAGCAGGTCGTAAGGGGTGGGCGGCTGGCCCCTCGAGCCGGGAGGGAAGAGCAGGCAGAGGCCGGGAAGCAGCAGCAGCAGCAGCGGCGGCGGCGGCGGCGGCGGGGAAGAGACGGGCAGCATGGCCGGGGAGGCAGAGCAGGCGCTGCTGGCCACGGGGAGCCAAATGGAAGCCGCCACCTCTGAGACGCACCAAGCAGCGCCGGCGGCCGGAGAGGTTTTTGGGGAGGCCAAGAAGGGGACTCGGGGGAGGGAGGAAGGGAGGGACGCCCCTTTCCTACTGCTCCTTCCCTGGCCGAAGGAGCTCTGCGTAATGTATCGCTGGCGGCGCGGAGAAGAAGAAGGCGGAGACCAGGAGCCGGGGAGGGGAAGGAAAATCTCAGAGCTGCCCGGGCCGAGAGGCTGCTCGTTTCCCAAGGAGGCAAAGCAGAAGGAGGTGGTTGGGAGACCCACGGGGGACGGATGCTGGGGACGGGCGAGCGAATAGGAATCAACCCGACACTGAGCGGACGCTTCGCTCGACGTGTCCCGGCAGTCCGCTCTGCCTTGCGCGCCCTGTGGCCTTTCCTTCAGCCTGCGCGCGCGCCCTTCCTAACGCTTTAAGCAAAGCAGCTCGAAAGCAGTTGAAGACCCAGAGCACGTTGTGGACGCTAGTGCTTCCGTCCCACCCCTAATCCGAAATTAGGGGTGTTTTTCCACTTAGCACTAGAGTACCCATTAAGTCCTTAAGTCTAGTGCTAGTGGAAAAACACCCAAAATTCAGATTGTGCATTTTGCAAGTGCATTTTCTCCCCTTTGGTGACATCTCTAAATCTCTTTTTGAGGTAGTTTTTTTTTAAGTGTGTGTATGTGTGTGTAGACTCAGGTTGTGATCAGACACAGCACCACCACCCCCATTGTCTGATGGGCTTCAGAGAAGGCTTGAAGGTGGGATAGTTCCCACAACAGTCTGCCTCTCCCCCTCTCATGAACTTTCTGTGCTAGAAAAGGTGGATCAGAGAAGACTTGCTGGGACCCAGGAGGGTCACAAACTATCTCTCTGAGGTGCTCTGGGACTTCTCTTTTGTTATGTCTGAACACAGCCGCAATTCCTTTATGGCAGGTCACATCAAACTAGGTTTTCTGCCACAGTTTGCCGCCCACAATGATTTACTGATGCGTAATGCCTAAACTCTAAAATAGTCCTCAGACTGCCCTTAAATGCAAAAGAGTTGGAGGGACAACTACATAGATTCTAGTCCCAATGAAGCGTGATAGAGCAGGACTTGGTGCACTGGAGATTTGTCCCTGGAGATTTTTATTTTTACCCTCAAGCATTTGTGCATGTCTGCAGGGGTTCTAGTGCCAGATGGAGATGATCTGAAACCACGAAAGCCTTTGCAGTGTGTACATACGATGCTGCATTGTGCCACCTCTTTCACTGAACTGTCCGCCATTAGACCAAGATCTCTTTCCTTGTCAGTCACAGTCAGCTCTGATCCTGCTAGGATATATGTGGAACTTTGTTGTCTGGATGAATTATGATGCTAGAATACTTGCCCCAAGGCCTTGCTGTGAACAGACTGGGCCACGAATGAGTTCCTCTACTCGGCTATTTCCTGTCAGCCCATGGTTAAGTTGAAGATACCCTGGTAATTCTGCCCCTAAACTCAGCACACTGGGAGTGGCACAGGTTCTTCTCAGCTGTGGTATCCCGTCCCTGGAGTTCCTCCCATGAGCTGACAGGCTCAGTGTAAGGCAGCGACCAGATCACAGTGATCGCAAAATCTTTAAGGAAATCTTTCTTTGGAGCATGAAGAAGGTATCTGACAAGACTCCTGCTTTTCTGTCTCAAATTAGTTACTAATGTCATTTTGGAATAGCAAACACTAATTAGTTACTAATGGAGTTCTAGATGCAGAACTCTGGAGTTAAAAGATTTTAAGACTGTGAAATAGATTGTAAACAGGATTTCCTTATTATGTATGATTTTAACTGACTGCATTTTGTTTTCTTGCTTCTCTCTGTTTGCCTGGAGTGGTGAGAACAAATGAATAAATAAACAAATAAATAAAACCAGCTATGGTTGTTGACTGAATCCTCTGCCACTTTTTCCAACAGAACATTATTTCTCTACTTGGAAGGGGAGCAGTTCTCCTTCATGCCAGCCTCTTATATTTCCACAAATAACCAACATGTACAGAAACCCTTTAGGCACCCTTTGTTCTCAGTAAATTAACAAGATTGTGAGTGAAGGGACTTTCTGGAGCTAATCTGTCCTTTTGGTATTGTTGCCTATGCTTGGTCTTTGTTTTTCCAAGATTTACCCCTCTGCCACCTTTATTTCACACACCATTGCCAGGCATTTGTCAAGAGACCGGTGCATCTTTTATATCAATAACCAGTTGTCTGCCCTATTCATTGCATGAAATAGGAGCCATCATAGGTAGCCATTTAACTGGCAGTTCTTCTGTCCCCTGATGAGCCTTTGGTCACTGTGGAAGAATCTAAGCTTGGATAGGTTTCAGGAAAGGGTAAACTCTCTGTTGTTCCTAGTCATATGGCAGTGTAGCTATCTAAAGTATTATTTCTAAGGAGAGTGACTGTAGCTCAGTGGTAGATCTGCAATCTGCAAAGGGCCACAGGTTCAGTCTCTCTCATCGCAATAGAATAATGGCAAGTCACTTCTGTGCTACCCCCAGAATATGGTAGGGATGTATCCATATTGTTACCATGAGTCAGTGCCAACTTGTTGATAACTAACAACCACATAATTCCTCTAGTGAGCCAGTTTGATCTTGTAGTTAGAATATTGGACTCTTACCTGGTGGTCCCCTGGTTTGATTCCACTCTCCTCTATGAAGCTGGCTGGGTGATCTTGGGCTAGTCACAGCTCTCTTTTTAAGCTCTCACAGCCCCACCTACCTCACATGGAGTCTGCTCTGGGGAGAAGAACAGAAGATTTGTCAGCCACTTTGAGTCCCTTTAAAAGGTTGAGAAAAGGAAGATGTAAAAGCCAACTCTTCCTTTAGTAGGAAGACCTTGCTGATCTTGACTGATTTCAGGGACTAAGCACTTGGATCAGTGACTTCCTGGGAATACCATATACTAGGAAGTTGAATAACCTGAAAGAAAGCAGAGACATCCATCCATCCAT
>MTQE01002560.1:10253621-10272479 GCA_014337955.1 Aspidoscelis marmoratus | reverse complement strand
CTTCCTTCCTTCCTTCCTTCCAACTGTATGAATTGTCTGTGCCGTCATCTGCAGTTTAGTTTGTCTTGAGGACACGCTGTGTTTATATTTTGTCTCCAAAAGCAATTGGTAGGACCATAAGTGAGAAGACTGCTAATATGCCTTGCTCATCAGATTAGCTCTATGAGAAATGAATGCAGAACAAGATGAGCCATAGGGCCAGTCCAGAAGATCACATCCCTCTCTGTGTTTTCGATGTCATGCTGTCCCTCAATCCTGGGACAACAGACACACAGGGATGTGGGCATAACCATTTGAATGCACAGAACACTCATACAGGAACCTGTTCATGTAATAAAAATGCAATATTGGTAATCATTTTTTTAAAAATAGACCAAAAGAGGTCTTTCTTAAAATCCTGGAAAATAACATCCTCTAAAATATTTTCTAGCCTCATAATATGAACACACTGCATTTCTGTTCAGTAACAGAACAGCAACAAGTTTTGTTATTGTTAACAAAATTATGTTTTTTCAGTACACTGTAACTTAGCTTCCGTGGTGGTTGAGTTTCAGATTTCCTTCATGATATCTATATAAACAATAGCAGTTTTGGGTGTGGGGTTAATTAAAGATTTTAAAAGGTTCCTAACTCAAGTGATCAGCAGTGTATCAAGACACTTTTTAGAAACCTGATCTTGCTGCCCATAATCGCCTTAATAAAAATTTGCAGCAGCATGGTCAACTTTAGGAAATGGTACATATTAAAGAGTCCCAGAAACACTGAGAACAGATTGCCCGACTCTTCTACATACCTGGGATGATAACTAAGCTTTCCTTCCTAACCTGTGTCGCTATTTAAATAGGCTGTGCTTCACCTTCCATTGGCCTCATCAATAGAGGCCAATAACCAAGTTCAATAACCACAAAAATTGCATGAGTCTTGCCAGGCAGTGACAGGAAGTCAGTATTGACTTAAGTCTGTCTTTACACTTGTGGAGAAGAACCTGTTCTATGTACACAGGAATCTGTTAGAACTCTGGGCAATTAATGTTCTGCATCCTGGAGGTAGAGAAGCATGTTGCATTCACTTAATGTGGTGGTATTAGAAATGATAATAGAGGAACAGGGCTGGCAGAACCCTCCCCTGTACCATAAAAAGGAACTGTCCCCTATGCAGTGGAAAGGGGATGAGAAACTATACTTCCCTTCACTTCTGTTTTGTTATACAACTAAATGGATAGAGACGGGGCTTATATAACCTTAATGCACAAGTTTGGGGCAATGGAAAAATGTCAGGATACGTGATACATGTAATGCACTCTTCATGGGGCTGCCCTTGAAGATGGTTTGGAAGCTGCAGCCATTGCAGAATGCGGCTGCTAGGTTGCTGACCAGGACAGCTAGCTGGTTTTAAAATAGTTGCATCAGCTGCCGATTTGCTACTGAGCCCAATTCAAGGTGTTAACTTTGACTTATAAGGCCCTAAATGACTTGCCCCCAAATATCTAAAGGAATGTCTTCTCCCATGTCAACCTGCCTGTGCCTTAAGATCTGGAGGGGAGGCCCACCACCCTCAGCAACAAAATGGGAGAGGGCCTTCTCAGTGATGGCCCCCAGGCTGTGGAATAGTCTCCCCCTTGAGGTGCATCAGGCTCCTTCGCTGTATATGTTCAGGAAGGCGGTGAAGATGCATCTCTTTGCCCTGGAGTTCAGTTCAATGGGTACGCACTTTTCCACCCCACTTGCAGACACTGCTTTAATATATGCTGTTATTGTTTTAACTTATTTCATTTTAAATGTTGTTACCCACCCTGAGACCTTTGAGTATAGGGTGCGATAGAAATATAATAAACACACAAACAGCCCTGCTGCTCTGCTGACCTTCTTGACTAGGGAAACCTGTTTATTTTTTTTTTAATCTTCATCCTTCTGAAGGAGATTAGAACAGCAGTTCTCAACCTTCCTAATGCCGTGACCCCTTAATAGAGTTCCCCATGTTGTGAAGACCCCCAACCACGGGGATAGAGCAGCTGGGAAGTGGGAGGGAAGGGTGGTGGGAGACTTGTCGCGACCCCTCTGAAAGGGTAGTTCGGCCCCCAAAGGGGTCCCGACCCCCAGGTTGAGAACCACTGGATTAGAGGTACCTACATTGAAAGCAGTTAAGCAGCATGAGCCAGGCAAGCTACACCCAATGAAGTAAGTGCATAGTGAGGGAAGTTAACTTGGAACCAGATTTTTCAAGGCCCATATTCTCAATTTCTCTTCCCTAGGACATATGCTAAAATCTAATAATTAATATGGCACTTGGTCTATTCACGGTTCCAGAAGAATGTTGTTTCTTTCTGATTCATAATTTTTAGATAGTTCTTACTGCATTTTTATTTTAATGTTATTTTGTATCCTGACTTTGTTCTTGCAATTTTTATTCTAAATTATTGTTTTTTTAAAAACCAAGTGATTAGCACATATAATTAATTTCAACTGTATGCTGTTTAGGCAGTTTAAAATATGTCCATTCAGTGTCTAGCACAAATTCAGTGCAAAGAAGTGTGCAAAACAGCTTGCTGAGCTGTCTAAAAGAGAATCTCATTTTATTTGACAACCTAGTGTTTGTGTAAGATGAGATTTCATTCACACCCACGTTTTAATTCACCTTCAGTTCACCAGAGTGAGAAAATAAATCAGCAAAGAAACAAGTCACTTTCTGTCCGCATTGTCTAATGTAAAGGTGGCTTTTCTGAACTAGATAATGCCTCAGTAAAACAGCCTGTCAATTTGCTGATGGATTCCTTCACTCTAAAAGTGAACTGGAGATGGATTGAAGCTTAGGGGTGAATGTAGCTTTAAAGTGGGCCTTTCCCAGGCTCCCAGGAGTAGGGAGGAGGTCTTACTTGTGCCCACCTGCAGGACAGGAACAAAGCACCAACAGGCAAGATACATTTGCTAGTGCCTCCAGGATACAGGTGAGTACAGGTAAGCATTCCTTCTCTGTATAAAAGTTAACTCTGCCCTTCCAAGTTAAGGCAAAAGGCTCCCTTCACTTTTTTTTTGGCACATCCCTACATAGTATTGAAGGCAAAGAATGGAATGTAATATCGGATAAGTGATCTGGGGATTGTACCTTTGTGAAATACGTGATTTAGGATTCAACTAGGGTTCAGGCTGTAGCTGAGAAAAGGCACTATGAATTCTGTGGCTTTGGTTATGTAAGAGGGCAGACAGTATCAGACTAATGGTTCCCTCTGACTTTAAAATCAATGTAAATTGGACATTACTAATGGAAAATAATCTGATAATGTTACATTGGGGATTAAAAGTAGACCTAAGGTCTCATACATTCTAATTTGAACTAAAGTGCAGATTCTCTAAAATAGGTTTGGAGCTGAGGTTATAGTCATTTTACTAAAAAATTGGACCTGAGATATCTATGTCAACTAAAATGACAGCAGCAGCTATGGACCGATCAGGTGGTTGAGAATTGCTCACTTTAGCAACTGTGCGTTAAGTTTACAAATAAGAAGCTCCTGGGTTCAAATGGATTAATTGCTCTGTTTGTTAGAAAACTCAGATTTCTTGTACTGAAAAATTAGAGTTTTTATGCATAAAATTTAATTTCAGTCTAAAATTTATATTAATTGCTTCACCACCATTTTCTATTGGTCTGGAAAGGAATTTCTCTGCTCATAAGAACAAAAATTCTTGCACAGAAAACTACCTGTGAGGAAAAACAGAGACAAGGTTGAAGTTCATTACTACTTTGAGTCAGCCTATGGAGGGTCAGTGTGTGCACCATGTGAAATAATTCCTCTTCGTGTTGCTCTTGACATCCTCAAAAGAGCAACTGTCTGCCTTCCCTGTCAAATAATATCCTTTCTCTAGATGCACAGTGCCAGTGCCAACCAAGTGTGAAAATGTATAAGCAAGGAACTTCAAAGACATGCCAAGTGTATGTTATCTATACCAAAACCCTTGAATATCTCATGCAGATGGCATGTTTCAAACACAGAGAATATACTCAGCCAGAAATAGGTGCAATGTTGCCTCCAAGGAACAGCTTCTGCTATCATTTTGGTTAAGAACAATGAAGATGCAGTTCTGAACAGGACATATACAGACATCTTCATTCTTCATTTGACCTGGTCTTGTGGTTATGAGTGTTGGACTCTTATCTGGTAGTCTCCTGGTTCAATCCCACACAAAGCCAGCTGAGTGACCTTGGGCATGGCACAGCTCTCTTTCTTGGCACTCACAACCCCATCTAACTCCCAGGCTTTCTGTTGTGTAGGGAAGAACAGCAGGTTTGTCAGCCGCTTTGAGTTCCCTTAGGGGAGAGAAAAGCGGGGAATAAAAACTGACTCTTCTTCTTCAAAGAGCTCAGTGTCTCAAATTATTATTGATTACTATTCTTACTAGCATTGCTTGATTTCTGTTCCTTTTCTAGATTTTATATTTCCTACCATGTTTTCTTTTTAACTGGTATTTGGTCCTCAAGTCATGTTTAATTTCCTTCTACTTATTCCACTTATCCTAACTTTGCAATAAGTTACACAAATTCTTATTATAAACAGAGCTTATGGACAGTTAAGCAAGACCAACAAAAAGATCCTAAGACGAGATCAACACTGGGCTGCTGGACTGGACCAGAGGCCTCATGGAATGTTTTGTCCATACTGCAGACCAACAACATCAGCCAGCAGTTTCAGAGGCTGTGAACTTCTGTTCTTAGCTTCATTTGGCACCAGGATGACGTGAAGCTGGGCCAAGTACCAGGCCCAAGATCAGACCTTCATGGCACAGGATAACACATGTAGAAACAGCCAGAGAGACCTTTGCAGCCAACAAAATAAAAAAACATGGCGGAAGGATTGCAGAACTGCTGCTAGCTGGTTGTCCCTACCCAAAAAGGAAGGCTTCTAAGCCTCGGAAAATGCTAGTGAAAAATATTTCAGATTGAAATCCTGTTAGCCAGTTTATGTGTATGCATTTTAAAAACTTGCTATTCATCAGCAGTTTCTGCTGAACCTTCAGCTGTCCTACTGAACAACATCTGGTGGGAAACTGAATACTGTCTGATGTAATTATAATTGAGATACTTTTTCTAAGTAAGTTCAAAACACGGTACATTGTATTGTGATGGTGATGTCTCCTTTCTTGCCCTAATATTTTGACCACACAAAACTGACCTTGCCTGATCTTAGATGCTATAGGGCCTGGCAGGTATGTGAATGAGAGACAGCTTTGGACTAGAATGGCAAAAACTTATTTTGGAAGAAGCCTAAGGCATAACACTTCTGTATTGTTAAGAAATCTGAACAACTGTAGACACGCAGTCCACAGGTGCTGCATTTGATCTGGAGCCACCCCTTATATCTTCTCTTATAATCTAATGCATTATCTTGGCTGATAAGGATGACTGCATTGACTCTCTTCCCAGAATCAAGAATATCTGTTGCTAGCACAGTCCTATTGGAGGAGAGCCCCATTATTTGCAGTGGGACTCAGGTTCATTTAAGCGTATATAGGATTGTAGCCAGAGTCAATTTAACAACACAAAATCACCTAAAGAAATAAAGTCAGACACATATGACACTCCAAATATAGATTTTTAAAAATTTCTTGGTGTCCCACACTTGGCAATCAATGAATGTTTCTCATAATGGGTAGAGCTAAGAAAGGGGCAAGAAAGGCAGGTGCTAACAATCCTAACAAGGGGATGGAGCTCAAAGAACAACCTCCAGTTAACTCTGTTGGTTTGTGCTCACATTTGTCAACTGAGGGCAGGGCACCATGGCCCCAGCAAACAAAAACATTTGCTTCTGTCTGTAACACTTTCTTCCCCACCACATCTAGTCCCACAATAAGACTCCACTCATCTGTCAACAAAGTGAGAAACATGAAGACCTAAGTTATTCCTTTGGTCCTGGGACTGGGGAATTAATGTTGAGTTCTACTCAGGAAATCCAGAGTACAGAATACTATTCTGTCCTGTTTCATAGGCTGAGCCCCTGGAAGGTCTGTGCTGCTTGAGCTGCCATGGTCTGTTGGTTGGGTTCCTCCTCTCTGTTGCAGAGGAGCAGGCTTTCATCTCCAGCCAGTGAACATAGTTTATCTCTTTCAGGACTAACTTCTCGTTCAGCACCAGTAAGGGAGTGGCGTCTCTCACACTGCATTGTAAATGGGAAGCGTGAGTGGCGTGGGCTGCTGAGTGGAGAAGGAACTGGTGTTTCATCAATGAAGGTAGTTATCTCATCACGGAAGAAGCAGGCATGAGAACCTGGACCGGCTCCCCGTGCGGCCAATCCAGCTTCTAGGAACTGTCGGAGAGTAGTCAACTCATCTTCATGAGACTGTTGAAGGTGGTGGTGATGGTAGCCACGAAGTTCTGGAGGCAGAAACGTGCGGACTCCTCCATGTTTATGAGGGGTAGGCACACGGATGTCATCGGATGAGGACCACTTCTGAAGGAAGGAATTTGCAGAGCGGGGTGAGGAGAATATGTTGGTTTCATCATGAGACATCCTCCGAGAGATTGGGACCTAGATAGAAAGAAAAGGATGAGAGACTGCAGAATAAAGAAGAGGTAAATAACAAAGCAGCCCAAGGAATGGCGGTGGAGGGAATCTTTTGGCAATCTGCTGTCAGGAGACCATTGTGTTACTGGGATACAAGATGTTTTCCCATACTCACACTTCAGCACCAGATTTTGGGAAAATGCAAGTCTCCCATCATATAGACTAAGGGTAGTGCAGCTTTTGTCCTCCAGATGTCGGTCAAGTAGAAGTCTCACCAATCCTTGCTATTTTCCAGACTGGTTGGGGCTCATGCATTTATGCTTCAGGAACATCTGAAGGAATTTGGATTGGCCATTTTTGGTAGAATTGCTTTCAGACTGTGGTGTGCAAATTTCATAGGCATGTTTTATGTTTGTGAATTTGTCAAGTAACCTATCTAGTGTATATCTTTGGTTTGAAAGTTGTATTTAACCTTCCTTATGCTTTCAAACACAAACTATCTATGCCTTTTCCAGATATATAACTCAAGCAAATTCTAACTGTTCATATACTGCTCATATATTCTAGGCCTCGTAATCTTCCAGTATATCTAGTTAGTGGAGAAGGGAAATCTTTGGTGCTTCTTTCTGTCCAGTTTTGCCTAGCTGAATAATTGCTTGGGAACAGGGGTAAACAAGTTCATTTTGAGAACTCTAGAGCAAAGCAAACTATTCCAAGCCTTTCTGAAGTGCTGACCGCACATAAAAGGTGCCATTTTCTCCTCCCATGGTCCTCTCAGCAGTAACTGCATCCTTCTAGCATATATGCAGAGTGTGTAATTAACTGTGCAACATTTCTGGAAGATATGTACATTCTGAAGTTTGCATGGACAGCACAATATAAATAAGTGACTTGTAATTGATTTTTATGGGAAACTTATTATTGAAAGCAATTGCCATCAAAGTACTTTTTTGCTTTAACAACACAGATACAGAAAATGCTTGAAGATGGAAAGCCTTCTTTATAAGTATACTTGGAAAGTGTGGTTATGTGACCTTCAGCAGACACACTTACTACATCTGTACTCGCATTAAGTACTTCATGTGATGAATTGCAGAGTGTGTTTTCAAGAACAGAATTGATAGGATGCGACAGCCACTGTGACACATTATCTAGAGTACTGAACTCAGAACAAAATGAGCTCAAATTCGTGCCTATGATTACCCATGCATTTTGCTGAGTGACTTCAAAGGAGTAATTCTCTCTCAGCCTAACCTATCTCTTCTTATGAAGAGCAAAATCAGAAAACTCCAGAATTGTTGTAATGAATTTCTAAGCCTGTTGGGGTTCAAAATAATTGGTTGATAATAACTGTATTGCAGAATCTTGAATGCATTCATTTAGAATCTTAGGCAACAATTGCATGATCTAATTGGGCCATAGTAGATGTGGTTTGGGACCATGGGATCTGCAAATTTATGCTAGACACACTCAATGACTGGGCTGCTCCTAGACATGGAAACCATGCCCAAGAGTCCTTCAGCAGAAGTGCTTCCAGCAGTTGCAGGCCTGAGGCCAATTCACACTTGGCCTCTTAGTACATGCTGGAGTAGTTTCTTGTAAGGAGCATCTGCCCTTGCAGGAGGTACTTTCAACTCAGAAATGTCTCCTGCCTTCCCAGAAGCTACTCCAGTGTCTACTCACACATCCCAAAGCTGACCTTTGCTGGCCAGCTGTGGGACCATTTGCACCTCTTCCGTGTGCTGGGGGTCAGCTGACGTACTATGCAAGGGTGCTGGCACATCAGGTGGCCCCAACGTGACTGCACATGCACATCATATCACTGTAGGCCCAGTGAGGTCATTGGTGCATGAACACTCTAGCTGACTAGCACGAAGAAGATGGTGGTGCTGGAACACAGGTGCTTGTTTGGGCATGTGGCGGGTTGGTATGGCATGCACTAACATGAGTGCATGCTAGTGGGGATGCACTTTTCCTGACCCATGGATGGGGAGCAAAGTGCAGAAAGGTCCCTTGTTCTGGATTCCTGGTGGTATTTCACTGGGGTTCTGAAGACAGCCCACTTTCAGGGCCATTGCCAGAACTGTAGGAAAACATCCCTGGGCTGCAACCCTGAAGGCGAGGTTCGATTCCCTTGCTTCAAAGCTAGTCTGGGATGGGACACCTTCCTTTGGATAGCCACTGTCCTGCTTTGCTTCTGGCCCATTGGCCAAGAACTGGCCTCTGCAGCATGTGCCACTGCTGCTTATGTGGAGATGGCCAATAGCAACAGAACAGAGATATAAAGATATTAGAGACCTGAGTCCTTTCTGCACTTGGCCTTATTCTGGAATATATCTTGGGACAGCAGTTTGCTCGCCACAAGCTAAGGCACACTATGGCAAGGCTCACCTCGGGCCTTCCATAGTCTGCATTATCGTGCAGATAGCAGGTCCCTATTCTGGGATATATTCCAGAATACAGCCAAGTGCAGAAAGGCCCCTTTATTTTTCCCTTCTTATTTCTACATTAGTACCATACCTAGTAAAGGCAAACACATTAACAGCAACCGATATGATGGGGCAGGAGCAAGGAAAAATCAAGTACTACGGAGGGTATAGTTATGTGCGTAATCAGCAGTCACATGTAACCCACCACACCTTAGTGCTTGAATAAGTCATACATGTCTCCCTGTTACAGTGCATGTTTTTCATATGAAGATTTCAAGTTCAGTCCTTTGCTTGACAAGCTTTCAGCTTCTGCTTTTACTAGATGGAGTCAACTTGAGGCCTCAGATGAGCATATGCCTCTATGTAGGTGCAACCTCGGCAGATGTGCTCATGCTGTCTTTAAGAACTGAAATCTGTTGTTCCGAGAGCAGACCTTGGAGACCTGGCAGCCTACCTGCAAATAGTGAACTCTGTCATGGGGCAAGAGCATGTGATGCACCGGAAGCAGCTTAGCATCCCTAGGGTCCCGTTTCATTGCAGCAGCACCATTGGCATCAAATCGTACTTTGCAGATCCTCCCATCACCATAATCGTCTCCACCACCATCTAGAAGGATGCAAAGGCGTTAAGGATATTTTGCACTGAAGGTCATCTCCCCTCTCCAGTCCTTTAATCCTTACAACCAAGAAGAAAATCTATACAGTTATGCTGATGTGAAACCACGTTTCTGAAACCTGTGTGAGGCAGTGTTAGTAGTCCAGGTTTACATCTTTCTGGTCTGGTCTGGTCTGTCTGTCTGGTCTATTTTTCTGCCAATGCAGTACTGAGAACTTCTGTACTTGTCTCCAGAGTTGTCAGAATCAAAATTTGCTCCCCAGTCATAGTGCCTGCCTGCCCTGTATATAAGTCACTATTCTTTGGTTAATTTCTAATTTCATGCCTTTCTGGAAGAAGTTAAAGGTGCATAAAGGTGCAGCCATGCTGTGGTAAATATCAATGTATTTCATAGGGCTAATGCAGAATGCCAGTGAAAACTAGATATTATCTGGCTAGATAGATATACAATTTTATTGTCTTTTACTTTTACTGAAATTAAGGATCTGGTTAGATGGGCTAAAGGTGATGGGATCTGGCCATACAGTGGTTGCAGCCAGCAGACAGGTGGCAACCCATTTCTCTGATCAATCAGATTTTTTAAAGTGCAGGAAATTCTGCACTTTCTTAATATGGCCAACATTTTTCTCCTGCTGGCACAGGGAGTATTTGGCACTGCCTGCACCAATACCATGCCAGATCATTCATTTAGAAATCTTTGCCTTGTGCCAGAGAAAAGGAGTGAAGGGCCAACTTTCCCCTGCCATAGTCAGGTAGCTTCTTTTGCAGCACAGTGGAACATTTCCTCCTGCTATCTGGTAACTCCAGTTTGCTTCCTGATTTATGTCTGATTGAGTAATATTGGTATTAACACAGCTACCATAATTGTTTATTGCACTGTTGCCCCAATCCTCTTACTGATTTTTATCCAAAATGCAGAAAATCCAGTAACTAAAAGTAACCCATTTTTATAACAACAATCTCAGTTGGTTTACAATCTTGCTATCTGCTGCATACTGATATGGCCAAATGAACAGAAGGCTTGCTGGGTAGTTCAGTCTATCACCAGCTGGTTGCAAGACAGATGTCTCAGAAGACAACTATATGAGCAAAACTGTCTAGCCACCTCATCAGTTTCATGCAAAAAGAACATCAGAGGAGCCCTATTGGATCAGGCTTCAGCCCATCTAGTACAGCATCCTGTCTCACTTAATGACCCACCAATTACTTCTGGGCATCTCAAGCAGAAGACAAAGGCAAAACCTTAACTTAGTGTCAGTTCCCTGCAAGTGGTCTCAAAAGGCATTATCCCTATTTCTAGGCATCTATTCTAGTAGCCATTGATACACCACCTCCTCTCCATGAATTTGTCTAACCCATTCAGAAAGCTTTCCAGGCTGACTGCTGTCACCATCTAGCTCTTCTGCTAAATTCCATAAGCCAGTGACCCACTGGGTGAAAAAAATAATTTCCCTTGTCATCAGTTTCTTGCTCATCAGCTTCATAGAAGTGCTCCCTCTGTGTGTGGGAAAATAATTTGTCTCTATCCACCTTTCCCACACTGTGCATGATTTTATGTACTTCAATGAACACTGGAATATTGTGTACAATTCTGGTCACCAACCTCAAAAAGGATATTGTGGAACTAGAGAAGGAACTAGAAAAGGGCAACCAGAATGATTAAGGGTCTGGAACACCTCCCTTACGAAATCAGGCTGCAGTGTCTAGGCCTCTTCAGTCTGGAGAGACGGCGTTTAAGAGGGGACCTGACTGAAATATATAAAATTATGCATGGTATAGAAAAGGTGGATAGAGAATATTTCTTTTCTCTATCGCACAACACTAGAACCAGGGGGCACTCTATGAAGCTGATGGGTAGGAGAGTCAGGTCTGACAGGGGGAAGTATTTCTTCACCCAGAGGGTCATCGGCTTATGGAATGTGCTGCTGGAAGAGGTGGTGACAGCTACCAGTCTAGATGGCTTTAAGGTAGGGTTAGACAAATTTATGGATGACAGATGTATCAATGGCTACTAGAACGAATGCCTAGGTGCATTTTTCAGGCTGGGGGGGGGGAAACGGGGCGCTTCTAAGGCCATTTGCTGGATTCTAGAGCAGGAATATGTTTGTCCTTGTCTCTGCTTAGGATGCCCATAAGCAGTTGGCGGGCCACTGTGTGCAACAGGATGCTGGACTAGATGGGCGGTGGCCTGATCCAGCAGGGCTTCTCTTATGTTCTTATGGAGTGGGGTCCAGCACCATCTTCTCATTGGGGACCACCTCAATGTCTGGTATTATCTGGATAGGTCATTCCCCAGGATGCACAGCCTCCTGGTTGACCAGTCTGCCATGTGGAATTAGCATTCCTCAACGGCTGCTGGTGCATGCCAGCAGTCCAGTGCAGATGCTGCCCTAGATTCATCTAGCATGCCAAGATGTGGAAAGTAAGCAAGAGAACAACAGTACTTATGACAAAACTTAGTAGAACCATGTTGTCAATCACACTTGTCTAGTTTGATCTTTATTTCCCTTGCTAAGACCGCAGAGTATCACCCAACATTCTTATTCCAAGGCTAGGATCATCCACTTACTCTCACCACAACTTTCCTTATTAGCTCATCTGATAAAACAAACAGGTACAGAGTCAGCACAAGGCTGGATCAGCTCACCATCGTCCCCGTCTTCCTCTGACATTATTGCCACACATTGTTCCCACACAGTGCGGACATCTGCCCGATAACGTTCACAGGACCAGATGAAGGATGGCAGTAGCAGGGTCTGTACCATGGAGCACCACAGCACAGCCAGGACCATCCAGTTGGGAGCTGTGTCATAACGCAGGCTGAAGAAGCTCACCACCTAAAAACATAACGTTCTGTAATCCTAATTTTATTTTATACTACCTTTGATTTTACACAGTCATTACTATCCATAGCTTAAGTTTTCACTTCTTACATGACATGTGTGTCACTATAGACATACTTGCAAACTCAGGATAACCTAACAGTTCATCTGATAAACTTTGGTGGACCACAGGCCAGTGGATGTCACAACGAAAGGAGGATAAAGCTAGGTACCCGTTGCGGTACTGCTGAGGGGCTGCTGGAGTAGGTGAAGTTCTAGGCTTCCTCTGAGCTTGCTACACCGCCTTGCTTTATTTATTTTTTAAAACAACAATAACCTTCTCACAGAATACAGTTCTGACCGAGACTTGGCTCTTTAATTCCTTGAAGCCTTCCTTTAACTACATACCCAAATAATCATCCTATGAGTAGGGGTGCGTACGAATGCAATTTTAGGAATTCTATTTGAGTTGAATATTCGAAAATTCAATTCAATTTGAATCTTTAACATTCGAATTAAACTTAATTTGATTCAAATTACACAAATTCAAATCTATTTGAATTTTAATTCAAATTTGCACTTACGAATGTCGACAACATTCATATGTGCCTGGTTGCATCCTTATGCATCCCATACGCACCTGTACACATTTGTATGCATCCTGTAGTTATCCTGTATGCAATCCATTTTCATCCCGTACAGATCCGTACAAATGCATACAGATGTGGGAAATATACGGATCTGCAAGTACACATCGTGTACGAACCCGTACACACAAAAATGTATGAATAATTCAAATGAATAGACCTGAAATTCGTTTGAATCTTTAAATTCGAATGTCAAAATTTGACCAGATTCGATCAGATTTCGAGTACCTTTGAATATTTGTGCACATCCCTACCTATGAGTGTCTAGGTTTTTGCATTTTTATTTATTTTAGTTACTTAGTATCCACTTTCCCATACAAGAGGAAATTGTATGCATAGGACAATTAGTGGATCTCCTCAGAGGCCTTCTCACAGATCTCAGGTGAAGCAAATGAAACACTTTCCAAAACAATGCCCAAACTTAGCCATGGAATTACCCCAGGTGGCCACACAGTTTATTATTGTTTCATGACAAAACTGGTTTGCTCACCATCCGGGAATATATTTGAAGAAAGGGTGGTTTGGAAACATTAATAGCAAATTCTGTTTTGCAAGACCACATTTTGAAACCTTATCTCCAATGGGCCCAACAATCCTGACTGTGGGTTTTTTTTTTCATATTAAGCTTACCATGTAGAACTACCTGTATTGCCCCAAATCATCACATCAGCTACATGATGCAACATAGAGTAAAGCATTCCTTACTCCCAGACAGCTAGCAAACAATTACATTAGAGTTTGATGGAGCTTATGATGTAACAACATAAGAACGTACAAATCTACCAATATTTATCTACAATAAAATGATGAGGACAAAAATCTATTTTTAACCTCCCAGTAAAGGCAGATTGTAGTTTTAAAAAGAGGTCACTTTGCTTGCTTTTGAGCTTTCTGAGGCACATGAAGGGACATCTCCTGGCTGAAAGACTTAGCTGCAAAATGCAGCTGGATACCTTCTGGCCAAATACCTGCACTTCGAATTGGAACCTGGGAGCTCATTTAAATGCCAGCACTTGTCACATCAAACATGTTATTCTTGCTTGCAAGCATAGCATTTGACTAGCCCACCATGAACACCAGTAAAATTGCAAATGAGAATTATATCCTCTCAATACAGGTCCAGTGCTACAACATTCCAGTTTTTGCTGGCATTTGATTTGTCAGGAAAGCCAGTGGCCTTAAAGTTGAAGAAGAGGAGTAGGAGATGGTTTTTATACTCCGATTTTCTCAATCTTAATGGAACTCAAAGTGGCTGACAAACTTTCTGTTCTTCTTCCCACAATAGGCGCCATGAGGTAAGTGTGCTGTGAGAGCTCAGAAGAGAGCTGTGACTAGCCCAAGGTCACCCAGCTGGCTTCATGGAGGAGTGCGGAATCAAACCAGAAGACTTGCAGACAAGATTTTGCATTAAGCAAGCAACTGTCCAGAAAACTGACCACCTTCTGTGTTTCATAGGTTGTATGGATAAAATTGAGAGTGAGAGAACCATAATGCTTTTCATATTGATTGTCTCTGGTAGAGGGTTTATACCCTGCAGTGCAGCCCCTGGCTTCGTGATGTGGGCCAGAACTGTGGACCTATACCCAAAGCAAACAATATTCATGTCTGCAGCCTTGAGTTTCTTGGACAAGAAACACGAGAATAGATAACAATAAAATTTCAAGAACGCACCATAGCAGTTTAAGACAAACTGGTGCTAACAATTGCTACAGTAATGGACATCAGCAATGGGTCATTACCACTCAATTGAATGAAAGTCCAATGCCCAATGGTTACTGTTCGCTTTTTGTTTTGGGGCGGGGTGGGGGGGAGTTCTTTTTATCTTTTTTCTTTTTAAAGCACTTGCTTTTCTGGATGCAAAATTCTTCTCTGAATGTTGCATCATTCCAGTTCTTAAACAGCCCAACTCCATTCCTAAGGGCAGTTTTCAGGTGTTCTGCCCACTGTGATATTTAGATACTATAAAAAGGAAGATGTAGTTCAATTACACTTTGAAAAATGGTATAGAAAAGCACTCCACTTGTTGTCCTTATCTAGCTTGTACTTTTTTAAAAAAAAAAAATGGCATTGGAAGTAACCCAATCTCCAAGCATTCTAATATTTTAGAAAGCTCCTTATGTTGAAAGTTCTGTTTCTGTGTGAAATGTACAAGGTTTCACTGCACACCAGCAAGATCTAAAGATCAAATCCATAACTGGATAGTACATACAAATGGCTTGGCGAATGCAACTGTGAGAGTCATCTGAAGTTTGCGTTTTTGAAACTGCTATTGAAATCTGCCCTTTTCTTTAGATGTTGAGGTCAGGTTGGACATTCAACTAGTCCTGTCCTACAGTGCACCTCTTTACTCAATGCACTTCTGCAAAGCAAACTAATTAGATTTTCTTTAGTGAGATAATCAGTAATGGCAACTAGGTTTTCTGGAAGGACATTGCTGATCTTCCCCTGTGACAGTCACTGGCTGCAAAGCATTGTCCACTATTTTCTAGAAGGCACATTGGATTCCCATACTGCAACAAATCATCTGAGCAAAACTGGTCATTACACTCACATGATTTTTGCCATCTAATCTGGAATAATCTAAGATTACATGTTGAACACATTCTGAAATTCACTGAGAAAGCAGACAATGCCAAGGGTTTTTCTAGATTATGCAAGGCCTTAAAACTGCCGTCCTAGGATAAGAGCAGTAGAATAGGGCTTATTCTTACCAAAATGGGTACTCCAGTCAATGTGTCATACAGGAAAACAATGGCACTGATGAGGTTGGTCATCTGCATGGACGTCTTGGCAGATTCAGATCCATCCAGGGATGACCGTCTTTTGCCTCTGACATCCTCTACCACAATGGTTGGCACGTTAAAGTTGTGAAGTGAAGAAGGGCAAGTAGCAGAGGTATCTTCTGCTCTCTGGTGATGGCATCTCTGGTGCCTCCTGTGTGCCCACAATGTCTGATAAAAAGTGATTCCCACACACACCAAGCCCATAACTATGCCTCCAAGCAGCAGCAGACTGAAACAGACTCCAAATCCCAGGCCTATCTTGCTGACAATGAACTGGCAACCGCTGGCATAGTAACGCTCCCCATTGTTGTGCCAGCCAATGGAAGGCAACGTGGAAAGAATGAAGGACACCATCCATATGCCCATTACAGCATGAAGGGCCTGTTTCTTGGCATTGCTCAGGCGGTAGTTCACAGGCCATCTTACCATCCACATGCGGTGATAAGACAAGGAGGCCACTGTGAAGCATGTGGCCAAAGCCAGCGTATAATAAGTAGAAACAAAGACCTTGCAAATGCTCTCATTCCAGTCATAGTCAGAAGATTCACGTCGCAACTGTACCACTGCGTAAGTAGTTAGGGGCACAGCAGCCATGAGAATGTGCGTCCCTGCCAAGAAGCACAGCAGCAGCTCCAGAGGCTTGTGTTTCTGTTGCTTTGCTGTGATGCTCAAGATTATCCAGGAATTGGCTAACAGGGCAAGGAGTCCACAAGCCAACCACCACAATGAGTTATTGTGCAAGGTGTTCTTTGATAGTTCTTCCACTGGGCTGCTAACTCCCCCACGATTCATTGTGCTTCACCTTGGGTTCTGGAAACAGTCAGAAAAGAACATACACAGGGCTGCTGGAGAGAAAACTGCAGTTCCTCTCTTACCTATGTCCACAAGGAAGTAGCGGAGAGGTGTAGAAACAATATTTGGTTGATGCTCCCATGAGAAGGATACTCTGTCTTACTTCATTCCTTACTCTTGATTTTTATTCTTTTGATTCAAGCTTCTTCTTCTGATTATTATTTATGCCTTCCTCTTTCTGTGAGCTTTTTTGATTTTATTATTCCAGAAAAATGTGGTTTCTACAGACCCCCCCCCCCAAATGAAAGTAAACTAGGCCAAAATAATTATTAGCGGAGGCCACTTTGCAAGAAGGAAAGAAGTGGAAAGGAACAGAATTTTTACTACTGTGTACAGTTATATGGTCTTTTAAACAGACTCTCTAAAGATACTATCTTCTGCAAATCCTTTCTGGATTGGGGAAAAGAATGTAACTCATTTTTTTCATGGT
This sequence comes from Aspidoscelis marmoratus, assembly GCA_014337955.1. Lineage (NCBI taxonomy): Eukaryota > Metazoa > Chordata > Lepidosauria > Squamata > Teiidae > Aspidoscelis > Aspidoscelis marmoratus. The sequence goes on along the minus strand of MTQE01002560.1, from coordinate 10,255,408 downwards.
CAGCAAATGTTGATTTACTAAACTGTTATTTTATCTACAGTCGGATTTTGTGATTATTTGGGGAGTTTTATTTTTGTTTTAGGTCTTACAACCCTATGGTTTTTCTACTTTAAAACAGCATTTTATTTTATTGTTGGGTTATCAATTATTGTATTATTGCAATTTGCTTTTATAAAATTTTGAACAGTACCAAGTACACAGGGAAGAAGGCTCTGTTTTTTTAAGTTACATAAATGAAAACAGAGTAAACAAGAGCTAGAAGTATATTTCTTTACTGTTGCTACTTCTTTCCTTGCTGCTTGCTTTTTCCATCTCTCTCTCCAAAATCAACTTTTTTTAATGCAATACTGGCTTTCCCTTTCCTGTATAAATAAAGGAGAAAATTAAGAATTCTATGCAGAGGGGAAGGGGAACAAATTTCCCATGGGCACAATACTAGATTTTCAGCAAAAAAACTCTTCAAATTGCAGAACTGTCGCTTCAGTATCTAAAGGACACCAATATCCTTTAAGCCATGTGCTGAATTCTGTACTTTTTCAGTAGCTTCTTCTTTGGTTTGGAATGTGTAGAAAGTCAATCAGAAAATGGAGGAGGGATTAGCCAGTTCCCCAGAGTTCCTTCATAACTCAGAGTTTATAGAATCCTGCTTACTGTAGAGAGAAGAAAGAGAAAACATTAAAAAGTTCTTCTATTTTCCAGTGTTTTTCCTACTGTTTGGCAAAATCATTCCAACTCACCGTCCCACATATTGAGAAATTAAGCAAAAAGGGTAGCTTAGTGTGCCATACCTCTGAAACGGATGGGGTGAATTTAACCATGTGCGAGTTCTGTCTACCTCTCCCTCTTGTTACTGATTCTTTTGGTTCCTTAAGGGGTCCAGATCAGAATAATTCCATGACAGACAAAAGCACCAGCTGGGGGTAGCTGGGAAGATCCTACTTTTTCTCCAGCTACTATGGATCTTTCTAGTCCTTTCCTCTGCTCTGCATCAGATAGGCTAGGCTAGCACTGTTAGCTGATTTCATATAGGCTGATATATTGGACCAGCAAGGGTACTAGAAGGGAGTCTCCTAGTATGCTTGTTAGCCTGGTATACTGGCCAGTACAGAATCTCCCTTAGTCAAGAAACTTTTTTTTTCAAGATACAGGGGATCTCACTCAGGGAACACAATATATTGGAGAAACTCTCTGTTACACAAATGGAAGCAAACATCCATAGTAGAGAAGATTACTGGATTGTATCCCATGTTAATTAATGCTCTGGGGAGAAAGCACCATTTGGATATGTAACCTTGGTTTAAAAATCATTGTTTGTCTATTGCCATTTTACTTGTTTTGAACACAACTTATATTTAATTAAGAGCCCACAAGGTACCTTAAAATGCATTAAAATGCATAATAATCTAACAAAGGAGACTAGGGGTGTTTTTCCACTGTCAGAAAGTACCCATTTTTGCACCCATTAAGGACCCATTTGGGTGTGAGCCTGATGATCCCATTTCCACCATGGCACCCATTTGGGACCCGATTGTTTTGACTGCTGCTAGGGAAATCCAGATCAAATGGGTACTTTCTGGCCTTTAATCCAGATTTTCTGTAGACCCTATTAATGGGGTCTACAATGGGGTCTTCAGCCAGAAAATCCGGATTAAAGGGAGCCTGTTTCCACGCTTGTGTGGCAATGGGGTTAAGAGGAGGCTAGGGGGAGGGCGCACCCATGCGGGGGGGGGAGCCCCCAAACCTAAGCTTCAAAGTCATTTTGAAGTCATTTCGAAGTCACTTCAAAG
>MTQE01002560.1:10235496-10249012 GCA_014337955.1 Aspidoscelis marmoratus | reverse complement strand
GATCTTCTTAGATCCGGATTAAAGGAGCGCGGTGGAAAAACACCCTAGGTGAAAAGAACATATATTAACTATCTTGGACACAAGAGTTTAAAATGATGGTTACTATGGAGTAATGGAAGAAGCAATGGAATAAAGCTATTAAATTTATGGAGAATGTATTGTATGATACTCTATTGCTGGTATAAAATCAAGCTTATTCTAAGGGTTTTTTTACAAATAGCACTGAGTACCCATTAAGTACCCATTAGGCTCAGTGCAGGAAGACCCCATTTCCACTGAAGACCCCATTACAGCCACATTTGTTTCCACCTGTACTAGGGAAATCCAGATTAAATGGGTCTTTCAGGACCTATAATCTGGATTTCCTGTAGACCCCATTAAAGGGGTTTCCAATCTGGTCTTCGGCCATGAAATCCAGATTATATGGTGTGTGTTTGCACCGTGTTTAGGCAATGGGGTCTAGGGGCAGGTTCAGGGGGATGCACCCTTGGGGGTGGGGTGCCCTGGAAACCCAAAGCTTTGAAGCCGGTGCCTAATCTCTGAAGATGGCTCCATAGAAAACTCCAGAGAATGGCACAGACTTCAGACCTTAGGCCGTTTCTACAGAGCTTCAGCCAAGCTCCTGAAAATCTCCGGAGCGATTTGCTGCAATCTCTGAAGATTCTCCAGAGCAGCTCTGGAGTTAGCACCCCCTTCACTTGCCCCCCCCCAAATGGGGTGACAAGACAGGCCCAATGTGAGTAGAGTCGGAATCACCACATTGGTGCTCCGTTTCCACTATTGGATGCTACACCGCCCATGGAGATGCATCGAGTACCTCCTTAGATCAGGATCTGCTAAATCCAGATTAGGTGAAGAACCCATTTGTTAGATCTGGATCGTCTTAGATCCGGATTAAGGGAGATAAGTGGAAAAAACCCTAAGATATTCTGGAAATTCAATAAAACAGTAGGAACTTTTATTTCATATATGGTGGCAATGTGAAAAAGGAAGGCAATTCATGCGAGATCTTAGGGCTCTGTATTCAATTCCATCATCTTTCAAACACCTAGAAATGCTTTTGAATTAATTTTGTATATGGTATTTGCAGTAGGTATCCATCATACTCAATTCTGGAAGTCTCCACTGATTTATAGCACTGAGTGTTGGGACTTAAAGATGTGAGAATATGCACCAGTTACTCAATTCACAGCAGAACTCCAACTGAAGAACCTTAATCATTTTTATGAATGTGTAAGATATTTATCAGTTAAGGTCTAAGAATAAAACTCTAGAACCTGGATATTGGTTGGGGAGTTGATTAAAGGTTGTTTAATGATTTCATTTCTCCAAACAAATTGCCTGGAATGGTGGTATTCAGTTTCTGGAGGGAAGGGCTTTAGGGGTCCATCATAGTGAAAGCTGTGTGTGTTTTTGCTAATGCTAGAACAATGAACTCCTCCCCGACTGGCTGGTCTAGAGAAAACAACAGGATTCCTGAAGACATCTCAGCACCAATTTGCTTAGGATTCTGACAATCAGCAACAGTAAGAGATTGTCGCCAACGACAAGGTAATAACAATAACAGTAAAATACTGTAGCCACTAACCACCCACAATCCCTCCATCCTGCTTGGTTCATTGTCTGCAGTTTGCCAAAATAGCAGGAAACCAACTGGGGAGCCAATAACAAGGCTTGGTCATAATAGCTTCATGATAACAGCTGAACACCCTTGTCTGAGTTTTCTGCCTGCAGTAACTGAAACTGATCCTTGATGATATGAGTAACTTTGTCCCCAACCGAGCCCAGGTATGTGGCATGGGTGGATGAATGATTTTCTCTGCAGTGTATTCACCAGATTTGTTGTATTGGGTCATGGGAAGTTCTAGTACCCAACAGCTCTTGTCCATGATATTGAAAGGTGGAAAGGTGGTAGCATCCTGGGCTTTCTTTGACCCTTTCTGCACTAGACCCTGTTCTAGGTTATATGTCAGGTAGTGTCTGCCATAGTTTACACCAGTATATAGATGGCAGGTCTATATTCTGGGACATAATCCTGAACAAGGCCTAGTGCAGAAAGGGCCTTAGCCACCTCCCACTGTTGCATTTGTTAGTCACCAGACACTACTCACGATCCCAACACCCTGCTTGCCATATTCCCTGTGGTTTGGCAGCACAACAGAGAACTGAACGAGTCCTATGTCTCAGGGAAGTTACTTGGGATCCATCTCACCGTTCTGCACAAAAAGGTGGGAATTCCCCCCTAGATTCAGTCAGTGCATTAGCTGGAAATGTTCCTAGAGATCCCTTTAATTTTCCTACCCTAGGGACAACCATTCTAATCAACCCTCCATCCTTTCAGAGAGAAACCACGGTTGTTATACGTTAATTTATATCTTTCCTCATCATCTCTATCCTCGTGTCTGCATACCCAAAACGTCTCAAACTTCTTCCATTGCCAAAATGTCTCAGACCTCTCCTATTCACCCTACTTCCAAAATTGCTTACAACCCTATAGCCCACAGACCTGCCAGCACATGCCTCTGCCTAATCCAAACATCACAGCCACTGCCGCTGCAGTCTAAAGCTTCCTTTTTATCAATTTTCAATCCGCACATGCTATTTTAGTCTTGAGCACCTCGCCCTGCAACTGCCTTGCTGAATTCCCTACAGAGCTTTCTCTGTGACCTCTAGCCTTACTGCCATCACTCACTGCAGTCCTACCTTAGCTCAGCTCAGCTAAGCAATCACAGTCCATGCTGACCTATGTCTTTCCTCCTTTAGCCCTGAGCATTTGGCCTGTTTGCTCGTTCTACATGATGGGCTGTAAAATATTATTTAGCTGTGCAATCTTTCCCTACCAGTAAGGTTTTTTTTTTTTGCTGCGCCTGTCTGTAGAACAGTTCCAGTTCAAAGACCTCTGGGATACTGGTGGATGGATAGTCAAAGAATATGAGAGAAAAAATTCCTGGGGATCTCATCCAGTTCATCCTTCTTTCTTAAATGGTGATTGCTTCAGTGTCATTCTGCTTCTTCTGAGCTAGGTAGCAATACCTTCCACAGCCCATCTAGGCTAACACACAGACTAGGAAACACTTCATTAACACTTCAGAATCAATAGTGTTAAAGATATCTGGCTTTCAGAACTGGTAATAGCTGTCCCATTATGGTTTCTGACTAAATGGCTTCAGACCATCTCAGAATACTTTAGCATCATACTGTTTTCAGGTTTTTTTAAAAAATTTAATTCTCTCTGCAGCAAATGTTAGATATGCCAAATGTTTCTGTTGGTCAATCAGAATCCACAGTGGGTTGTGTGGATGCCAGCCTGGTTCCTTCTGGTCTAAAGGTACATCGGTCCAGCTAAATCAGTACAGCCCAGAAATACAAAGTCCACCAGGGGTAAAGGTATCCCTGCGAGCTCATCTTGTGGAAGCTTTCCATAACTCCTGGTGCCGGATGAGCTCCATTCCATTAAACCAGCAGTGGCCAAATTGCCATCTGGACAAGGCTCAGTTCTGTTGCCAACCAATGCCTTTTTCACGTCGGGGTGTGGGCCTGCCGAAGGCTCGGTTCTCAGCAAGCCTTGTGCTGGCTGCGCTTCCCACCCCACACCGGGCTTCCTGTTAAATGCCACCTCCCACCATCCTAGCCGTCTTTCCAGATGGGAAGTTCTGTTTGACTGGGGAAACAAGTTAACTCACAAGCTTGTGACTGAAAGGGAAAAGACAGGGGGAAAGGGGGAAAAGGAAGGAAGGAGAACAAGATGACCTAGAAAGGAGAAAATATGAGGCATTCGTGAAGAGAGTCTGATGGAGAAGATGCTAGGAGTTCTGCTATTGCCTCTACAGTGACATGAAAGGGGAACAAAAAATAAAGTGTGAGCGAAAGAGAGAGAGAGATGGAGTGTCTCATTTGCCACCCTGACGCTTCAGCTTAAGTAAAGCACAGCAGGCAATGGCCTGAAGGAAGTTGCCATGGCTATTGCCGATGAGGAAAGGCCTGGGAGAGGAGGGACGGTTAGGTGAGATGCCCACAGCCCCACAGCCCTCCAGCCCCTTTCTATAGGGCTAAGGGGAAAGAGGAGCACCCGGCTGTGACCGGCGACCGTGTGGGAGCCTAGGAGGAAGAGGATTGGGGGCGAAAGGGCTCAGGGTCTCTGTGGCACAGGGCAGGCTTCTCACGGGTGCGCCCCGTGCCCTGAGGGCTGGAGGACGGGGAGAGGCGTCTCTCTAACCCCGAGTCGAGAGCCTCAGCCACTGGGCGCGCGACCAGGGCAGGCGGCGGGCTTGGTGTGGTGGGGACGAGAGGGGTGAGCTAAGCAGAGAGGGGCGCCTAAAGTCGCGCAAGCACGCAGGGGAGCCTGAGACGCCATGGACGGCCGCGCGAAAGGAGGCCGGCGCGGCGCGCGCCCCCCCCGCTCCCAGCGGCCCCCCCCCGCAGTTTTTCTTCCCGCGCTTGGCCTCGGAGGGCCCCAGAGGCTGGGGGGGGGGGAGAGAGGGGAGAAGCCGGGCGGAGAGAGCCGTCTTACCTCTTGCTGCTGCTGCCGCCGCTACCATGACGACCGGAGCATCCTTTGCTTTTGCTGCTGCTGCTGCCGCCGCCGGCTGCGTGCGTGTCTGCCTGCCTGCCAGCGAGGAGGAGGAGGAGGAGGAGGAGGACGGCTCTCCCTCGCGCGCCCTCCACGCCGCCTGCCGTTGCCCACATGCGCACCCAGCGAGGGGCTGCTAGGCGCGGGCAGAGGGAGGGTGCCAGCGGGGGCTGTCGGCGAGCCGCCCCGCTTGGGGCTCTTTCTCCTCGGGCGACCTGAGGCGAGGGAGAAAATCACACCAAGGCAGCCGTTCCAGAGACCCACACGCCGCCGCCGCCGCCTGGTTTTAATGGCTGCGTCCCCGTCCCCGTCCCCGTCCTCGCCGCCGCCGCCGCCTCTCCTGGCGCGCGCGAGTCTCCGTCCCTCCGTGTGGCGCTGCTTCGCCGCCTCGCCTCCCCCCTTCGCCTCCCCGAGGGAGGTGGGGGCAGCAGCCTGGTGACAGCTCAGGGCTCCTCGGGGATTGGCGTCCGTCCTAAGGGAGAGAGGAGGAGGAGGAGGGGACGCGCGGCGGAAGCTGGACGGGCGTCCGTCGCGTGTCTCCTTCTCGCCCTTGCGGCCACCAGGCCAGAGGGGGCCACAGGCTCTGGAGGGAGCAGGTGTGGCGGGCTTTGCAGGGGGCGGAGGGGGGGTAACGCGGGCGAATCAAGGCCGCGGGAGAGCGGTCGTGTGAACTGGAGCGCACAGGTGGGTGCTGGGCCAAACGGGTGCGCGTGGAGAAGAACTGGAGCCGAAGCGGAGCCCCCGTGGAGTTCGAGCTCGGAACGCGTGTTGGGAGGAGGAGACGCCGATTCGCCCGTCGCGTCTCTGGGCCTTGGACGAGCGGGAGAAAGACCGTTTTGGCCGGAAAATTGACCGGCGCGTAAAGGGTTAAGACCGCAAGCGTTGACAGAAAGTGCGCGAGCGAATAGGCTGTTGCACTCGGTGCACGCTCAGAGCTGTGCCAGGATCAGATATGGTGAGAGAGGGCCCTCAGAGGCTGTGGTCACACCTAAGTTTCAATCCAGCTCTCATCGGTCTTTTTCTTTCCACATTATCTATCACAAAGGTGAGTTTCCTGAGTTATTTAACACTGGAAGAAAACAGCTTGTCACTTTGCTGATGTGTTCTCTCGCTCTGAGAGTGGACGGAAGCCGGTTAAACATGAAGTGTGACCTCAGCCAGAGAGACAGTGCGGTCCTCGTGTTCCCAAACCTTCTCTATCTGATCCACCTTTTCTAGCACAGAATGTTCAGGAGAGGGGGAGGGGCAGATTGGGGTGTAAACCCACCTCAGTGATGTTTTGGTGTTTGTTTGTTTTTCTGTGTCTGAACACAGCCACAGGTTGAGAGTCTATGGCCATGTTCACACCTTCACTTTAAGCCTTCTTCAGTCCATCATCAGGTATGACTGCTCACACCTTTTCATTGCTACCCATTTTATTTGTGGACTTGTCACCTTCCCGTTGGACTTTCCTGAATGGAAAGTCCACAAATGAAAAGGTGTGAGCAGTCGGGCCTCAAGATGGATTGAAGAAGGTTTAAATTGAAGGTGTAACCATGACCTGAGTGTACAGTCAGGGAAAGAGAGGCAGCTTTCCCAGGTGCCTTTAAGAAGATATCCTTACCTATTTCTGGTAGAAGTGAATGCTCAGAAACTGAGTGTGTAATCAATGGGTAACTTTCAAGAGGTTGTCACCCTATCTCATTGTTATCACTGCCTCTGACAATAGATTTCTGTACTGTTTTCTTTTTGTTAGGCAGGTTTGTTGAAGCGCTGCATAATCCTGCAAACAGACTGAGAGCAGAGTATGCACCCCGTGATTTGCATTTTGTACTGATGTGCCTTCTGTTTTGGAGGGGTGAGAGATTCATACAGTTCAGAAACTTGCCCTCCACAAGTATCTCTCCTTGCAAAAGTCACTCTAAAGGGTAACAAGCTCTTGGTTCTGACAGGAATGCTTACGTCTTGCCCTTTAATCCAAATACTGCTCTTTGTTGCTTTCTGCATTTTGATCATTTAACTAGCCTTTGCTGTTCCATTTTGCACTCTGTTTTATCGAGGAAAGTCTGTTTGCTTGTCTTCTTAGCCTGTTGCTTCCTGTTGAATAGAAGTGCTTTTATTATAGTGTTTTCTCCTTCCTTTCCCTCCTTTTTCCCTTCCCCATCAGTCAATTGCACCCTGCCTCAGAGCAGTTCATAAAACCTACCTGAGTAGCTTTACATCCTGTTGGAATAAACTGGAAACAAGTGCTTCCCCCTAAACAAATTTATTCTTCTTTTAACCATTTATGGTATAGTAATTTCATTGCTACAGTATTTTTTAAGTGAAGTCAGAAATGACTTCTGTTTTCCTGGAAAATATATTTGGCACTGAGGCCAGTCTTTCTGATTGCTTCCTCTTTAAGTAAAATCAGACACTTTTGACTCCCTGCTATGGTCTGATCTCTCATTACATTGTAAGCTACTGCAGTCTCTGCTCACTCTTCCCTTTCAGCCAAGCCTGATATCCTTAGCACATAATGGCAAGAAAAGAGTCAGGTAAAGAGGAGGAAATCATGGCTTATCACTGGATCAGGGGAAACTGAGGAGAATGCTCCTAAAGCATGGTTCCCTCCCCGCCCCAAACCACTTGCATTCACATTACTAAATAGTGAGGATTATTTCTAAATCCAGCAGTGACACCTCTTTTGATTCAAATATAGATAATCCACATTTCAGGATCTTTAATCTTCAGAACCTGCAGATTCTTTTAGAACTTTGGGGATGGTCAGTTCTCAAAATGATTTCAAAGCTCTTTAAATCTTGAATGGGAACACAGCCTTTGGGAATGGTACAGTTTGTAAAACTGGTTTCCCCCCAGAAATCTTCAGATCCCCCAATGTTTTCCCTTCCTGCCCCCATCCCTCAATCTAAGAACAATCAACATGCCCCAGCTGCCAGGCCTAGAACCAATGGGATGAAACTTCAAGGAAGGAGATACAAGTTTGATATGATATGAGAAAAAGCTTCCTGACAGTAAGAGCTGTCAGTCAGTGGAACAGGTTAATATGTGAAGTGAAATGGTAAGTTTTCCTTCAGGGGAAGTCTTTAAGCAGAAGCCAGAAAGCCATCTGTCTGGGATGATCTAATGATTCCTGCCTTGAATAAGGGACTGGAAGGGATCTTTGAGGTTCCTTTCAACTATATGATTCTAGAGTTAACTTGGCCCCCCAAATCACACAGGCAGTAAAGGTACTAGAAACTTCTTATTGCTAAACCTATCATTTAAATAGCTGATAAGAAACAAAACTAGTACTACAAGACTTTATGGAACCCCTTTCCTACTTGGAATTGAGGGCTTTTGCATGCTTGGCCTAGAGACAGTTCCAGGCTGATTAAGGAAATGTGTTGTCCACATTGTGATCTGCCCGGACAAGTCACCCATTCCCAAGGCTTACCTGCTATGGATGGCTTAACAGCTGGTCCACAAGCTGTCCAATGCCATTGGGAACAGTGTATGCACCAAATGCTCCATCCCCTTGCTTAGCCACAGGTAGGCTAGGGTTGGGTGCCTGATGTTCAAGTTCAAGGCCTAGAACATGCTTCCTGACAGCCCCAGCCATTCCTGACATTAATCAAAGACCATTCCATTCAGGTAAGGGCAAATTCAGCCCTTACAAGTTTCAGCCTGAAACTCTTTAATGCTCTTTAGCCTTCCACGCTCACCAGTATCCTAGTGTAGTGTGAGGGCTAGCTCAGTTCTGTGCCTCTCTCCTCCACACTCTGGTGCAGATAAGCGAGACTCCATGCTCCACTAGAAACTTATATCCACACTGGATGCAGCATAGCCTGGTGTTGGCCAGAGATCTTGGTGCCTCTTTTATCTTCTGCCTCTGAAGAGAGAAAGCCCTACTTCTCAATAATAGTGTGTGGGGTTTTGTTGCTGCTTTACAGCTTTTCTTATAGCTGAAGCAACTGGGAAGAGGGTTTCCCTCTTTCCCTTTGGTTCCAGAGCACCCAGGTTTGGAGCTCTACTACCAACTTGGGAATCCCTATTTACTGGTGCAAGACATGCAAATGTTGACTTGTCAATCCTTGGGCTTGTGCCGTGGATCTATTCAAAGATTTGTGGCAGCATCCCCCTTGGCTCTGTTTTGAAGCTTCAGAGCCTCCAGGTTCCCTGTCACCTGAAGTGAATAATATCAAAGTGGTATAAAACACCTGCACAGTTATCTTGTATGATTCCCAATCTTACCTCAAATTGTTTGAGAGGATGTGGTTTAGAAGGAACATATTTTCATATGTGGGGATTATGTCTTAAAATTATACCCTTTGGGGATAAAATATTTAAAGAAATTAAGGATATAACGGGAATAGATGTTTAAAAGTATCCAGAAATGGCTTTGTTACAGGAAAATATACAAGAAAATAAAAAAATATATACTAGAGCAACTGTTAAAGGCAGCATTAGCAACCATAGCTGTATCCTGGAAGATGATGGATATTATATCATTATATAATAGACCAATTCAGATATGATGTGCTTAGGTAAAGAAGGAATAGAAATATTGGAGAAAATATAATAATTTTAGCTGAAGAGAATTGGAGAGACTTGTATAGATACATTGCCAAACCAGATTTAATAACACTTTGAAAGATAAGATTAATAAGTTTCTTAGAATTCTGAGATAGAAGGTATTTAGAATTACTATTTGAGAGGGGAAAAGGGAATTTTGGTTTTAATTTCTTTTTTGTTGTTTGCAATACTTGTACAAGTAGTTATTATGCAATGATTTATGATATTATTCGATGTATTGTGAAAAAGCATAAATAAAAACCTTAAAAAGAAAGAAAGTGAGGCTCATGGAGCATTCCACTTTCCCTTGCCTCCTCTGCTTTCCCATTTGCCTTCTCCTGTGCATTTGGCATCTTGTATTGGACTTGCACAGGGCAGAAATCTGAAAGTGAGAACCATATCTTCTCTCTCTCCTCCCACTTTCTTCCATTGCCTGGTGAAGAGCACTTGTAGGAGAAGACTTTAGATGATGAGAATGCTCTTCTGTTGCCCCTTTTTGTTATTTTATCCCAGTGTGAAAACCTAACTTAGGCCGCATTCCCATTAGAAGCTTTAAATGGTTTCCCTAAACCAAACTAATAGAACTAATAGAAACTAATAGAGCCCAATCCCATTACTTTCAACTTAATTGCATTCAATCCAGATTCTGAGGATCGTACGTAGCATACATGACTCAAGGGAGGGGGACTCAAGTGGCTACTTTCTAAAAGACGCTTTTTTGGGCTGCCCTGCCCTCTTCCTCCTGGCATGAATGTGCCACCCATAAAGGATCCCTTCATGGAGCCTAGCTGGGTGGCTGCCGCTTGCCTGGATGGAGGAAAAACGGCACTGGGCAGCCAGTGATTCTTTCCCCTCCTCTCCCCATTGGCCAGGGCACACAGCAGCAGCGGCAACTCAAGCCCCCTTCACCCGCTCACCGCCACAGCCTTAAAAACATTCACACATCTCCCAGAACTTGCAGCTGCTTTCCTTTCCTTTCCCTTTCTAAAGGTCAGAACTTTCAGAATTGTACAAAATTGCAACATTGTTATCAGGTGTGAAGTGGGTGGATTGCTACAGTGTAGCGGCTGCTGTAAGGGGTGGATTTTTACAGTAAAATTACTATCTTTGGAAACAAGCTATTGGGGGAGGGAAACCCTAAACATGCATTCTCATCCCACTAAAATGGTACGGTTCACACAGTAAGAAATGTAAAACATTTCAAATGCATGAACTGGAGCGAGACCTGTTGAAATGAATGTTAACATTTACAACGCTTTGGGGTGATTTAACATGCGGAAAGTGTGTTAAGCCAACCTGACGTGGGGACTGTGAGGTTCAAAACCGTTTCGAAACCATTTTAAGCTTGTAATGGGAATTCACCCTTAGTGACATGTTAGTAACATTTTTAGCTTCTCTCCAGACACATGCATACTGGAAGGCTCTCCACTATTTTGTTCCTGTCAGTTTTTTGCTAACAAGAACACTTACAATAAATCTTGCTGTTTAAGAAGAAGAGTTGGCTTTTCTAACCCAGTTTTCTCACCTGTTTAAGAGGACTCAAAGTGGCCGACGAAGCTTTTCTATTCTTCTCCCCACAACAGAACAATCAGAAGAGAGCTGTGACTAGCCCAAGGTCACTCAGCTGGCTTCGTGGGGGAGGGCAGAATTGGACCCAGTATTCCCAGATAAGATTACGGCTCCCTTACCACTAGACCAAACTGGTTCAGATTTCACCACTAATCCACAGCTCAACACTAATCCAATAGTGCTCTTTGTTGCTTGCTGCATTTTGATGATTTAAGTAGCCTTTGCTGTTCTATTTTGCGTTATACTGTTTTATTGCTTGCATTCTTAGCCTGTTGTTTCCTGTTGAATATAAGTGCTTTTATTATATTATTTTGTCCTTCCTTGCCCTCTGTTTTCTCTTCCGCATCAGCCAACTGCAACCTGCCTCAGACCAGTTCATAAAACCTACCCGAGTAGCCTTAGATCTTGTTGGAATAAACTGGAAACAAGTGATTCCCCCCAAACAAATTTATTCTTCTTTTAACAATTTATGGTATAGGGAATTTTATTGCTACAGCATTTTTAACTGAAGTCAGAAATGACTTCTATTTTCCTGGAAATCATCTTTAGATCTGTAAGTTAAAATAACTTTGCAAAATTGCATCTAGCTAGATCCCACCCCTCTGCCATTCATTGTACACCACAGAAAGATATCTTGTTTCCTTCCATCTATGCAGGAAATGTGCTTTTCTTGAAGTTCAAATATATTGAAAAGTAAGTTAGTTCTCATGATCTTCACTTCAGACTGCAAACAAGGAGAGAAAAATAGCCATAAATGAAAGGCGCTTAAAATGCAAGATAAGAAATATAAATATCCATACGTATGAGTCATTAGAAGAACAAGAGCAAAATAATGTAAGTGGTGAATGCCTCTGAAATAGACAACCAGACAAAGGGCTTTTTTGCACTTAACTTGCTTGAGACAGTATCCTATGGAAGCTAGTTCTGGACAGTGGCGGCTGTTCACATTGGCTGTGATCACACCTCCATTTTAAACCTTCTTTAGTCCATCTTCACGTCTGAGTGCTTACACCTTTTCATTTCTACCCATTTTATTTGCAGGCTTTCCATCCTCCATTTGGACTTTCCTGAATGGAAAGTCCAAAAATATAACGTATAGAAGGTTTAACGTGAAGATGTTACCACAACCATTGTGAGTGCTGGCACCATCCCAAACTTCACCTCCGTTTACCTACAGTAGAACCCCTCCAAACACGGATGGTTCCGTCCCAGACCATTTACATTACTGTAGCAATGGCCATGTATCCTGGGCCATTGCTACCCTACCCCCAGGAAGAGTCTGCATATGGAAGTCCTAGAAGCTTCTGATAAATCTGTCCACAGCTAGCAGTGATCAGGGTGGTTCTGGGCAGGTTGTGTATGCTCCTTCCCAGAACATGCTGGGCCTTCCTGATTGTCCCAGTGTGAACAGGTCCTTACTTCACTTTAGTGAAATTGTGAGGATCTACATTGCATTGCAAGCAAGTCTTGTAGTTAATTATACATGCATTGAATTAATAAGCTATCAAACAATGACATTTGACATCCGCAGCTGGACCTAGTGCATCTAAATATTCTGGGCTACCCAGTTTTGGATTTGAATGGAGCTATGAGCTTGCAGCTTGGCCTTTGTAAAACTGCTCTGCCTCAATTCATTTTCTGTTGAATATTTATTTTCATGACTCATCTTGCAACTCTTTCTGAAGCTGAATGAGAGGAACGCTGCAAAGTACTTTTCACAAGGAAGGTGCTATCAGAATGAGTAATAATGCTCTGGATGTGTTTAAAAACTTCCTGATATTTAAATAGCAAATATGTGTCATGGGCTGTTTTCTCAATGTTGAGGATGTCTGACTGTTTTGAACCAAGAGAACGATTTTTTTTTTAAAAAAACCAAAACATCCTTAGTATACATTTCCATCACATATATAGAAACTGAACTCTGAAACAGAAAGCTAAAGAAACTTCCATCTGCTGCTAGACTTTGATTTCTTTATGAGACGCAAGGAGCCCAGTAAAATGACACTTTAAGGTAAAACATCTTTGGCTGTTTTTGAAACACATCTCATAATTTCTGACCCTAAAAATAAGAAACAATTCATCAAAATACCTCTACCCTCACGCCAACAAATTAAATAAAGCTATGGTATTATATAGAGGGATCTGTAAACAGAGATATTAATATCTGAAATATTCCTTACAACAGGAAACGCCTAGTCAGTCACACTGTCTATCTTTGCTCACATACGCCATATGCTCACATTCTGCATACGCAGCCATGTTGCCCAAGACACCCCAGTGCTCCACTCCCAGATTCTAGAAACTGGCTCTCCAGGCCTAAAAGTGCTTGAAGCTTGAGGTGTTCTTCTGGTGGTAAGTCCATTGTCACAGAAGGCGAGAGCCCCTTTTGCAAATGTTTGCTGGATTGGATACAAGGCAGCTTGGAGCTATTAATAGCAAAGGCCCAGACTGCAGATGCCCAAACCATTCCACAACTTCCCCTCCCTGGGATGTTTTCCAAGGGAAGGCAAAGTGTGAAAAGGCCCATACTCTGCACAGCCATGGTTTGTTGCAGCCTAGAGTCCCCTAAAATGGCTCCTTCCTCTAACAGAAACATGGAAGGCATGGACCTTCTGCACACCACTGTGCTTTGGATTTGGGCCACTAGTACGTCAGTAGTAGGGATGTGCACAAATGGGATTTTTTGCATTCAGTTTGTATCAAATCGAATGTAAGAAAATTAATACTCATTTGAATAGATCTCCTTCAAATGTGGTAGGATTGTATATGTACAAATTTGTACAAATATTTGATATAAGAACATAAGAACATAAGCCCTGCTGGATCAGGCCACAGCCCATCTAG
>MTQE01002560.1:10197358-10209587 GCA_014337955.1 Aspidoscelis marmoratus | reverse complement strand
GTGGTGTTCAGTTAAACCCCATTAAGCACACATTAGAAACGGATATGTGCAGATGCACCTCACCGGAAGTGTGCTAAACAGGTCTGCCTGTGCGGACGTGGGTTTCCCAAAGTGTGCTTAATGGGTGTTAGTTTGAGGACGCACCTCACCCGAAGTGTGCTAAATAGGTACGCGTGTGCGGACGTGGTTTTCCCAATGTGTGCTTAATGGGTGTTAAAAGGCCTGTGCAGAAGCACCCTTAGGCCGTGTCTTCACGGCAACCTTAACTCGGATTCAAAATGTTTTGAATTCTCGGAGTCCAGACAGCAGTTTGGCTTAACACGGTTTCCCTGTGTCAAACCACCCCAAAGCGTGATGAATCTCAATTCTGATTTCAACAGGTCTCACTCCGGTTTGTGCGCCTGAAACATTTTACATTTTTTACTGTGGGAACCCTTCCGTGTTAAAGGATGAGAGTTTCCCTCCCCCAATAGCTTGCTTCCAAAGCAAGCTGTAAAAGCAGCAGCAGCCCAAAGAACAATCCAAGCAATCCACTGTAACAAACAAGCAATTCACACCTGATAACCATCTTGCTATTGAAAGGGCTGACCTTCTAAAAAGGGAAAAGAAACAAAAGCAACTGCTGTTTGGAGAGATGTGTGAATGTTTAGCTGTAAAGTGGCTTGACTTGCCGTCGCTGCTGCGCGCCCTGAGCAATCGGGAGAGGAGGGGAAAGAATCGCTGCCTGCCTGGTGCCGTTTTTCCTCCATCCAGGCAAGGCAGCACCCCAGCTAGGCTCCATGAAGGGGTCTGTTATGGGTGGTACATTCACGCCAGGAGGAAGAGGACAGGGCAGCCCCGAAAAGCGGCTTTTAAAAGGTAGCCACTGGAGTCCCCCCTTGAGTCACGTACATCCTCAGAATCTGGATTGAACTCGATTAAGCTGAAAGTAATGGGAACAGGCAAATTCGCGTTTGCATCCGGTTCTGTTATCTCGGTTTAGGGAAAGCGAAATAAGGTTGGCGTGAAGACACGGCCTTAGAGTGTAATAGTAGTTCTGAACGGTACATTTAGCAGTCCAGGATAAATGCTCTTAGAGTACACTGCTTGCTTTTTAAAAATCAAACTAACCTTAAATTTATCCGTGCATAAGTTTTGTCTATATCTTAATATGCTTTTCATGACATTAAATTTTTTCTTTTTAATTTCCCCATATATTTGAAAGCTTGGTCCAGTCTAAGATCAATTAATGAAAGATCCACAGTTGCATTCTGTTTCACAGCATCTGAAATCTGAGATCTTTGCATCATTTAGCTTTTATGCAGAAGGCAAGCAGTTGGGCCCTTTGCTCGGCTAACAGTTCTGTGGCAAGCACAAATTCAACAGGCTAAGCATGTTATGTTATGGAAAATAAGAGTTTTAGTTTAGATTCTCTGAGGCACATTATTACTAAACATGGTTCTTGATTTATTTTTTCACATTCCATGCCACCCACAAAATTTGAAAACTACACAAACAATATGCAAATATTATATAAAATTTAACATTGTTTTTTGAGCGTTAGGTCAACATTTAAAGAGGCGTAGTAAACGTCTTGAGCAATTAAGCTCTTGCAAATTGTTCATATGCTGCTTTTGATCTTGTGATGGAAAAATGTCTAATATAAATGTTAAAATATGCAAATAGGCTAGATATTTCAGCTGAATCTACACAGAGATGTGAATGAAACACCTTTTTTGAAATTTTGTGAATCTTAGGCTGCATCCGCACGGCATGCCTTAATTCGTTTTAACGAAACAGAAATAATTGAACCGGGACGAAACTGTCTCCACGGCTTTCAACTTGATCCGTGTCAACAGCATCCTGCCGGCAACCTTATCTCGGATTCAATCCTCAGAGGCCCCACGACAAGTCCTCCCTGCCCATTGCCAGTCATGATAGTGCCCACCCCCTCTCTGATTGGTGTTCCCTCAGAGATCAGACCTCTCCCCTGGCTGCTGGGGATGGTTGAAAGGGGCGGGGAACAAGGTGAAAAATGAACCAGATGTATCGGAAGGGAAATTTAACAAGAGATGGGGGGGGGCTGGAGGGGACCTAGAGGCTTTTCCATTGCTGAGCAGCAGCAACAGCAAGTAAAGTTCTGTGTTACTCCTGCTCCTAATTCCAGATCTAAGGGAGGAGGGGGAGGAGAGGTATTTGGGAAATCCTCAAGGAGTGGCCCCCCAAGAAGGTGGCGGAGGAGAAGAGAACTGTGCTGTCTAGTCTGGTAGGCATTTTGAATATTTATGGAGAGAAAAGAAACCATGAAGACTCACGAGTAAAGCCAACTCTTGTGGTCACACCTAAGGCTGAATCCAGTTTCAGTCCACTTTAAAGGCAAGGGAAAACATCAGCAAAGTTACTAATCATTTCCTTTCCATATTATCTGCCCCAAAGGTGAATTTTCTGAGATATCTAACACTGAAAGAAAGCAGCTTGTCACTTTGCTGATGTATTCTCTCACTCTGAAAGTGGACCGAAGCTGGATTAAACCTTAAGTGTGGCCACAGCCAATGTCTCTTTTTATGTGGAAAAGATGAATTTTGGAGGACGGGTAGGTAAATAGAGCAAAGAGTCTGAGAAGGGAGGAAAAAGAAGAGAAAAGGCTGCTTCCTTTCACTTTCTAAAGGTCTGAACTTGCGCAAAATTGCAACATTGTTAATCGGGAGTGAAGGGGCTTTCTTGCTACACTGTACGGCTGCTGTGTGAAGGCTGCTCCAAGAAGTTCAGGCTTGCAAGAGAAGCGATCGGAAAAAAGTTTTTGCTTCAGATCAGGCAGGGAACCCGCCCCCCCATGACGTGCCCAGCATACGGACAGCCATTGGATACAGTGCGAGTGGGGGAGGGACACCCTGAACACGGAATCTCATCCCTTAACACGGTACTGTCCACACAGTTAAAAAGGAAACACGTATCGACGCATGATTCGGAGTGAGACCTGTTGAAATCAGGTTTGAGATTCAAAACGGTTTGGCGTGCTTTAACATGGAAAAAGCGTGTTAAGCCGAACTGCCATCTGGCCAAGGAGAACTCAAAACGTTTTGAATTCGAGATAAGGTTGCCATGAAGACGGGGTGTCCGAGTGCAATCAGACTGGGCATTTTTTGGACATCTTCTTACCAAGGTGTCCCATCTGTAGACTCACACGGTTTTTGGAATAAGTGCCTATAAACTTACCTCACTTCTTTGTTCCTTTGTCCTTGCCTTTTCTGACAAGTGTTCACCATTGATTGGCTACTCATTTGTCAGGTAGTGGCTTTGATTGGTCGCCTATCTATAGTATCCATTTTCAGACTATGATTACTCCATAAACCTCTTTAGCTTGTTGTCCAATCTGATTCCCAAAATGAGTTACCCTTGGAGTCATGAAGTCATATATGAGGAAGGGTGGACTATTTTCAGGCCTCAGAATGAGGTAAGGCATTTTTGGACATTTAGTATTTATCCTAGAGCCTCAAATGCACCCTCTATCAGACCACAATTTCTTTCCTCTGAGACATATGTTTTCCTGATGCATAGGAGAGTTGTCACAAGCCACAGATGAAAAAGATGGTGTCTGCATCTCCATTGGTGAACATGGAGGCATTATTTTTAGTGATGCATTTAAGGTGCAAAATCATACCTGGTGACAATGGTGCCTTGGTTGGTGACTGTACTCAGAAATACTGTAGGGCAGCACGATTATCATGATTCACTTCTTGCCACTGCAAATGGAGACATGGATGGCAGTAACAAACACTTTGCCAAGCCTCTGTTGGTAAGTGGTGATGTAACCTTAATCTCTCCTTACCACACTCATACACCAATACATGCACAAAATTCCAGTAAGTGACAACTTAGTTATCTTGACATCTATAATCATTCCATATGAATGCTCTATTTACCCCGATCTGAAGCCTTTTCACACTACACCCGTTCCATTTGGAACGGATGTAGTGCACGAGGCCTAAGTAACTTCAGGACGCTTTCACCATTCACACACAGGAAGGCAGGGATGCATGTAAACGCGTTCCTGCGCACCTGTGTGCGAATGGCTAAAGTGTCCTGAAGTTGCTTAGCTGGGAAAGGCTGGCCAGGGGTGGGGATACAGCCTGCAAGGCTGCCTCCCATTGGGTGCGAGCACCCAAGAGGCAGGCAGTGCTGTCAGGCCACTTGCCCAGCTTTGTGCTGGCTGTACGGGGCTCAATCGAGCTCTGTGCAGCTGGCACAAAGCTACCTGGGCACCCGGGCACCCATCGCGGGGCCCGGGGCAAGGTCCCTATGGGGCAGGACCCTTTTGGAGATTGGAGACCCTGGCCCCATTCTCCGAAGGCTTCACCCTGACGCCCCAGTTTGCTCGTCCAATAGGGGGCCGTGGCGTGCCACGTAGCGTGCGCTCCTGGCATCCTGGGCTCAGTACAAGCCCGGACACCAATCAGGTAGGAGCTCCGCTGCACGCATTGCATCCCCAGGCCCTGGTGGGGGGGAATCATCTTCGGGGTGTAGGCATCTACATCCAGGCGCCTACACCCTGAAGATGGGTGCGATCACGGTCGGGGGTGGGTGCGGGGATGGGGGTGAGGTGCCAGGGGTGGGGGTGGGGTGATCTGTGCAGCATAGGCGCCTAGATCCAGGCACCTACACCCCGCAGATGGTCGCGATCACTGTTGGGGGGAAGCCTTCTTAGACGGAACCCAGATGGGTTCCGTCTAAGAAGCGTTCCCTCAGCCCCCTGCCCTCCAGCCAGCCTGAGATCACCCTCCTCCCACCACGGAAAGGAGAGGAAGCCGATCCTTGTGGCTCCCCGACTCTGGCAGCTGCAACGGAGCTGCCGGGGCCGGGAAAGAGCCACGTCCTTCATGTTTCTCTGGGAAGATTGTTTTCCTCCACCTTAAAAAACATATTATGAAGTTATTGAACAAAATAAATAAGATATAATAAAGATGCACTGAATCTTCCTTCTAGACCAAGGCTGTGGTCACACCTTCACTGGAAATCTTCTTCAGTACATCTACTAATCACAACACTCACACCTTTTCATTTATGTTGGTTTTATTTGTGGACTTTCAGAGATCAGAAGGTGGACTGAAGAAAGTTTCAAGTGAAGGTATGACCTCGGCCCAAGGCGCACCAGTCATTTAATGTTAGTTTATGTGCCCAATACACTACTGAATTGTTCAGGAAGACAACACAGACAAATAGACCTTGCTTGGTGCCGAAATGATTTTCTCCTGCTTGGAGAAATAAAGTGGAGGCCGCTGTGGTTTGTCACCTACAACTGGGTGGTTGCTTTCTATGTATTCCAGCCTAAGGTAACAGAGGAAACCCGCAGAGCCCCCAAATCATGCTGAGATTTCATCTCTCTTCCTCCCACTCCTTCCTTGCTGCTTATGCCCCTCTTTATGGTAAGGGGGTTCAGCACTGATTTACATGTGACAGCAAGACAGAAAGGTACATATTGTGGGCAAGACAGCAAACACCACAAGCACCGGAGACAGCATGCTGCTTGATTTTCATACGTATGGTTTCATGTTTCTTACATCTCTTGGGGGGTTTTAAGCTCAAAGCAAGCTGAAACAAGCTCTCTCAGGCCTTGATCATCAGAGCTAGAGCGAATGAGGCTTTGGGTGAAAGACATAAACATGCCTCTTCTTGGGCCCCTTATGGAACAGGCCTTCCCATCATCTCCACAACCTCTGTCAAACACCATATGTTCCACACAGGAAAGTTGGGGGTGTTTTTGGCTTGGTGCTTTCCAGTCCTTCTAGCTTGGTGACTAGATGACCAAAAGCGTGAGCCAAGAAACAGTACTTCTCTCCCTCTTCATACTTTCTCCACAGTTGCCAGGTGTGTATAGCCCTTTCCGAATTCTAACCATAAGAAGATACCTCATCCTGCCCATTTTTTCTGCTGGACAGAGCAATCTCCTTTTCTCATCTCCTGCTACCCACCCACCCCCTTGCATAGTCTACTGCCTTCAAATTGTTCAAGTCTGCATGACTCAGGCATTCCTTGGAGCATCCACCACTTTTCTTAGCCAGGGCAACATCCAGGTTGTGACCACCATGCTAATTAACCTTCCCTCCAGAACCAAGGTAAGTCACGATGGGGGGGTTGGGGTTGGGGTTGGAAATTCATGTGCTTCCTTCAGTGGTCAAGCTCAGCCAAGCATGACTTTCTGTCTAAATAGATGAGCTTGATTATGCTTGCTCTCAGCAGGGAGCCCACTGTTGGTTGATGGGTTGGTCTGCTATTCCATAAACAATGCAAGAATTTACCTTTACAGCAGCCTCACGAGAGTCTCTTGCCCATGTGAGGCTCTAGGAAGTCTTCTAGTTCACTTTATGGTCCAGTTGCCTATGCTGTTCACAACTTATATGCATTGCCTGACACTAGTGTAGATGATGTATACCAATTATATTTCACTTACACGCTTTTCACCATGCTTTTGCAAACGGGGATCAAAGCTCATATTTTGTTCCATGCCTTTTGTACAAAATATGTTCTTTGGGTGACTTCCGTTCCTTTGATTTCGTAGTGCTTTAATGAATAAGATTAGCTTTGGACGCAATTCTTCTTATGGCTTTGTATCTCTTTAAGCAGCTTCAGCAGGAAGGAGGTACAAAATAGATTGCAAGTACTTGACTTGGGTAGATCCATCATGACCTTTGGTTTTCCAAGACATCCCAGTTGTAAGGGAAATAACGCTTCTAGCCCCTTAAGTGACCAATAGTGAAATTCTGTAGATGCTGTTTAGAGGAGCAGTGAAGGAACACCTGCAACCATCAGAATTCCCTTTTCTGCATAAACATACATTACAACTGTCTTCTGTGATCTTTAGTCACCATCTTGATTTGTCTTTCTAAAAGTGTAACTTTGCTGATGTATCCCATCATGAGGCTGGGGTGTGAACCACCCTTAATTGCAGACCAGTGCATGGATTTAGAGTTCTCATATTACTTATGCTGTTTCCCTGTGAGCACATTCCATGTCACCCATTAGGAACAGTTTGGGCTGTGGCAATAGTTGCCACAAACTTTAACTTCTTGTGGGTTAAACTGAGCCCATGAAGGCTCAGCCCTGCAAAAGCACGCTGTGTACTTGTGATTGAAGTTTCAGCTGCTCCTCGAAAAGAAGGAAAGGCCCAGTCACCATAAGATCGTACAGGGGCAACATGTTCAAAGCCCTCCGCTGGCAGCTGGAACACCTGACACCTGTGGCAGTTTACAGAGGGAGCTTCAGCTGGTTCACAGAGAACACCATAGAAATGGAATGAAAAGCTTTGCAAATGAGGTTCCTGCTATTGTTTCAGCTATGACAAGCTTTCCTGGCAGAAACAGACCTCACAAAGTTGGCAGAAGCCAGGCAAGATGCTCTGCTACAGCGTCCAGGTACCAGTTATCATTCGGCAGAAGAAGAAGACAGATTAGTAGGGTAGTTGATGAGGTGCTGGCTCCTGACCTACTCCATCACATGCCTTGTTGGCTTCCTATCAATCTTTTGCCACTATGTGTGAAGGAAGTATGCTGCCTTGAACTGACTGAGCCAAGGTCCTTTCTGCACTTGGGTTTCACAGGCCTCCTGATCCTCATGTTAATGCGGATCAGGGAGTTTCCACCCTGCTTCTCCAGCTTTGTTTGCAGTGGATGGAGCCAGAAACAGATTAAAGATGCCCTTAGTCTGGATTTGTTGCAGATTTGTTTAATCACTACTACAACCGGAGCAAGAGCCTCATTCCAGATCATAGGAAGTATGCAGACAGTATACCTTTATGTTCTGGAACTACTGGGAGATGAATGAGTCTAGGAACAATTGTTCCTAATCTTCGGTAGAGTGTGTGAGCCTCCCTTGCAACATAAGGCCTTCTAGCACTATACGTTTTCCAGGATGAGGAAGAAAGAAAAAAAGCATTGAAAAGAATTCCCCAAGCGATATGTAAAGATGGCACTGATCCAGCCCATGCCTCCAAATAACCTGGATCAGTGCGCCTCCAGGTAATCCAGCTCAGTGGGACCCACTAAGTCAGATTACCACTACAGAAAGTGCAGAGAACGCCCAAGTTTCATCTCATCTGGGAGAGACTTGTCTGTGGAATAGCCAATCCATTTCCTATTATAAAACAAGCCCGTATGAAATCAAAAGGGTGATGACTAATTGCTGCTTCACAGGAAATGGCAATGCTTCAGAAAGGAAATCAACACCCAGATATGCTAAAACTCTAGAGGATCAGTTGGAAAGGACTTACTCTTATAGAAGCCACTTGGTTATCATCACTTCTTCTAGTAGTAAATTCTAGGGATATGCACAATTTTTTTTCTCTTGTTCACTTGGCATCAAAGTGAATGGGATGGAAATTTGTATTAGTGCAAATGGAGCCACTTCAAATGTGCTAGGATTCAAATGCACTTTGAATTCTTTTCAAATCCCTGCCGCCATCAGTTGCAGCAATGAATCTAATGAGAATCCAATGGGAATCTGCTCTGAAGGTGACTGAGCAGTGACTTTGGGTGCATCCCCATGGTACTTTTTCCTGTCTCTACTGTCCCTCTACTGCAGCGGATCTAATAACTGCACATTTTAAGTGTCCCCATGGGGCTCAGCGAAACACACATTTAAAATGCACTGACCATCCCCAAGGAAGCGTCTTTTGCTTACCCGCATCTTTTTCTCCCCGTCCCTCGCTGTTTCATTGGGTGCTCGTGCGGAAGCTATTCATCATGCTATGTACAAGATCTCCAGCTGCCAAAATGCCTCCCCCAGCCAGTGATCGAGCGATTGTGCTCTCATTTACAAGTCCAAAAGAAAAATTTACAAGTTCTCTGATCGTCTCCCCTGCTTGCGAAGGCAGCCGGGCTGCAGCCAGCTCATACACTTTCACTTGCAGGGGAAGCAATTCATTACAATGTATCTTTCTCTTTGTGATTGGAATGCCTGCCTACTGTTTTCATATCCTGAATGCTGGCTGTGAGAGGCAAAAAAAAAAAAAAGAGAGAGAGAGAGAGAGAGAGAGCTTGCCGCCTCGGAGAGAACCCCCACCCCTTTTGCCACGGAGCGTCTCCATGCAAAATGTTGCTCTGAATACCCTCATCTTCCTGGAAAGTGCGCTTGCAGTCTTCTTTAAAAGGCTGTTGTTTTGCAGCGCATTTTCCTAATTAGTGGCGCTGGAAGTCTGGATAAAAGCCGTGCATGGGGGCGCTCTGCGACAAAAGAAGATTTTCAGCGGGCTTTAAATTGCATGGGGATGCACCCTTTGAGACGAATGCACAAAAACTTTTGCTTTACTTGTGAATGTCAGTCTTCCAATATAGCCAATATTCAATCTGAATGCAAACGTTCAAGCATTCACAATTTGTACAAATTGTGAAGGCAACAAATATTTTCTGCTCATTCCTAGTAAATTTCATAGACCAATGACTCTGAGCAATAAAAAATAGGAGGAGAAAAGTGGTTCTTTTAGAGCCATCTATTAGGCAGGGAATTTCCCACTCCCACCCTGGTATGGACTATGTACTCCACCAGACAGATGGAGAAACTGGTCTGAATGCACCTTTCTTTTTTAAAAAATATTCTTTTATTTAGAATTGAAAAAGTAGAAAAGATAAAAGGTTACAGTGAATTAAAAAATATAAAAAGCAATAACCCAAAGAACAAAAAAGAATTAGGAATAGCTTCTGATCTCTTCCCTAGTGACTATATGTAAATTTATCATCATGCCCACTCTAAATACTTCAGCAGCTTTGTTTCTTTTAAGCTAATTGTCCAAACCCCAGAATCAACACATCTTTTGCTTTCTTACGTAGGAAGTCAATAAAGGGCACTTGTTTTGAATGAGGCATCTTCTGACTAACTTTTTTCACTCCTACTTGAACTATTCATGAATCGGTTTGTCTGGAAGATCAGAAAAAGCTGGGTCATCTACAGTTTGCAGATTTACTGTCATTAAATAATTAACTGCAAAAACACCTCACTGCTTTTCCACTTCTGTCATATTACTGGTGAATTCTTTTTGTTAGTTTTCCTGTAATTAAACATTTTGAAGCTATGATTGCTGTTCAAAATAAATGTTAAATACAGTTTGTTTGTTTGTTTGTTTGTTGACATTTTGTGAACTGTTAGAGGAATATTGCACTAAAAGGAGTAAGTGAGCTAGTGCCTAATTAAGCCATTCATCTTTACATATTGCTTGGGGAATTCTTTTCAATGCTTTTTTTCCCCTTCCTTATCCTGGAAAACATATAGTGCTGGAGGGTCTTATGTTGCAAGGCAGGCATATAATTTCAATTTAGACCTCCTATTGTTTTGGAGGCTGATTGTGGAGGGACTAGACCTGGAAGAACTTCTGCCAGGATGTCTCAGCCTCCATAGGGTTGCTTTGCAGGTAGGATTTTCATCTCTGAAAGTTCCAGGATTTATGACAAGATGCTTCCCTGTTAGTAACACTTGGAGACATTTCCTTGGGCTCCAAAGATGGCAAACAGAGACAAAGAAAAAGCAGGTATGCTGAGGTAATACCTTCACGTAGCAAGCTTTTCCTCCAGTAGCCACTATTCCTTATTCATGTAGAGGGTTCGGCAAGCCAGGTTTTCCCCATGTGATCAATAGAGCTCATGTCAGCACCATGCGCCCAGTGCACTAAGAAGCAGAGTACAATGACTGTCAGAGCTATTTCTGTGGAGAACTGTGGATAATTTGAGGAGATTCTAGAAAGGTAGAAACCATGATTTGTTGATTTTGGAACAATATGATGGAAATGGATGACATAGCCATAATATGAAGGAACTTGATTCACATCATCTCTGGTGTGCAAGTGCCTCCATCTGTCACACATGATATTGTGTACTCTAACTCTATCTTATGAAGCCATTTGCCTCATGTTCCCATGCACTATAAAGTCTGTATCGAATCCAAATTTGGCAAGGAGTGTCTCCATGCAAAGCCCCCAAACCAGGCTACATGCAGACAAAATCGACCAAATCCGCACTAAATTTAGTCCTCTAGAAAACTGTTCTCACTACGGTTTGGAAACGGCTTTGGTTAGCTTTTTAGCTGGCAAATTTCAGAAGCTGCTTGCCCAACATAGTCTGGCAAACCCGTAGGAACCCAGGGAAGGTATGCGACCGGCCTGGAGCTCTCAGGGAGGGAACAGCTGCAGGAAAGCCGGGGACAACTGCAAATGCCCTGGGCCGGGTGTAGAGCACAATTTCATGCTCTACACCTGGAACACATGTGGGCACCCTGGGATGGGCTGGAGTGGTTCTGAATAGAATCGCCAGTCCAGCAGAGTGAATGCTCCATCCCAGGGCATCATCCACATGTTCCTCTGGCCCTCATGCGAATAGGCCTCAGGATGCTTCTAAGGCCATTTGCTGGGATGTGAGAGCAAGCAAAGGTTTGTCCTTGTCTCTCCTTGAGATGCCCATTAGCATTTGGTGGGCCACTGTGTGCAATGGGATGCTGGACTAGATGGGCTGTGGCCTGATACAGCAGGGCTTCTCTTACGTTCTTATGAAACCAAACCAACTTGTGAATTTCTTGCTCATTTTTAAAAGCTGGAGGGCATGTTGGCCTCATTCTAGGGGAAACTGTTGATATCTGTTTCAAAGGTACTTGAGGAGAGTATAACTTGAATGCCAAATCCCACTCTGAGTGAGGGAAATTAATTTCTTATTCTATGAAGGTGCTGCACCTTTGGTGCATGCCTAGACTTTTCAAGTAAAACTTTAATGACTCCTTATTGTATTATTTGATGGATTTCAACCCACTGGACTTGAACATTATTCAGTTTAGAAACCATTTTCTCCCTCAAACGCACTGATTTTTAATGAACAAAACCTTAATCCTGAATAATCCTTTGCTTTTCTAGGCCACAACACTGTTTACATTTATCTTTGTTAAAAGCAAACAAACAAGAGAGCACAAGTGATCCATTAAAGGGATTAACTGCAGTAGACTAATTTTTATGAAATCTGAAGAACCAATCTCAATTGAGGACAGAGAGAAAGATAGCTCAGGAACAGTAACAGAAAGGGCATGAAATTCTGTTGAACTCAGTGGTGCTTGCTTTTACAGTGTAAAGAGTCTATATGGTTCTTAGAGAAATTTCAACATGTGTCTGTGTATGCAAATATTGTTGCCTTTGTCCTCTCCGTATGCCTTCAGATCTACAAGTGGAGGTGACCTAGCTAAGGCCGCATCCCCATGGCATGCGTTAATTCAGTTTAACAAATCCGAA
>MTQE01002560.1:10181164-10194562 GCA_014337955.1 Aspidoscelis marmoratus | reverse complement strand
CTAAGAGTCTAAAGAAGAGACTCCAGCCTCTGTAGATCTATAGGCCCATGGAAATTAGGGCCTTTCCACATAGGCTCTAAAAACTGACTTAGAGCCTGTTCGGGGAAGGATTTGGATGTGGCTTCCGCATTGGAAGCCAGATTGGAGCCCCTTTGAAGATGCCATGTCCGCATGTTGGTGCGCAAAACCATTTTCTTAAACTGGTTTTGCTGCCGAAGTCCAACCCAGATGTAAGACCTAATTTCTCAGGTCCTACATCTGGGTTTGATTTTGGTGGCAAAACCGGCAAAATCTGGCTTTTCCCCTTAAACTGTTTTGGAAGCAAACACTTCCAAAGCGGCAGGGGAAAAGGCAGATTGCTGGTGCATGCCCAGCTGTCAAAGAAGCAGAGCGCATGCTCTGCCTCTTTGGCAGGTGGGCATGCCCACCGGCCTCCGCCATGGCGAGGCCGGCAGCTGGGTTCCCAGATTCCTCCTCGCAAGACAAGGGGCGATCGTCCCTTCTCTTGTGAGGGGAAGCCGAAGCTTAACCCCCACCCCACCCCACCCAGGGTCGCACGCTCGTGATCAGGGTCTTATCCAGTCACAGCGCGGCAGCTTCTGGAAGTGGGGACTCAGCTCCCACTGCGTGTGCATGCACCGCAGCCGCCATTGGCCAGCCGCTGTAATGAGGGTGGCTGGCCAATGGGAAGGGGCCAGCCACCCTCGTGAGGGTGGCTGGGAAATGAAGGCCACGGCGTATGCACACGCAGTAGAAGCCGGGCTTCCCCATCCCTAAAACTGCCGCACCGTGACCAGGCAAGCACTGGATAACGAGCGTGTGACCCTGGGCAGGGTGGATGGTAGCAGCTGCGTTTACCGTCTCGCTCAAGAAGGTACCATCATGCCTTCTCGGGTGAAGGGGAAGCCAGGGAAGCTGGCTGCCATCCTCGCCATGGCAGCACCGAAGGAGCCAATGGCGCAGGTTGATGGTGGCCCCAGCTGTCAAAGGGAGAGCATGCGTCCACACCAGCACCCTCTCCAATCCGGCCCTGCCCCTGCTGCCCCGAGCATGTGTGGATGTGTGGGGCCTCCCAGAATCTGTCCCTCTTTGGGACAGATTCTTTTTTAAAACGTTTCACTGGAAAATGGTTTTTATAGATCTGTTTTCCAGCAGCATGTGTGGAAAGGCCCCTAAAGGCAACATTCACATGGCCCTTTCAGGCCATCAAAGACAGAACAGGTCTATCTGCAAAGGAAACAAGGTCCTGACTAATAGTAATAAACTCAAATCAAAATGTATACAATCAGACTGTCAGAGTAACTCAATATTTATTTAAAAATAACATATAAAATCGCTTGTTATGAAATAGCCAAACAAAATGGAAGAATATCATACATATAAATAATAAAAAAACAGAGTCCTTTACTAGACATTCCATGGGCTGATATCCTGGTGTATAAAGTTTCAGTCCAGTATAAATTTTTTTATAGGGAGCCAACAATCAATCGTAGGCTACCAGAAGAAACCAAGAGCCAAACGCATTTCGATGTGAGTCTTCATCAGTGGCTTCAAGAAATGGTATTCTTCAAAGTTGGATAGTCATAAAACATTCCCTGGTATAGTAAAATATACACCGAATATAAATCCTCAAGGGGAAAGGACAAGGTGTACACTAGTACATAAAATAACTTGATTCACCATAGGCTGAAAACAATGAAACTATCACTATTACTATTAGTCAGGACCTTGTTTCCTTTGCAGATAGACCTGTTCTGTCTTTGTTTGCTTTGTGTTTGGTTTATCTTGTTTGGATTATAAGTGTGCAGCACCTTTCAGGCCATGCCAAAAGAGGGCCTGGAGCATAATATCTACTTGGTAGCATAAGCTGTAAGAGAGTTGGGAGTGGAGTCCACACTTCACTGGTGTCTGTCACTTTCCTAGGATTTGAATCTTACTTACAAAAGTGTAACGGGCCCTACAATTCACAAAACAGCTTCCCTAGGACATGAAGAAAATGAAAAAGGCTATTCGTATATGCAAAGTCACAATACATTGGAGATTCAGTTCCGAGTTTAGCTTAGTATGGTAGATTAAATCAGTGTGGGAAATCAAAATTCAAGTAATAAGCTGCATAACAGGATTTAGAATCCATTTGTTCCATACTTGCTCTGCCACTTTTACTAAATGGAGAATTTAGGTAAGTCCCTGAATATTGAAACAACCCTGGTCATTCTGCCTTAACAGATTGAAAGACTATTCACTGTCCATGCCATCATTTCAAGTATTTATCCACACTTTAGAATCCCTTCCTTGTGTTCCTCTCTCTCAGAAAAACAGGCCTTGTTCATCTCAAGCAGAAAGGAGTCAATTCCCTCACAAAACGGAACTTGAGAGTTAATCATACACCTCCCATAAAATGTTTGTTGGTTATTTTTCCAAATCAAAGACTATGGAACTGCCACTTGTAATCAGAATACATTGTCTTGGCAGCTAAACTGCAGGTGTTCCTTTACCTTCAGTATTCAGATGTTTGTTCAGCATAAGCATTTATAGGAGAGTTAAAATGCTTCTTTAGCAATATGGGGCATCATCTAGATAGAGATTGATAGAATATGACTTTTAAAGAAGGTGTGATTTTTTTTCATGTGTTCATACGCAGTCCTTTAGTGCCAAAGGCTCTTTCTGCACTTACCTTTAATCTGTAAAAAGGAGCCACGAAATCCACTTCTGGACCTCAGTAATCCACATGTGAGTGCAGACCTGTGAGGCTCCTCCCCCATCACTGGTATGCTCCATCTGTGCTGGTCAGTGCATGTTCTTGATCAGGGAGACCTTGGGACTTCTGGCAGACTGATGGATGAGTGGGACCTTGCCCAGACCATGGAGACATGCAGAAGGCATGCCTTTGTGTTTGGGACAACTGGGGGATCCATTTCAGTGATGTGCTTGTCATCCTGGGGCTAAGAAAGAAAGTTTCTGACCCTCCAAAGTCTTCAGAGGCTGTCCACAAAGCTCACATGAACTTCAGGGCTGGTCGGATGGAGTGAAGGTCAAGGCAATTGAAAGGATGTGGAACCAAAGGTCAGAATAAGTAGTTGCGAGGTAGATGAGATGCTAAAGTTGTTTCCACACCATGCCTTGGCACATGATGTGGAGATATGTCCTGGTCCAGATTGCTTAATCCAGGCCAGGACCAGAGCAGTGGCTGGTGGCATGCATGGGCCCTATCTGCTTTACCATGTCCTGCCATGACCCAGTTCCAAAGGCCAGTAACAAAAGCTCTCCTGCCTCCAAAGTTACAAGTTGGGGAGTTCCCTGTGGAGTATGAAAGGACCATTTCCAGGAGCCTAGCAAAGTGGCTCTGGGTTCCTGTCACCACCAGATCAGTCTAACTCTCTGCACAGTGGACAGGGCAACTGCGGAGCCTACTCAGATGCTTGCTCTGGCATGCTCTCTGTCAATATTTTGGCGTTGTGGAATGAGTCAGCACACTAGAACATTCCACCTGAGGCTGTGCCTACTGGGTTCTACTCTGGCAAGTGGACATGACTTTTCCTGGCAGCAGCTCACGTGGTCCTAAAGGACTGGGCCAGCTGCTCTTGGAAAACATAAGATCCAATCAGAAGCACATTCTCCGAGAGTCTGTGCTTCCTAGGGAATTCTGTAGTAGAATGGGCCTTACTCTTGGAGGCTCTCAGGGTGTTACCGCACTAGCTGTGGAAACCGGATTAACCACCCCCTAGAACACATTAAAGACACTTACCTGAAGTGGCTTCCACATTGGAGTCCTCTTCTGGCACCCTTTGCAGAAGCCGCATCCGCATTTTGGCATGCAAGACCAGTTTTTAAAAACCGGTTTTGCTGCCAAAATCCGGCTTAAATGTAAGACCTGAAAAATCTGAGTACTTGAAAAATCAGGTCTTACATCCGTCACCCCCCTGGATGTGTGCAGAAGCAGGATGCTTCTGCGCACAGCAGGGGAAGGGATGGATTCTCTCCGTCTGCCATGTTGGGAAGGGTGGAAGCAGGACTGCCTGCTTCCAGAGCCCTTCCCCCGCATGCCAGTTGCCACCGGAAATATGCGGTGACTGGAAGCTCCATGCTCCAGTCCTGCGGCTCTGGGGGCAGTGTTGCCGGCGTGCGAGCTGGAGGACAGATTGGAATGGGTGCTGGTGTGTCCGCACAACACCCACTCCAATCTGTCCTCTGGAATCCATACTCCCTGCGCGTGTGTGGACGCGTAGAGGTCCCTCTGATCCGTCACAAATAGTGACGGATCTGGGGGAGGATAGTTTGCCAAAAAGTGGATCTATTTAGATCCGCTTTTCAGAGGCAAATGCAGAAGCACACTCAGATTTATGGTATTTTATTTTTCTCTTCTTTTGCTGTGAACTTTAGGTGGCAGTGTAACCTTAGCAAAACTTTTTCAAAAGCTACTTAGATAATCAACAATTGTATCACAATGATAGGAATCCATCAAAACTGCCAGAAATAACACCCACATCTGAGATTGTCACATGTGAATTGCTTATGCAAGCATAAGTAGCAAATCATGATTTCACTCATCAGTTGTGGGTTTGAGGTTAATCATTTAGTTACCGTCTTGCATTATGATTATATTTCTATGGCCTTGAAAGAGTTAGTAGGTTTTTATGAACTGCAATGCTATTCCTCTAAAAAGCATAATAAAAGGCCATAATAACAGGTATTTGCAGAGCATTCACAAACCTTGTTTTACATATACAGATGCAAACTTGGATTGGCTTTCAGAGAGTGAGGCTGTGGTCACACTGCAAAAAACAAACAATATGAAGGAAGCTCTAAGCCAGCTTAGAGAAGGTTCTGTGGTGGGATGGTTCATACCACACCACTCATAAACATTCTGTGTTAGAAAAGGTGGGTTAGAAAGTTGGGAACATGAGGACCACATGCTATTGTCTCTGAAGTGTTTCTGAAATGCCTCCTGATGGCAAAAGGAAAATGGGGGAGCTTGTTTGCACCTCACAATTGCCTCTTGCTATCCTTTCTAGACAGCAGGGTAACATCATGAGAGAAGTCCAGCAAGGAGAATGGTTAGTGGCATGAGCTTTCGTAGACATGTCTGCTTCTTCAGATGCTAGGGAATCCAATGTCAGGAACAGACTTATAGGAAACTGAATGTAGGAGATGACAAAGGACATGTAAATGTGGTGGAGGGGATTAACTGGGTGGGGAAATGCAGAAGTAAGTACTTGGGTGTGGGGGATAGCCTGGAGGAAGGATTTGTAGCTGAGTGAGTCAAGTAGTTAGCTAGTGTTGAAATATGCATAATGTGAGAGAAAACCATTATCCTTGTTGAGTCTGAGCACTTACCTGTCTGGACACTTGCTCCCACGATGGAGAGACAGCTACTATTGGGTATTTCAACAGCCCAAAATACCCAGAAGTGCACAATCACCAGCCTCTGCACATGTGCAGGTCTCCCATTTTTGTCCCATATTCCACCATGTGCATGTGTGGGGGCCATTTTCTTCAGAATCACATGAGCAAGCTTACAGATGATGAGGCCATATTGCTGTTCTGGGAAAATCTGCAGTGACTAGAATGGATGCCTAGGTACATCTTCCAGGCTGGGGAGACAAGCAGGATGCCTCTAAGGCCATTTGCTTGGGTTTGAGAGCAGGTCAAGGTTTGTCCTTGTCTTCTGTTTGAGATGCCCATGAGCATTTGGTGGGCCACTGTGTGGGATAGGATGCTGGAATAGGTGGGCTGCGGCCTGAAGCAGCAGGGCTTCTCTTATGTTATTATGCAGTGAGGGTTCATTTTTCCTAGAATAAGATATTGGGGGATCACATCTCTTTTTTGTGCAGTTATGTTACAATTGCCACAAATATATGTTACCTTTAGGTATAGTTTTAAGCTTAAGAATTAATAAAAGGAAAATTGAGTTATGCAAAATACCTTTGGGTCCTATCTTTTGTGTCTAGTTATGTTTTATGTCAGATAAAAACAGTGAAAGAGAAGTAGACATAGGGAAACAGAAAAAAAATAATAATTTGGGGGTCTAACCCTTTTCTACCTTACATTTTTACAGGATAAACTTAGTTTTCCCAGTCTTCTTTTTGCAGAAGAAAAGTTATTATTTCTTCCCTGTAGGTGGAAAAAGAGCTAGATTACTTTGATGGACAAGGGCAACTATTCCACTCTGGATTGTTTTTATAATGTAAAGACACTGGGAGGCAATTCACATCCTATCATTGTAACATCTATAAACTGCTGGCTTCTATGTCGTTGGTTTCTGTGCATGCATTTGGAAAGAAATGGCTAAAATCAAGCTAGTCAATCAAATCAGAGGTTCTGGCTGAGTTTTGCCTTATGTGGCACCTTTCATCTTCAGAACTACAATCTCCGAAAAATCTGAATCTGAATGTGCATGTGTGTTGCTGCAGCATCTTGACTGGCATCTGGGTATTTGAGCATTGCAGTCAGTGAAAAGTCCTTGTCTGGGTGGGAGGAGGCTGGGTGTCATCTATGCATTCAGCATTGAAGGCCATAGAAACCACTTGTATGTCTAGAGTTGTAAGGGTGTTGGCGCCTGGCATGATATCTGTAGGTTTCAGCATCGCAGCCTGTGAAAAAATAATTGTTGGGAAGTTTTTTGGCATAATGTTTGGCAGCTGCACTCAGAACTGCAGTCTGTGAAAAACTCCTGCCTGAGTGGGGCTGTACATTACTCTGGGCATATTGGTTCCTATATGTCTGGTGGAGGAAATGCGTGTTCTCACATTGCCTCCATAGTAAATCCTCTTTGTGCCATTTCCTTTTCAGTGAAGTTTTCTTTCCTCAATTAACTTGTATTGAGAAGCCAACTCTCTATTCAACGTAAATTCTCAGGTGAGTTGGTCAACCCAATGAAAATCAATGTAATTTTCAGGCAGCTTGGTCATTCCACTGTAAGTCAGTGGAGATTTTTGCCACAGTTCCCCTAGCCCCCAGATTAAACTGAAGTCAGTTGCTCAGTTTACATAATTTATGTTCATATGGCATGTAAATTGAGGTACAATTGATCAGTATAAACTGAAGAAAAGATCCAGTAAAGCCAGGAAGAAATTAGCATAACCAACTAGTCTCAGAGGTAAGAAAGCACCCTTCAGAAACTAAAAGCAAAAGAGAAGATAAACTGTTAAAGGAAATGCAAACAGACAGTCAAAGATATCAAAAGAAAAAATCCATTAGTCAGTAAGGCAACTAGGGACTTTGTTGGTACCTTGGATGATGAGAAAACCTGTGGAGTGCTAAAAGGAAGAAACAAGATTGCAGAGAAAATTCTCTCTTTGTGGCAGATAATTTGGGGCAGATCCCTGAGCCTGAACTTCTATTCTCAGGAAGGGAATTGGATGACCTGAGGCAATAATAATGGTGAAATTAGAAGTACTGGTATGGTAGGTCTTCATCACAAACTGAATATTAACAAAACAATGTGTCTGGATTACATCCATCCAATGGTGATTAAAGAGGTCAAAGCTGAGATAACAGATTCCAGTCCATCACTTTGTTTCACGAAGTGGTCTGTCGCAATCTGGATTTGCAACCTGAATCCTTGGCTCTGGGAAACCTGGGGGAGGTAGTTTATGGCTACCTCGATCGTGGCTGCAGTCCTGGAACCACAGCGATACGTGGTTACAACCCAAGGGGCTGCAATGATCTTGGTACCAGTAGACTGGTATGATCCACCGGGTGTTACGAAAGTCTTCCCTTATAAGCCACCGGCATGCCTATAAGGGATCACCATGTGCTCTTATGGTGATTAAAGACAGAAAGCACAGGAGAAAGAAGTTAGGCGGGAGACAAGATGGGCTGGGAAAAAGAAAATTTATTACTCTGCAAAGCTTTTTATATCCCCCACAAGAAGGCGGGGAAGGAAGTGACCTCAAGATAAATTCCAGGTAGGTGATAGGTGGAGCTGTGTCAGCTGAGCAGGGCAGAAGTCCTTCTGATGTCATATCCTGTAGAGGGAGGCGGGGAGGATCCTCAACCAGGAAGAGAAGATGGATGCCATGCGGCCGGGTGGCCATTCTGCCTTTAGGCTGAAAGTCCATCCCCTGCTGTGCTGGGTGTGTACTGCAAACTATGAGAGCAGGAAGATTCTTTTTACTCTGAGGCTTGAGAAGCTGGTGGGAAAAACCTGGGCAAATTTACAATTGCTACAGTGGTCCACCAATTGCTTTTGAGCATATGAAGCAGAAGACTAAGGCAAAACTTCACCTGCTCTTGACTCCAAGAAAAGGCCTTTAGATTAGAGGTATCTTGCCGGTCTCTCTAATCTGGAAGAACTGCATAGACCTCAAGACATCTTCATGAATCTATCTAATCCTTTCAGGTTGTATAAACAAAATACTCAGCAGAATGATTGGCTTGTCGATGTTATATCTGTTCTGGGGAAGGCAGCATAAAGGATAACTGAAGATAAAATTACCAAACATTTGGAGGTATAAGTATTATAACTAGTATGGCCCAGAGTCAGTGATAAGATGCATGTGATGAACAGAATGATGTCCCCTTGGCTTTTGACTTATCCTTTTGAAGGTTCATTTAATTGTTTTAAATGAAAATCAAGATTATATACATCATCTGTTTTACTTAACCAGCTTTATATACCTATTGTATGCTCTTGTCCAGAACAGTGCCAAAAGCATCTTTCTGTGTTAGGCGGCTTCAACATGAGAACACATCTTTGGCTTTAGAGTGATCTTAGAGTGATCTTTGTTTGTTCCCTCACCACTCAGTGGCAGTGATCTGCTGTTTGCATGCCTACAACTGCTCTGAGCAAGAGGAACACTGAAACTGGAAACCTCTGTTCCCCACTTCATTGTTTCCATCCAGAAAGAGATCTGTGACTATCCCAAGGTCACCCAGCTGACTTCATGTAGAAGTGTGGAATCGAACTAGGAGACTACCAGATAAGAGTCTGACAGGCTGGTCACACATATTTGCAGCTGCCCTATAGTGCAGGATCTGGATGACCCTAAGAGTTCTCACTGCTTCAATAATATTCATATTGTTCAGTCGTATATTCATTTCCTGAAAAGTGGCCTCATAGCTGCTTCTTGCACATGGTGATTTTGGTCTGAGTCTCCACATGGCTTTCAATCACCTTGGAGGGGCATCGAAGCCTGATGTCTCCACACCGTACTCTCCAAGTTGCGAAACCATCACTACACACAGCCTTGGGGACCTGCAATGGAGCCATCAACTTTTTTCCCCCAAGGTTGCCTGAAGCCAAGAGAAACCTTCAAGGAAGCCCAGCCCAGCACTGAGACTACTGCTGTGGAGACATGTCCTTTGTGTCTTGGAAGGGCATTGAAGTCCCTCCATAGACCCTCAAGCCCCTTTGGCAGGAGATGTTGTGGAGATGAGTAGACTTCAGTGCCCACCCAATGCAGTTTGAATGGCCTGTGGAGGCAGTCTTAATTAGTGATGTGCATGCAATTTTTTTGGTATTTGATTCATATAGAATCAAATGCAAGAAAATTCAAATTCATTCAAATAGATCCCCTTTGAATGTGGTAGGATTCAAATTCGCATACAAAAGTTCAGTACGAATTCGCATACGAATCCCATATGAGCCCCATACAAATCCATAACAAAGCTCCATACAAATGCATGGAAACTTTCAATTTGAATTTGGATGTCAATTGAATGTGCCAACGTTCAATTCAAATTCGAATATATGAATTGACCCAATTCGTCCAGATTTTGAATGTTATGAATATTTGTGCACATACCTCGCCTTAGTACACCTTCAATGAATGTTCAGACTAAGAAAATACATCAATACAGTGACAAACTATTTCCCTTTGACATTATCTAACCCATGTCAGATTTTCTGGGTTAGAAAATGTAGAACAAAAATTGCTTGTCACTTTGCTGGTACATTCTTGTTTAAAGCTTAGGTATAGCTGAGCCCGTAGCCTAATACCATTAGTCAATGCTACCTAGGCAAAGGTAGTGACTCTACAGTCTCAGAGCAGGATTGGGCCTACTTGATGGCTCCCCCCAGTTTCAAGGAGCCTCAGGAAGGGGTTTGACCATTCCACTGCTGTGTCCGAGGCCACCGTCCTGAATTTGTGCCAGTGCTGAGAAGGCTTTCTCATCCTCCCAGTATAGGTGAAGAGGATCAACTTGGAAGTGCTGCCATTACACTGCTGTGACGGCCAGTTTCAGTGCATGAAATTTTAACATCTTTGGCTGTGTTCAGACATAACTGTAAAGCCTCCCGTCGTGTCTCCCGACGCCAGCTCCTCAGAGGAAGAGGCAGACGCGCCCACACCCACGCCTGTGCCCCCGTCATCGCCAGGGGCAGACAGCGCCGGCCCCAACACCGAGGACCCTGCCCGTGAGGAGCGCGTGATCTCCTCCTCAGGTGAGAGCGAGGAGGGACCCGCCCGCCCCGCCCCACAGGTGTTGCACAGGGAGAAGCAAGTCACGCGCTGCTCATTACGGATCAGACACCTGCAGAGAAAAGGGCGTGATGCAGCTTCCCCTACTTAAGGAATCGGGTGGCGCCCAGAGCGCGTTGCAGACAAAGCTGTGCAACCCTGTTGTGTGACCGGACTCGTGTCTTGGACTTTGGAATCTGCTGGACTTGCCGACCCTCTGGAACCCCCCGACCCTGGACTGTGCCCCGACTTGCTGAAACTCTGAACCCTGACTGTGGACTGCGCCTACCTGTGCGCCCTGCCGCCGTGAGACAGGACAATAACAAAAGAGGCACCTCAGGGAGATAATGTGTAGCCCTCATGCTCCCAGGCCTTCTGTAATCAACCTTTTTTAGAACATGATATTCAGGAGAGGAGGGGCAGACTAGTGTGTGAACAATCCCACCTTGGACCCATCTCTGAGCCATCTTTAAGTTGCTTCAAGATGTGCTGCTTATGTTTTTGCTCTGTTTGCTCACAGTCTTGGAGGGGCATTAAAGTTGCCCCTGGTGGCCTCATGCCCCTTTGGCCTGGGGTACAGTGAACCCCCAAGTTACTTTGAAAATGGTATGGAGATGTGGCCAGAATGTGGAATGTGAAAGCATACCAGACATGAACTAACGCAACCTTATACTGTGATAAGGTTGGTTGGTTGATTTCAGATCAAGGTGAGTTTGGCATAATCAATGGCAAGGTGCCCAGTTTCAGCCTTATTCCTCAGCCTGCCTCACCACATGAGCTGACACTGCAAACTGGGCTGGTTTCAAGATCTTGTCTTAAAGAACATGTGTTTATAGATGGATAAATTGTGGTTCTGTACGGCAAAGTTGTTATATTCTCTCCCTACATGTTTTGAAATGTTAAATCACAAAAGATATACGTTACTTCTTCGCCACATTTCTACCAACCTCGTTCTTTTCTTTCTAAAAAATAATCTCTGATCATTTAACAACAAGGTAAATAAAAATTTTAAAAAGCAGAAAGCACAGCTGGGGGAGGGGAGATAACATCTGTATGGGGAAAATCAGTCTTGTAGTGATCAAAGAGATATGATGCAGAGGCCAAAAGCTTGACAGGCTTATGTTTTTTATATAATTCTGTCACAATAGCAGTAAAGACAAATAATGGAGCCACAAGCTATAGATACTTCTGGTGCAGACTGTAAAGGTGAAGCAATATTGTCCAGAAACAAAGGGGAATGTGATGTAAAACTCCAGCAGTCAAGAAATTATGCCCAGGGGCCTCTCTTCAGTTGCTGAAAGTCATTTGATCTTGTTGCTCTCTTAAAAAATATGCCAGCAGCATTTTTTTTTTCTAGCAGCATATATTGGCATAAATAAGGTGAAGCAGAAGTAGAAACACATAACCAAAAGCCCTTTCAAACTGTTTGGACTTCATCTCTCCGTTTCTAAGGCTGTGTCTCCAGAGGCCTTTCAAGCCACATCAGAGGGATACTGAACTCTGCTTGCCTCCACAGCAATCTACCCACTGAAAAGGCTTGGGTGGGTACGCAGGTACCTCAGCAGCACCCACCCCCCCAACATGCGTGGAGGGCTTCAGTATTCCTTGGGGATGGGAGTGCAGTTGTCAAGCTCCTCTCTGAGGCTGCCCAATGCACTGAAGACACACCCTAAATCTTTATTACCTTCTGGATCAGCCAAGCTTGCATTGGCCATCTGTGTCACAGCAAAATGTGCAGTGTTTGCACAGGTGCTTACAGTCCTGCAAAGAAGCTGAATTACGTTACAAATCTATAAGTGGTTCTAGGAAGGCAGAACAGAATAATTTCCCCACAATCTCTTAAACCCGCGGTTACACCTTTACTTTAATCCTTATTCAGTCCAAATTCCAGCCCATTTGGTAACATCTTTAAATGCCAAGCTGGGTTTTTTTTTTTCTGGATTTTCCTCCCTCTGTTTGGGTTTCCCTTCACTTGGGCCAACACACCATTAACATTTTAATCCCCTTCCAGGAGGCCACTGTTCTGGCTCCCCAGATGCCCAGAAAATGATACCTATGCAACCCTCACCAGCTAAGGATTACCAGTAACAGCAGCAGGAAGGTGTAACCAAGCTGTTCCGGGCGGAAAATGGCTTGGATATGGCTGCCTTCCTGATGTGGATTAAAATAGTAAGATGTAACCGCGGCCTTAGAAAGAAAAGCAGACACAGGAAAATACTGAACAATAGCAGTTGCTGGGCAGCGACAGTAGGAAGCCTGCTGCTTATGATGATGTCCCATTTGTGGGCTTCACTGTGAAAATGAAACTGCAGGATTTAAAGAGCCCTTGGGTCTTCTCTGGCAGAGCTTTTATCACTATTATTTCTTGGATCAGGCTAGGCTGCCGGGGCAAACGAAAGGGCTTGTAAAATCCAGGATAAACCAGGGGTTCTGGCTGGTACAGGGAGAACTGCCTGGAAGTGCAGTTTTCCAATGACATGTTGCCTTCCTCTTTCAAGGAAAGGCCCATGAAAGGGCCATTTGCTAATCTGACAACCACTCCAGATCTCAAACTCATGGGTCACAGAAATCTAAACTTCATGAGGCCACCTGGCCAACTTTGGCAGATATCACACAAGGCTTCTGTACTTCCCCCCAATTAGTGTAATATCTGCAGAATCTTCTCCTCCTGG
Organism: Aspidoscelis marmoratus; assembly: GCA_014337955.1. Taxonomy (NCBI): domain Eukaryota; kingdom Metazoa; phylum Chordata; class Lepidosauria; order Squamata; family Teiidae; genus Aspidoscelis; species Aspidoscelis marmoratus. The sequence continues at coordinate 10,181,490 of MTQE01002560.1, read as the reverse complement.
CCTCCACGCTCTGCTGTTTTCTTTGGCAAAACAGGAGGAATCTTTCTATCCAGTGCTGGGAAGTGGGAGGGCTGTATCTAGGGGGAAAAAAAGAAAGAAGCAGACAGGAATAACATTTTCTCTGCTCCTTATGTTTCAAAGATGGCTGCATCCACACCCAGTAAAAAAAGTGGCTTGAAAATGGCTTAAAGGTGGTAGCATCTGCACTCTAGTGCCTCCAATCCAATCCACTTCAAAGGCAAGAAAGTGCACTTTTAAAGCCCTTTAGGCCGCATGCCCACGACGTCATTATCTCGAATTCAAAACGTTTTGATTTCGGGCCGTGC
>MTQE01002560.1:10151986-10170524 GCA_014337955.1 Aspidoscelis marmoratus | reverse complement strand
AAAAAATAAGTGGATACACTTATTGTTAAAATACTGAGTCTAAAACATAGAGAGGTTGAGAGTAACTACTATCCCATTCACTTTTAAAGTGGCATAGCAAAACCACCACCACCTCTTTCCTGAGCCAGTTGCTAACCTAAGGCCTCTTCGCACTACAGCTAAAACACTGTAGAGCGCTTCAGCCCGAACGCGTCTAAGACAGTTTCCCATCCGCACTGGCGGGTAAAGGATGTGTTGCGAACGCGTCTTTTACCTACCTACGTGTGGATGGAAAACTGTCTTAGACGTGTTGGCCCAGGGGGCACGCTCACATGTCCGCTCCTTACCTGGTGGTTGCCTGGTCGTTACTGGCATGACTGGGTGGGCCGCGTTGTGCACTGTGCACAGGGCAGTCCCTGATTGGCCAAGCACCCGCATCTGCACAGATGGCCAGTTGAAGCCAGATGGGTGCCTGGCCAATCAGGGACCGCCTCACGTGCAGGCGCAGAGCGCGACTGGCCTGATCACGCCAGTGGTGACCGGGCAAGCACCAGGTAAGGAGCGGGCATGCAGGCATGGCCCCAGGGCAGGGTGGGTGGGTGTTTGGAGGGATTCCTGCCAGCTGCAGGAGCCCGATCTGGACCCTGGGAGCACACGCAACTCCAGGAAAGAGAGGGGCCCAGCTGTCACGGAGGAAGAGCCTTTCTGTGGCCACAACCAGTGGGAATGGCTGTTATAGACCTGCTGATTCTTTTTTCGCTCTACCTGCTGATACTGACCATGGACAAGTAAGTGTAGAAAGGGCCAGTGAGAGTGTCTGCCTAGGGCGGGAATGCTGCCTTGCTCCTTTCACACACGTTTCTTTTCAGAATAAAAAAATTGTAGCCCATACTTTATTTATGAACCTGACATATAAATAGAATAATAAAACAAAATAAATTGCTCAATGGCTATCATCACATATACCTTGAAATTTGTAACTAAAACCTTGAACGTTAACGACAACCATTAAATGGGGGGGAGGGGATATTTTTCCTTCAACTCTGAATTTCTGTTCACTTCAAATATTTGCTGTTTTCATGCTACATGTTGCCTAACAATGAAGATAAGAACATAAAAGGAGCCCTGTTGGATCAAGCCACAGTCCTCGCGCAGTGGGCCTCCAGCTGCTCCTGAGCTTTCTCAAACAGAAGACAAAGGCAAACCTTCATCCGCTCTTCTATCCCTGAAAATGGCCTCTCTCCAACCAGGCGGCAGTCCACAGACATCCTTTCTAGTAGCCATTGATACCCCTGTCCTACACAAATTTATCTAATCATTTCTTAAAGCTAGCCAGGCTGATTTCTGTCACCACATCTGAGCTTGAGCCCTAACTCCTGGTGTCTATGCCAGCTCTCTTGTGCCTACTTGATGGACTTCTATTACTTTTACTTACCTGACACCACACTGATCTGGAATTGGCAATGCCAAATCTCACTGCCATTTTTTACCAGTGTCTGATAGGTTCCTGCATCATCTTCTAGCAGTGGCTTAATCAGGATTGAAAAATTCCCGCTGAGAAGGCCAGAATCCAAGACGGTTGCTCGGTACATCATGGAACGGGCCAGCTTTCTGATCCCACTTGGTTCTACCTTTAGCATCAGGTAGTTTTTCCTATAGGAAGTTTGACCAATGAAAGAGTCAGCACTGGGTGAATTGCCCTGCATCTGGGAAAGGAGCTAGGAAAGAGGTAGGCAGGCAGGGAGTTCATAGGTGAAATGAAGGAAGTAGATGGAAAGATGAAGGAGGAGGGTAAGTAAAACAATGATAAAATTCCCCCATCCATTATTCTAGGTCAAGTGGGAAATGATACTTTCATCTTACCGATTTCCTTGCTTCATCCAATGCACGGCTAATAGCTCATATAGCCTCCTTGAGCTGCTCTTCTGTGGCTGTGGACTTAGGAAACACGGAAGCTGAGCCTGCCTTCTTTCTTTAGCCAAAATCTTTCTCCCTGCAGCATAAGGAACGTTCATGGCTGAAAGAGGGACATAAATCCGAAGAGAAAGTGAGCCGACAAATGCATTTTAGAAATCTCTCAGCCTGCTCTGCAGCTTTGTTGCAAGGAAACAGCAGATGGGGGAGTTGCTTAAGGAGCAAAGGATGAGATCTAGGGTTTCAAAGGTCCCTCGGCAGCAATTTAAAAATCAACAAAAATCTACAGCAAATGAGTCCCCGTCGAGCCCCCCAGCATCCTATCCTTACCCGTGCTCAGCCACAGACTGAGGCCACAGAAAAGAAACAGCAAGGCCATGGTGGCATACAGAAGATAAATGATAAGAAAGATCTGAAATGGAGATAAGAAACTGGTCTCTAAAATGTGCCTTGGCTAAGAAGATGGAGGTGGATCTCTGATCAAAGACCTCTGTGGTCACCTTTATATTACAGGTAGGCAGTTCATTTCCTGACAGAACTGAGAGAAGAAACGTCACACTCGAGAAACGGCCCCACTGAACCAAATGCAGGAAGATACAAGTCAAGGGACTTCTAGAAAACATCTTACAGTGGAAACTGTTATCTACCTCATCCTGTCCAGTCATTAACTTGTTTTTAATTCATGGTTTTGCTAAGAATGGAACATGTATACAGTACAGGGGTAATTTCTCAGGAAGTAATTTCTTTGATCTTTCCCCTTTAATAGCATGGTTTTGCTGATGTTTTTCTTTAATCGTCTTCATTTTATGGTGTGATTCTCAGTGAATTTCACTGTTCAATATGGCATACGATGACATTGGCAATGATGCAGAAAGTAACAGACTAGCAATAACAATGCTCTAAATGTGAGTTCAGCTGATTGAATTCACAATCCAAAACATCTAGATGATATCTATCAAATGTGGCCTTAAATTGTTCAAAGCCTTTCACATAAACCAAGCAGTTGCAAAGGACGGGAGGAGTAGCTCCGGTGTAAATCCATGGAAGTGATGAGGTCATAATCCAGTATAGTTTCTAAAAAAAAAAAAGTTGGCAATGTCCTTGATTGACTTTCCAAAATGTGGAAATGTGATCTGGGAATGTAAATGAACATGGACTTGGTGCTGGGGGCACTACATCTTTTTATGGTTTGTGGTTGCTCCACTCCTGTTTCCAGGGCTGACACCAGAGACCCATCATGGGAGGTTTTTGTTTGCCACCCTGGGCAAGTTCCCACTGGGCAATTTAATTGGGATTTAAAGCAAGTTTTTTTTAAAAAAAATCAGCAGCAAGATCTGGTTTTTTGCATTCCCATTGTTAGCTTATACTGCGAACTCACAGGGGAGAAACCCCCTCCCCACCCTCTATATAAACCTGTCCTGATTCAGATCATGGCAGCATTTTTTCTTTACTGCTTCTCCCCCGTAGCTCAGCTTCTCATGTTAACAAGGCAGTAGAAGAATAAATCACAGCAAAAAGGAAGTGCTGTTGGAAATTCCTAAATGACCATGCATCAGAGCAGCATGAAATGAGAGCCTACCAGATGGCTAGATTCAGCCAAGCAGTACATGGAGCCGGGCACTGTTTCATTGGGCTCCTGGAAATAGACTGTTTGCAAAGCACCCCCACCCACCCACCCTCAAAAAACTGGCCTGCAGCTTTGGAGGCCAGATAACATTTCTTCCTGCTATCATGGTCCCCTCTTATGACATTTTTTTTTTAAAAAAAATTCAACTCCTGTTCTCATCTGATTTTAATTTCTAACCCTCCCTGAGCATTTGTTAACTAAAGGATGGGATTAGAGGATTTCAATAAAACAAGTCGATCAGCAAATAATGGAACCATTCATCTCAGCACTATCTCACATTCCTAGCATTGCTCGCGCTGGTCAGTTGTGCCATCTCCTCCTTGGTTGTTTTACAGATAGGGCCCTGTTCTCCTTTATACTGTTTGTGGATAGAGATGGAGCACTAGAAAGGTGACCCCAGAGCCAACACGGTTTAGCTGTTTAAGCTTTTTTTTTTTTTTTGGCTAGGTAGTTTTCAGGGTTGTCTATTGAGATTTCTGATGTGGAATAGGTGCCCTAATAGAAAAATAACCCATTTCTGGTTAAGAAGCTTTTGAGCCAAGTGGGCTTCTATGAAAAATAACTCCTTCCAGAGGCTTTGTTTTTACTCAATCCCTGTTAATGCTGAGTCTTTTATGTGCCTTCTTGTTTATATCTTAAGCATCACATGTGATGAATATAAGCAAAGGAGCAAGACTCAAGTTAGGCAAAGCGAGTAGAGCAGAGGTTAAGAGTATATTTGGTGGAACCTTCAGGAAGAATATGTTGAAAAAGTTTTCTAAAGAGAACCAAAGATCAAAAGAAGGCTTCCAGAAGAGGATCTTTAATATAGAAAATTCAGAGTTTTTTTTCCCTTGTGCATTTTGTACATTATAAATAGGAGGATGTTATTTTGTCTGATTATAATGTTTATCACTATTTCACTTGTGGTTTTCATTGTGTATGATATATCCTTGTTTCAAGGGTGAGATCTTGTATATTATATTTAAGAGTGAGGCTAAGGACATATTTATGTAATCAAGATAAAGTGTTTGCACAAGATTTCATGATATAATGTATTTGTTTTTTAAAACGCATTATTGGCCAATCTACATTGGATGATATACAGGACCAGCAAGTGTACTATGACACTCTCTTTTGCACCAGCATCTAGACAGACTACTAGTATGTTGCTCGTCCAGTGCACCATCACCCATTGTCATAGTCCAAGTTTACACCTTACTGTGATTCCAGTATTAATTTGTCTGTTTATTTAGATGCCAATATCTCAGCCTAATAACAACCAACTGTCCACACATAAAAAAATCATCAAGGTTTGAGTGACCTTGCACAGTCAGTTACAAAAATAGTTATACAATGTGTGCAGTGAATATAGAAAGTCTTTGTAGCCATTATAATTATTTTAACAGTCTTTGAAGCATACCATAAAGAGTGGATGAGTGGGGTTTGTTTTGTTTGAGAAAAGCCACATAAATCTTCACCACATAAAACATGGCTCATTCACCATTATCCCCAAAAAATGTCCATACCAATGGAGACTATAGATTTTCCATGATTCAGTGTAGGGGAATCTGTTATTTTAAGTATGAGTTGACAGATTAAGAATTATGTTTTCTGGATGCTGCAGAGGAGGGGAAAACTACCCATATATTCCGGCGTATAAGACAACTGGGCGTATAAGACACCCCAACTTTTCCAGTTAAAATATAGAATTTGGGATATACTTGCCCTATAAGAAGATGACCCCTGGCATATAAGACGACCCCCAAATTTTGAGAAGATTTTCCTGGGTTAAAAAGTAGTCTTATACGCCAGAATATACTATATATTGTTATCTGGCAATACTCAAACTTGTCTGGAATTCACAAATTCTTATTTAAAACATTAACTGGGATTTTAACGCTTTGCTTATATCTGTGTACAAAGTTGTGGGGATCTGTTAAAAATATTAACTAAGGCAGTAAAAATCCAAATTCTAGTTCTGGCATCTGCCATGGGGTATAAAGATGTGATGCATAATAGCCACCCACAGAAAATTTTCCTGAGTAAGATCATTGATGCTTGAAAGTACAATGCCATGTGTTACAAACTATACAGTTTGAATTCATCAGAATTCAAATAACTTCCCTCTGCAAAAATTCAAATATATGCAAACATATTATCTTTCTATAGTGGAATGATGCTTTTTATGGAGCTACTAAATTCCATATTTAAAAATTTAGTCCATGTTTAAAAACTAACAGGGAGATATTTTGATAAGTTTTCTTTTCTTTTTTCATTGGGGAACAAGTATGGAATATGTTTAGAAATGTGGATTGTGGTAGAGCAAACGTGTCTGAGATTTTTCACTGGCAGAAAAATCAGCAGTGATTCAGTGAAAAATGAGATCTGCAGTTTGGGTTGATAAAGTTTTATAAATAAAGCACTTGAAACCCTATAGATTAATTCAAGCATTCTTCAAGCATTAGACTATGCGAAGCTTAACTCAAACTGTGCATATTTCACAGATATGTGGAATTTATTTTCCCTTCTGATCTCACTCTCCCTCCTGCTCTGCCCACTTCTGTCCCCTGACTCAAACAAGGCATCATGGAACCCCTGCTGAGGCTGAACAGTGCAGATCTGACAGAATCTCAGGTATGAGCTCCTGCCCTCCAGGACATCGAGTTAAATCATGTTTGTGAGAACCTGTGTCTGAGGTTGTTTGAATTATACGGAAAAGCATTTGACACCCGTAAGCAGCAATTGGTTCCATTATGATGGTATTGTGCTGCACGGCAGTTTGTGGGAACTAAACCACAATCAGTATACAAGGGATGGCTATATTTGAAACAGCTTTGAAAGTCATGTGTGGTTTGCCATACTTCTTGCCACAGGAAAAAACAATTCTTTTTTATTTCCACTTCTGTGTAAACATGAATATATTCTTTATTTTGAAACATTGTCTCTACATCATGGGGATGAAAGCAAAAGCACAAGCCTGTCATAAAAAGTATTCATTGTTACTGGCCGGACTGCTCTGACAATGAAGATTAAGGATTTTACACCTCACTAACCCATATAAGCTTAGCAAGAAATGTTCTATTACCAATTTCCTAAGAACTGATGAAAGTGGAAGCTAATTGTCAAAAATTCCTGGTAATATGGCAGAAACTGATCACCACTGCTTTTTATATTCCATCGTTATTATTATTACTACTACTATATACAGAAACACAACAATATAACACAACACTAAACATGTTGGCTTCGATATTTCATAATGCATCGGGATCTTCCCAAGATGACGTTATATACTGGCAAATAATGTGAGCAGAACCCAGTGGGGTGGCCTTTTGTAATTGACAGGTGGTAACCTTAGTGGAGCTAAGTATTTCTTTGTCAACTGAGAGAAGACTAAGGAAAGATTATTTGTTTGTTTGTTTGTTTGCATTTTTATCCTGCCTTCTGCCTGAAGGTCTTAGGGAGGGTTCCAGCAATAACAAAATGTAAAATGAACATACTGTACTAAAACAATAACAGTACTGTGATTATGAGAGATTATCATCTATGACAGAGATTAGTTTCTTGTTAAGGAATCTAGCATAAAATGACCATGTAATAAAAAGGTAATAAAATTGGCAGGTTCCATCAGAAATCCTTTCAGAGACCCTTTTTTTAAATATTGGAAAAACCATAATGACTCTGATCCAGCCTGTGCTATTAAGTGCAGAAAACAAAAAGACTAAAAGTAAGGAAGTCCATCACTTAAGCTTTTATTTAATAAAATCTACTACAATACAGGGCTTTACTTCTTGAGTTGAACTGGTAAACAATGTCACAGATAACAGCTTCTGTTACTGGTTCCCACGGGATAAATTTAATAAAGGTATTAAATATTAAGTTTGAAGAAAGTGAAAGGTCAGTAAATACTGATTTGGGAAAAAATCCTCACACATTTACAGGAATTCAATAGTCTGGTCACTTAAGGAAAGATTGTCTGATATAATACTCCAGAACATCTTGGTATCATTTTTAGTAAATTAACACCTTGCTTTCTATTGTTTTGTTTAAGACTGCAGTTTCCTTATTAAAATGATTTTTAATTAGATGAGACAAATTTTCAAAGGCATTTATTATTGCATTGTGAATAATATTATCTATTAGGGTTGACTTGAGAGCAGATATCTTATTGGAATTCAAATGAAACAAGAAGGTTATGTAAATGGTCTGACCATTTAATATTAAGTCTATTTTGCTGTTTAAGACTGGATTTTGTTTGATGGCAGCTGATCCATGATCCTTCAAAGGGATCCTGGATTTAACTGTTATAGGCTGGATGATTACTATCAGTTCTGAAGTCAGTGTAAAAGCTGCATGCAGGCCTACAAAATAAGCAATAATATAACATTAACTTCTTGAATAAATAAACTCTCCATCTCCTTTGGAAGAGCCATTTAAGATGCTGTTCTTTGAAATAATGGCAGGCAAGAGATAAGTCAGACATATGAGAATATTTAGGTTTTAGAGCATCATCCTTCAATCCAGTTATAGCATTAAGTTCACCTGCAATAAATGCTAGTTTTGAGGAAATTATAATTACAGGACTAGGATACGATTCTAAATTATACCCTATTTGTTTACTGTGATGCTTAGATTTAGCAGGAGGTAAATTGATGCTAATTAACAAGTCTGAAGTGTGAAATTTTAAGAGTATACTCTATGCATATTGTTCATAATTTTCTAATCTAATAATATCAGTTCTCAGTGATGATGAGATAGAGCTTACTAATCCAGCATTTGAACGCCCCTTACTTGAAGATCATATACCCTTTAACTAAAAAGAAAATAAACCCTTCAATATACACTTCATTTCTGGACCACATTTCCTGTGATAAAACAATAAAAAAGTGTTTATGAATCAATACAATTGAAGACCTCCAAAACAGAATTAAAAAGCCAGTTATTCCCTGAGTTATTAACCATTTTATTGGAGTTAACCAATAGATTCTGAACTTCTGAAATATTTTTAGCAAAATTTCCTTCATGTGTTTCTTCATTAGTCTGAGAATTAATGCATTCATGACCTCTGACAATTGATATTGTTGAGCTGAATATAGATATCTTTTTAAGTAACCACTGAACAATTCACCACTGGCATGTCCAAAGAGAAGGCCATGAGATCAAGGAGATATACCTCTATAAGGACCTGAAGCTTACAGCAGCAGTTCTCTCTAGTTGCTATCTCATTACATTTGGGTTTTTATCAGAAGATGTCTTATGCAGTGAGGCTGGATCCTGAGAGGCTGTTGACCAGGTTCCAAAACTACTTAAATCTAGTTTAGTGATGGATTTATTATGAGGTGCTTCTGTCAGATGAGTAAGTTTGGATAGGACTTTTCCCTGCTTGTCATTGGAGATCAACCACCAGGATCCTATGGTTTCTTTTTATATTGACCTTTTATCCTTATATGTAATATACTGGGTTGCTTTTGTTTATCTTTGGCAGAAGTTCTACATCACCTTAATGGTACCACCAGAGTGCCCTGAACCTAGCAAGGGCACATCCTACAAGAAGAAGGAGTAGGAGTAGGAGTAGGAGAAGGAGAAGGAGAAGGAGAAGGAGAAGGAGTAGGAGTAGGAGAAGGAGAAGGAGAAGAAGGAGTAGGAGTAGGAGTAGGAGTAGGCTTTTCTCACTCATTTAAGGGGACTCAAAGCAGCTGACAAAGCTTTCTGTTCTTCTCCCCACAAGAGAACACCCTGTGAGGTTGCGCTGTGAGAGCACAAAAGAGAGCTGTGACTAGCCCAAGGTCACCCAGCTGGCTTTCATGGGGGAGAGCGGAAACAAACTTGGTATTCCCAGATAAGAGTCTGGCTCCCTAATAGCACTGCTGTTCTCCTGCTCCTCTGTTCCATGAGTACACCACCATTATGTGGACCTACAGCCTTGTTTGGGGAGACCCAGAAGATTGCCAGCTTCTGGGGTCATATCCCGTGTCCCCCAGAACAGTTCTGATCACAACCATTGAAGCCCAGAAACCTTCATTCCCCAGCTTCAAGACTCCCCATCTTGCAAGTGTTCCAGCACAGGACAGAAACCTCCATCATTTAGCTTCAGCCTTAATCCAGGCTCAGTAGCCCAATACATCTGTGGACAAATACAGGAGAGGAGAATGAGAGTAAGACTCCCCATTTATCCATTTGCCTTTTGCACCAATTTATAAATCTATGTTGAGGCCACATTTAGAATATTGTGGGCAATTTTGGTTACCACTCATCAGAAAGGATATTGTAGACCTGGAAAAGGGCAACCAGAGTTATCAAGGTGTGGAACACCTTTCCTATGAATTCAGGCTGCAATGTTGAGGCCTATTCAGCCTTGAAAGGTGACATTTGAGTATATAAAATCATGCATGGTGTAGAAAAGGTGGAGAGAGACAAATTATTTTGTTTATTACACACTAGAACCAGGAGACATTCTATGGAGCTGATGGGCAGAAGAGTTACAATCAACAAAGGAAAGCTTGTTTTTTTTTTACATCCAGAGAGTCATCTGTGTATGGAATTTACTACCAGAAGAGATGGTAACAGCAACCAGCATGAACATCTTTAAGAAAAGTTTGGACAAATTCATGGAAGGCTATTAGAATGGATGTCTATATACTGCCATTTGTATGGAGTCAAGAGGAGATGAAGATTTTGCCTTCTTCTTGAGAATGCTCAGAAGCAATTGGTGGGCCACTGTGTGATACAGGATGCTAGACTAGATAGGCTCTGGCCTGATCCAGGAGAGCTCCTCTTATGTTCTTATGCTTCAGAGGAGTGTTCAGAAAAAACAAAAACAAAAGCTGTTTTACATCAGCTTTAGTGATTCTCAACAGTCTGGCTGAAAGAGGCAAACCAGCAGGCGTGGAAGACCTGAGGCCTAATTGGCTCGTACTTGTATTTAGCATATGGTGGAGAGGATTTGAGACAGTCTTTGATGCTCTTCCTGTTTTAATTCACAGCAGGTTAAAGCTGCGTCACACAGCTTTCAAGACAGCTTGGAGGGGCACTGAAATCTGTCTATAGCCACAGCACCCTTTGCCAAAGGGAACATGGAAGAACACCAAACCCCCATCCAAAGCACATATGGTTCAGGGCATGAGAAGCAGCTATAGTAAAATGCAGCTGACATATATGTGGGCCTGTTGTGCTTTTGCACAGGGGGCAAGGAGGTCCTGTGAGCACAGATATAGAGACTTGATAACAGCATTGGTCTATGGCATTTACTGCCAGAAAAGGTGATCACAGCAACCAGCCTGGATAGCTTTAATGAGGACAGGTATATCAATGACTGCTAGAACTGATGCCTAGGTATTGCCTCCAGGTTGAAGAGAGAAAAGCAAGCCACATGCAGGGAATCAAGAGCAGGTGAAGGTTGTGCCTTTGTCTTCTGCTTAAAATGCCCAGAAGCAATTGGTGAGCCACTGTTGTGAGGCAGGATGCTGGATTAGATGGGCTGTGACACAATCCAGCAAGGCTCCTCTCATGTTCCTATGTTGGCAGACTCCGAGCCAACGGTGAGGCTGCCTGAGGCCACAAGGGCAGCTCAGTCTGGCAGACAGCCTGGTGCAATGGAGATACTAAAACACAGTTTGGCTTTGTCAAAACTAAAGTACCTATTGCCACCCCACCCATACCGGTGACCCTCTGTGCAAGCCACTACTGCTTGATACTTCTGTGCTGTCTTCGGCATTTACTGATGTCTTCAAGAAGGTTCTAGGAAGCCTTAGGAAACCAGAAGTGCTGTGAATCAGTCCAGGATCCTGCAGGTGTAAGCAAAGAGCATAACAGGCTCTTTCTTTGCCTACAGGTTCTGCTGCTTCCTGTTATGCCCTTTCATCTGCTCTCCTGCTTGCCAGGGGGAGGCAGCTGTTGACTTTGATGCTATAAAAGCAAACACTGAGTAGCTGGCACAGTTTTCTATGCCGTGATCTTAAAGGCATGTCTGCCACAACAGTCTGGTGCCTATGATGATTACTTCAGTTCCATCCGTGGTCAAACCAGTCCTGTCTGTAGCTAAAATACCAGGCTGTCTCCAGACGGCGGCTGGATATCGCTCTAGGAAGCAACACAGAATACTTTCATGAGTGTCTGAAGAAAAGTGTAGTGTCGCTTTAAGATGGCATGTTGAGTGGGGACGATTGATGCAGCAGTCAGTTAAGGCAGTTGAAAGCTGTTAGGGTTAGTCTTGCTTGGTCTTCTGAGTCAACCACACATGTTTTTCTAGTCTCTCTATGGGGGAGTTCCCATTATAAGCTTAATTTGGTTTCCTAAATCGAAATGATAGAATTGGATGCAAACGCGAATTTGCCTGATCCCGTTACTTTCAACTTGGTCTGGATTCTGAGGATCGTAGGTGGCGTATGTGACTCAAGGGGGAACTCAAGTGGCTACTTTTTAAAAGCCGCTTTTCAGGGCTGCCCTGCCCTCTTCCCCCTGGCATGAACGCACCACCCATAAGGGACTCCTTCAGGGAGCGTAGCTAGGTGGCTGAGTGGCTGCCACTTGCCTGGATGGATGAAAAACAGCACCAGGCAGCCAGCGATTCTTTCCCCTCCTCTCCCCATTGCCCAGGGCACACAGCAGCAGCGGCAACTCAAGCTCCCTTTGCCTGCTCACATCCACAGTCACAGTGTTAAAAACAGAACCTGCAGCTGCTTTCCTTTCCTTTCCCTTTTTTAAAGGTCAGAACTTTCAAAATTGCAGAGAATTGCAACATTGTTATCAGGTGTGAAGTGGTTGGATTGCTACAGTGTAGCGGCTGCTTTAAGGGGTGGATTTTTACACTGAAATCACTATCTTTGGAAGCAAGCTATTGGGGGAGGGAAACCCTAAACACCCATTCTCATCCCTTAACACGGTACTGTTCCCACAGTAAAAAATATATAACGTTTCAAGCGCACAGACCGGAGTGAGACCTGTTGAAATGAGGATTAACATTTACGACGCTTTGGGGTGATTTAACACGCGGAAAGCATGTTAAGCCAACCTGACGTGGGAACTGCAAGGATTGAAACCATTTTGAAACTGAAATAAGCTTATAATGGGAACGCGGCCTATGTCTGCTGCCTTATAGAGACTATCTTGGTCAGTTTTATAATGAAACAAATGATATGATGAAGAAATAGTAACGAAAGGTAGTCAAGTGGAAGCAATTAAGTTGTAACAAGGGATGTGTACAAATATTTGAAATTTGTGCTTATTCGTATGAAGTTTGACATTTGAGGGCAAAACAAAAGGGGCCTACATTCGTAGGCTTCCATTTGCCCATGAACTGAATGGATTCACTAAAGCATGGATGAAGGCTGGGCCTGTCCATCCTGGCCTCCTGTTCCCCCTCCCACCTGTGCCCCCTTACCCCCTGTTGTGGCCACAGCTGTATCCTCTGCCACAATTCACGTGATCAACCAAGGCCCAAGTAAGCCTTCCGGAGCTGCATGCATATCTCCCTCATCCTGAAATCACGACGATTCTTAGATGGGGAAGGCGCACGTGCAGTTCCAGAAGGCCTACTTGGGCCTCAGAGGGCATGCAATGGTGGCGGCAGCGGGTTAGTGAGGGGATAAGGCAGGACAGCACTGGAGGGGTAGGGTTTCTTTTCAAGCATGAACATTTATTGGATAGTATAAAAGTTTTGTGACCCAACTGCATGTAATCACACACTGGGTGAAAGGGAAGGCAGATTCATGTGGTATCCACCCACTATAGTATGGTTCAGCCCTTTTTAGTCCTCTTCCCTGATACCACCCAAAAAATGAAAATGATTGAAGGGAGGAACATCCACAAACGGAACGGGTAGGGTGGAAAAGGTGTGAGCATTAGGGTCGGAAGATGGACTGAAGCAAGTGAAGGTGTGACCACAGCCAGTGTATATAAAACTTCAATGTAACTGTGCAAAGCAATGCTAAGTGTAGCCACCAGAGGGAGCAAAGACTTCATCTCCAATAATCAAGAATTAAAATAAGTCAGCATGAATACAGCTACTACCGGTATTAAAGAGAGACAGAAAAATTACATAAGAAAGGGAAATAATTTGAAAAAGGAGATTCTATTAAAAGAAACAATAAAGTCACAGTCAGATAGCCAAAGAAGAGGCAAGGGTTCTGCCTCTATCTCGTTATCAAATATTACTGGTAACTTTAAAATGAAATTTGTGATAATGATCACCCTTCACATGTTTTCTTTCAACAGGAGCAGCAGACAAAATGGAACCAGTAGAGCAACAATTGATGGGTCACTTTTGGGAGATCCACTACAGATCAGATTAGTGTATTCAAAGGCAAGTCCCACTATTTCTCATCACAGTGTTCATAAAATAAATGAGCCCTTCAATTTGCCTTCCCCAGTGACTGGTCCTCAGAAGCATCACACTTCTGATACTAGAAGTAATTCAAATCATCACAATTAGAAATGATTTGCCTCTGCTTCTAAGAATGTGACTTTTAAATTACTGGAAGTTGGTGGTTCTTAGATTTAGATTTAGATTTGAGTTTTGGGTAAAAATAGGCCCCTCTGAATTCTTTCCTGACTCTTTTAGCATTTAGGCCATGTTTCCACACAGCTTTTAGTCTCCAGTCTGGTCCCGACAACACCCCACACTAAAAGGGTGTGAGGGTACATGGTGGGCCCTCTATCCTCCAAGTCTTGAAAACCTCAGTGCGTGCAAAACAGCTCCAAGGAGAATAGGCACAGAGACTTCAAAATGGCAGCCTTGGAGACAGCAGTGGATCTATCAGCCTCCTTCCTGGGGCTGCCTAAAGCTGAGTGATGACAGCAGGGAAGCCCAATATGGCATTGAGGTCAATGCTGTGGAGATGTGGCCTCAGTGACATTGGATGGACCTAGTGTTCTACACAAAAACATATAGCTGTTTTATTTTCTACACTGTGCTATTATATACCTCTGCTGTTATGTCCTCACAACTCAATTTTTTTCCTAAACGAAAAAGTCCCTTTCATATTTATCTTCTCATTTGAGGGCCTCATCCCACTCACTTGATCATAAGGTTGCGCACCAATGCAATTTTTGGGATTCCACTCTATTCTAATCGAATATCTGAAAATCTGAATCGATTTGAATGTTTAAAATCCAACGTATTCACATTGGATTGTATTTAAATCAATTCAAATCTATTTGTGCAAATTTTCAATTCGAATTTGCAGATATGTCAGCAACATTCATATGTGCCCATACGCATCTGTACACATCCGTACGCATCCCGTAGTTATCCTGTATGCATCCTATTTCATCCCGTATGGATCTGTACGAATGCGTACAGATGTGGGAAAGAGGCGTATGGGCAAGTATGCATTGTGTACATATCCGTGCGCATACGATTGTCCAAATAATTCACATGAATAGATTCAAAAATTCAAAATTCTTTCAAATGTTTAAATATGAGTTTCTGGACTTTTGATTTGAATTCCAATGTCCAAATTCGAATGAATTCAATCAAATTTTGAATGTTTTGAATATTTATGCACATCTCTACCTGATAATTCTGGTTGTGTTTTGCAGTTTCTTTATTCAGCTGTGGTAGCAAGGATGTTACAAGTTTTGAAGCAGATTTCTTATACTCACATAAAGCTATCAGTAAGAATCCCTCATATTCAACATTTGTCTGTGTGTTTTTTTTTAAATAACTGAGGCACAGAAGGTTCTCTCTTCTTTGCTGAAATATATCCTATATGATCCAGATGTTTCCCCTGTGTTCATTACCAGTGCAGATATTGTCAACAGTGCAGGGGTTAGAACCTGGAGTCATTGGCTGAGAATCACCCACTTTGCCCTGAAACTAGACTGGGTGGCCTTGGGCAGCCTCTACTTCACAGCACTGTTGTGAGAATAAAGTGGAGGAAAGGAGAATGATGTACTACACCTTGAACTCTTTGGAATAAACTGGAATTAAAATACCAGAATTAAATGAATTTTGTTGTTCAGTCCTACAGGCATGTCCAACTCTTCATGACCCCATGGACCACAGCATGTCAGGCCCTTCTGTCCTCATTGTCTCCCTGAGCTTGCCCAACCTCATGTTGTTCCTTCCACCTGTGGGGCACCAGAGGTTGAAAATCTCCCACACATTCTGTTTACCTGTTCCCTGTATTCCCAAATAAGAACAAAATGTCTGGATCCCCTCCTACAAATATAGCTTACTGGAATACAGAGCATAAAGTGACTTACCTCTTGCAGGGAGAGAATGCTCAGGTAACATACAAGGTAGCTTTGTATGTGGTTAAGCCCGACTCAGGAAATCATTCATTGAGCTTAATGGAGTGCCTTGTAAGGGTGATGAGGATAAGTAATGACGATATATACACAGACTTGATTTTATTCTTGTATGGTTTTATTTTTGTATGCTTGAAATTTGATATGGTCAAGTGACTAATCAATAAAGTTTATTCATTCATCCTTCTACAATGCTGGCTCATCCTCTGCTCTCCTTTTCTCCTTTAGCCTTCATCTTTTCCCAACAATCTTTATTGGGGTTTCAGCTTCAGCTTCAGGATTTGTCTTTCCAGTGAGCTGTGAGGGTTGATTGAATAGCAGTCCTTGAGTGAGCTTACTTTTATATCTTTTTACATTATAAAAACTGACAGTTTGTTTCTTCACTCTTCACTCCTTAGCACTTTATTAGCGTGTTTAGCGGTCATGGAGAAAATGAATGACTATGATTTCTTAAGTATATATATATAAATAAACAAGGGCTCTCCTGCAGTGGCCCTCCAGATAGTTTTGAACTACAACTCAGATCAGATCAGTCTCAGTAGTATAATCAATGACAAAAAATGATGGGAATTCAGAAACATCTACAAGACTGTAGAAGGACCACCTAGAATTTAAAAATGGGCTTATCTTCACTGAGGGTGCGTGCCCAAGAAATTTAAAGTGTGCTAAAAATCTTCTTTTGCCTCTGAGCACCCCCGTGCCAGGGTTTTGAACGAACTTCCAATGCTACAAAAGCAGGAAAACCCGCGACAAAATACGTGCCCTTTAAATAAGAGTTTCAGCGCTCTTTTTGGAAGTCGCGGGTTTTCCTTACAGCATTTACCTTGGGGATGCTCCATGGCAAAAGGGGCGGGAATTGCTGCCTGCACACACAGCCATAAAGCATTCACACATTTCCCAGAAATGCTGTAGCTTACCTTCCTTCCCTTTCTAAAGCACAGAACTTTCAAAGAGCCAGAATTGCGGAGAATTGCGACATTGTTATAAGCCGTGAAGTGTTATCAGGTGTGAAGTGGATGGATTGCAACATTGTTATCAGGCGTGAAGTGGATGTATTGCTAGTCACCGCTGCTCTACCCGGTGGATTTAGACAGTGATCTGTGAAAGTGCTAAGAGTGAATGAGCAAACGATCGCCCAGCTGATGGCTGCAGCCGGCATGGGAAGCCATTTCGGGGGACAGAGATCTGGGAGACGAACAGAGAACCGATGGCTATTTTTCCTTTGAACAGGAGCGGGGGCAGGGAGAAAAAGATGCAGGGAAAGAAAACACGCTTCCGTGGGGACGGAAGGTACATTTTAAACGCACGTTTTGCTGAGCCTCATGTGGACGTTTATTCCGGAAGTGCATGGCACTTTTAAAGTCTGCTTGAATAGAGTGACAGTAGAGGGAGACTAGAGAGGCAAATAAATCTTTTGGGGATGCAGCCTGAAGGTATTATGGTGAAAAAGCCAAACCCTGGCAGCTGAATGCTGTGCTACATCTGTTTTTATTGGTAGCCGCACACCTGGACTGGAAACTAAGGTCTACATTTTGTTGCATGCTCCAGTATGCTGTTCCTATACACATATGTATGCCCCCCCCCCGAGACCAGAGCAGTTGGGGAACTAAGAAAAGGACAATCCAGTAAGGCTGCTTCTAATTTCAAAAGGTGCCTGTAAGTGCAGTGCTGTGGAACATAGGTTAACTCTGTCCAGGTGTTCAGATAGGTTAAATGGTTTATGCACAAATCCAGGGTACTTCAGATTATGCTTAGGGCCAATTCTCATTTTGTCCAAGTTTTGCTGTACATTGTTGAAACCCTTTCTGCACTAGGCCTTATTCCAGATTAGATCCCAGAATATGGGCCTCCCAATTGAATTCTGGGTGCAGATTATGGCAGACTTAGTCTAGGACCTAGACTAAGCATGTGCACTGCAGGCTCTTATTCTGAAATAAAGTTTTGTGTAGAAAATGTCTGAGTCACAGTTATTTAAAGCCTCTAGAATTCTTACCTAATGTATGTAAATGAAATTAGCCTATGATGGAAATCAAGTTAGTAGCAAATTCTCTCCATCAAATCAGACCAAGGGTGTTTTTCCACTGTCAGAAAGTACCCATTTTTGTACCCATTAAGGACCCATTTGGGTGTGAACCGGAAGACCCCATTTCCACCATGGCACCCATTTGGGACCCGATTGTTTCCATTGCTGCTGGGGAAATCCGGATCATATGGGTACTTTTTGGCCTTTAATCCAGATTTTCAGCCAAAAACCCAGATTAAAGGGAGCCTGTTTCCACTAGTGACAGGCAATGGGGTCTAGAAGAGGCTAGGGGGAGGGGATGCACCCATGTGGGGGAGCCCCAAAATCCCAGCTTCGAAGTGATTTCGGAGTCATTTCGAAATGACTCCGAAGTCACTTTGAAGAGACCAGCAAAGACTTCGGAGAGGCTCCGGAGCTGTCAGCACGGTCTGTTCGCTATTAGCGCAGACCGTGTGGACTTCCCTCCAAAATCCCTCCGAAGCGATCGGCAAAAGGCTCCGGAGTCTCTCCGCTGGTCTCTCTGAAGATCAGCACAGATTTCGGAGGGATTTCGGAGCTCTTTCCCGCTGACAGTGCATGCGCTCCAGGGCTCTTTTGCACAGACTTCGGAGGCGTTCCAAAATGATTCTGGAGCGGCTTCAAAGGCTGTGTCTCTTCAGTGGGACTTCAGAGATCGCACCCCCCTGTTCCCTGAAACACCTGGGGTGATGGGCAGACCCTTGGGGGATGATCCAGATTCCCCACATGGGTGCAAAGGTGTTTCC
>MTQE01002560.1:10132559-10148609 GCA_014337955.1 Aspidoscelis marmoratus | reverse complement strand
TACCCATTCCTTAGATCCGGATCTTCTTAGATCTGGATCTAAGGAGCGCGATGGAAAAACACCCCAAGTTACCTGATCTCATGTTTGAATGTCTTTTGTTTCATTGAGTACTAAGCTCTTTTTAGTGTTTGTTCCCTGTTGTGGAAATATATGCACTCCCAGAAGCCTTCCTGATGTCTGCACTAATTTATTCATTATGAGACTGAAGCTTTTAAACTTTCCAAGTTTCCTAAAATCCTATGATGTATATTTCACTGTAGAAGGGAAAGGAGCATGTCACAAAGGCATTAAGACACCCAGACACCCATTAAGACAACAACTCCCTTCCCCAAACAAGAGACAGAAAATATGCCATGGTGGTGATGCAGTTAACGCTCCTTCGCCCCTCATCTATATGTTTCTATATTTATATTTCATTTTCTTTCAAAGAGCTCAAGGCAATGAACATTATTCTTCTGCCCTCTTCTTTACCCTTGCAAGAACTCTCACGTGGTCTGACAAGTCCATATTTATAGAGATCGGTTCCACCGAATAAACATGCAGTAGAAATTCGCCATTAGCAAGTGTACCAAAATCCTAGGTCACGTGTTGGTCAGCAAACTAAGCATTTCTTACTGAATATGTAAGTAGATACAATCAGAATCCTTCAGATAAATGCTTGATTGATCTGATTTTGTATCTTGGTGCCATTTAGCAAGAGAACATGGATGTGCAGGGGCCCTTATACTAGCTGAGTGGTAAGAATTCAGATAGCCATAAAGGAAGTTATTCTTCCAGTTCATAGTTAAGCCACAAAATTTACTGATGTCAAGATGGACAGGCATCAGCTTAAAATACGTAGTTTGATTCAAGATAGGGAGCTTTGGTTAACTATATGGAAAGAGATGTCCTCCTATATTCCTTGTGAGGAAAAGGTAACTCATCTACTCAGAAAATGAAACTTTGTCTTCAAACCAAAGGTTGGCTGTTAACATGGAGATATCCATGGAGTTGCTTTGGGAAGAATGTAGAAGTGTCTTTGCCATTTTCTTCTTCCTTACACATCTTGCTATTTTGCACTCTATTTGCATAGTTTCTGTCTACATAGATTTACTAACTTATGAGTACCACTTGCTCCATCATTGGCTAAACTCGTATAGAACAACAAAGCTGTTGATTTATGGTAGTGCGACAAAACTGTTCATTTTGTACCAGAATTGACAAAAGAAATAGTGTTTGGATGATTTTTGTAATTATTTCTGCACTAAAATTATTTCTGTAACCATTTTGCTTGAGTCCAGTTCTGTATATATTGCAGTGAGGGCACAGCTAGGAGTGGTAAAGCAGCAGTCTGAGAAAACAGCAATAATTTCTAGATCATTTTATAATAACTTTCTAGATTACTTAGTGAGCCAGTTTGGTCTAGCGGCTAGGGAGCTGGACTTTCATCTGGGAATACCGGGTTTGATTCTGCCCTGGTCCACGAAGCCAGCTGGGTGACCTTGGGCTAGTCACAGCTCTCTTCTGAGCTCTCAGAGCCCCACCTACCTCACAGGGTGTTCTGTTGTGGGGAGAATAGAAAGCTTTGTGTCCTCTTAAATGTGTGAGAAAAGTATGGTAGAAAAGCCAACTCTTCTTCTTCTTAGTGGTTTCAGGAGACAGAATTAAATGCAGAATAGACAAATAGGCTAGCCCAAAAACATCTACTATTGTAGCACGGCTAGCAGGGGCAGCCCAATGGTTCTGGATGCCCAATTGAGACAAAACAGTACAGTGTCACAGCTCAGTGGCAATGGGGATATCCTGCCCTATTTTCCCAGCAAAACAGCATGGATGTCTGTGCAGTCACCAGGAGCAAAGGTCAACCCAAGGGTGCCTTTATCTTCTGCTTTATTCAAAATAGGACTTTGGTACCCATTCGGCCCACTACCCATCATAAACAAAACCATCTGAGCAGGCATACACGAGACTACCTTATTAAGAATTATGGGCAAATTTGCACTTCACCTCCCATCCTAGGGAGGTGAAGTTCTGGAATGCTTTGGGCATCCAAACTTGCGGATGTCCAGAGCATGTGAAACTTAGCCAGCACTTCAACTAAGCGCTGGCTAAGTGTGAATTGGCAACTGTGGAGCCCTGGCAACAACACCAGAGCACCCACGTGGTGCTGTTGCCAAAGTGATCAAGTGACGCAGCCCACAATGTGCTGCAAGTCATATGCTCCCCCTGCACCTCTCCCACCCAGAAGAGGTTCAAATGCAGCATGCAGGTCTGTACTAGTCCTGCCACTAGTATAGGTGTACAGTAGAATACCCGGCACCCACAAAGCTGTTTTTAATAAAGCTGTGTGCTGCAGATGCACTGTGCAGAACTAACCGCCCCCTAACACTTTTACTAACAGTGTGAAAAGGTTCTTTTAAAGTGTGGTTCTGGTACCACATGGGAACAAGAGCTGCCTGACTTCTCTGCAGTTGCACTGTGGGTTTAATGGTAGACCCTATAGCATCATTGCACCGTTGTGATGTACTATAGTACTGCCCAGCTGACCCTATTCTGAAAGGTATACATTTATGGAATCATTTAAAAAAAGAAACACTGTGAGCAGACAATATCCCACTATGTCGATATTTACATTGAACTAGAGCTGACTTGAACTCTGAGACAGACATATGAGGGAATTAACTTACACTGTACAGAGGAGTATGGGTCGCATGAAAACTTTTTGAAAGGTTTTTATTTACAGTGCTAACAATATATATATTTATATTTCTCATCCTCGTAATGTCTGTGCCATAGAAAATACTGCAGATGGGTCTGCTTTAATTTACAAACGAAAACAACTAAAGAACAAGGGGGAGGGAAATCAAAATTTGGTCCCTAATTTTTTTAAAAAAAACCAAAAATGAGGAAAATACACTGAGTCACATATTACTTTACACATTAAAAACAAGCTTTGCCTTCTGGAGGAAAAAAAAAAAGGTCCACCAGATCCAGCTTGCTGCCTGCCTTGTACAAAAATGTATTAGTAATGAAAATCTTGTCAATGTTTGCTTTAAAAACTTTTTTTTGCCTCTTCCCAGCAATGGCAAGAGACCCAGGCCTAGGACAGGGTCGTTTGCTGCAAGTTTCCCTGCCTTGCAGCTTCCTGTGTGCCAGACTCGATTTCACCCTTTCAGCACCATAAAATTTCCACAGACGTGGAATTCTGTAAGGGCCCAAAGAAAGAAAGGGAAAGGGAAAAAGTTGTCTGGGGCAGGAGCAGTTTGCAGAAAATGTGTCAAAAAGCAGAGGCATGTGAGGATCTCAGTTAGGCAGCAGTTTTGAGAGGGTGCTAGGGAAGAGGAAGGAGGAAGCAGTGATTCTAGATACTGGGCCTATTTTAATGGAAGATTGGGGGAAGGTCAGTAGCTCAGTGAAAATGTAGGGAGCACTGTAATATGGAACAGATTTGGGGGGGCTGGAGAACTGCTGTCTTCAGCTTCCTCTGTCCTGGCTGGAAAGCACATTTAACACTCCTCCTCCTCCTCCTCCTCCTCCATCATTACTATAGCACTGACAGTGGGTGCCTGCACAGGTGAGGGGATGAAGGTGGAAGGACAGATGGAGGGTGGAGAAGAGGATGCGGGTGGACGGAATGGCATCAAGCTGAAGAACCATTTTCTGTTTTTTTCCTCTTTGGATCCACTTCATCCTGCAGGAGAAAAGGGATACATTTGGTCAGATTTACCACTATAACAGTCACATTGGTCAGGGGGAGCTCACATTCAGCCAGAAAGAAGACACCCACAATATGGGGATGCCTTAGCATCCAGTTTTCTCATGGGAGGGGTAATGTACCTTCAGTGGCATGGACTTCGTTATATTAGTTTTGACTCTATCTGGATGTGCATAACTTGGCTTTAGAAAGGGCCTCCTTGTAGTTCCTCTTCTCTCAGAGGTGCATTCAGGAGAGCCTTTTTGGTGATGACCCCAAGACTCTGGAACAGCGCCCCCTTGAGGTTCACCAAGTGCCTATGTTATATGGTTTTTGGCACCTGCTTAAAACATTCCTCTTCACCTAGGCCTTTGATATTTAGTTCCTTCAGAGTGCTGTCCTGCCAGGGAGGGTAGAAGGGAACAGACCAACTGGAGTGGTCCAAGGCCAGGTAAGTGTGAAAATGGTATATACCTTAAGAAAAATTGGTAGTAACCTGGTTAAGATGGGATCAGAAAAAAAATGAACTTGAGTATGCAACAGTCAACAATGTTCTCAGAGACATAACAGTGAATGTGTAGATTGACCAAGTAGAAGACTTCCGCCTAATGTGAGCTTTCTGTTCACATTTCATGGTGGACATTGCCTTCAGTCTACTAAGACAGTTTAATAGCCTGAGTTATGTTACAAATTGCCCAGATTTTCCTGTGCTTCACTTGTAAGTGCCCATTCAAAGAAAACAGCCTTAGCGATAAAGACAGGTGAACAAGTTCAACTGAAATATGGTTCACATTATCTCTGTTAAACTTTCAGGGCACGGTTAAAATTTGTATGCCGTGACATTTAATGATTACTGATAGAGTTACAGTTTGATTCACTGTTTCTCACCGTTTTGAAGTTCTTGGTGTTGTAAGAAAAAAGAAAAGCAGAGTGAGAGTTTCAATTTCAGTCCCACTTCTTTGTATAATTTGTAATTAGAGGTGCATAAAAAGGCACTTCAGGAATTCCTAAATATGCTGAAGAGTGCGTTACAACTAAATATCTACATAATTTTTTAAAAATGTGCTTCTGTAAGAAGATTTGGCACTGTCTTTCTTCCCTTAAGTTCATATGATCTCAATTTCAGGTGTAAGTATAATTCTCAAGAACTATTTCCAAATGTTTATGTTAGATTTCATGTTAGTCTATTGCATCTAAATAGGAGGAAAGCAAGATTAATTCTATAAAATATTCACTGTGATGTTAACTACACCTAGCGCTCTTACTAAACTAGCAGGGGCCCTTTCTGCAGCAGGCACTAGCATGTGGATGGCAGGTCTGTACTTCCAGATATAATCTGAAATAAGTCTCAATGCAGAAAGGGCCATAGAAGGGATCTGCTCTGATGGCAACAAAGGATGGAGCAAACCAGTGATGCTATATTAACAGTAATATAAACAGTGATACTCTTACTCACTATACAGTCTCCTTACATACCCCTCAATTTCTAAGTAAGCAAAGTGGGACCCCTACCCACCATTCTAATGTTGGCTATGTTCAGAAAGAGAGACAGTGTGTGGCATTGTGTTCCCAGCTCTTCTCTAATCCACATTTTCTAGCTCATAATGTTCAGGAGAGGCAGGAAGATACCTCAAGAGATGTTTTGGTTTTTTCCTGCGCCTGATCACAGCCCTTGTTCCCACTCACCTCTTCCTGCTTCTTCTCTGCAGATCGTTTTACTGCATGAGAATCTGGTTCCTGTTCATTTTCGTCATCTTGGAATTAAGGAAAAGGAAATGTGTTAAAAAAACAGCTCTTTGCAAAACTCAGTGACATATTCTCTGAAGCAGAGCTCCCAAATGACCCAGGTCACTCATTCTCACCTTCATCTTCCTCCTCCTCGTCATCTACATCGTCAGGATTTGCATCTTCATCATCATCTTCTTCCTCAGCCCCATTTTCATCATCCTAGGATGAATTCACAGAAGATGACAGTTCCAGATTGCCACTCAGTGCCTCATGCTGTTCTCATATTTAAAAACGCCGTCTGGTTCACATGCTTTATCTATCTATTCTATAGTTCGTCTCTTCCTTAGATTTTCCGTAATGCTTTTTGTTCATTATGCCCATACTCTGCTTTTCCACAGATTAATTCAACACAGCTTAAGCCCTTCCTGTGCCGTCCCCTGGCCAGTCAGCATCGCTTTTAACCATGCCTGCAGCAACTCTTGGGGGTTTCTCTCTTTGACTGAGGTGGCCAAGAATTATTACTTTCTTCTGTGCAGCAATCCACAAAATATATACGATCTTCTGGTGAAGATGTCCTCCTAACGATGGGAAGAACTGCAGTTGACATCTCCCACATATTTAGTGTTTTTGATAGGATCATGTTGAAGATGAGAGGACTGGACCACCTACGTCCCCCCCAAATCTTAATCTCCTCATTACCCCTGTGTGTGGTGGAATGTGGGAAAAGAGATAGGCCCAGGGATGCAGGCTCCCAGAAGCATCTTGGTCATTTCTGGACACAGAATGCTCTTTTATCTAGTCTTGCGTATTATCCAGCAAAGCATATCTTATGTCCACATGAAAGCCAACCCACAATGTCACTTCCTTTCTCTTGAAAAACTTGTTGTGGTTAATGCTGAGCACACAAAAAATTCTCATAATCATGTGACCCTAAGGTTCAGGTTTTTTACTCAGTATAATGCCCACAATCTCTTCTAGAAGAATCTAGGGAAGACAGCATTAATTCTGTTTTCCATTTTTAATCACCAATTAGTTCTTAGACACCTGTCAATTCATCTCCTCACCATAATAAATCCTGATGCATGGCAGCACCAATGACATACTGTAACAGTTCCTAACTGCAATTGACCAGGGCAGCAAAAACCCTCCCCCAGGCCTTTATGGATGCCCTACTGCAGCCACCCAGCAGCCAAAAGATGAAACTATTGTCATCCCTAAAGCTAACCCTGTTGAAGTCCATCCTGCTGCAGAGCTATTTATAGCTCGAAGCCTTTCACTGGGATGAAGTGGGGAGAGAAGGAGCCAGTTTGGTTGTGGTTAGGGAGCCGGACTCTTATCTGGGAATACTGGGTTCGATTCCACCCTTCTCCACAAAGCCAGCTGGGTGATCTTGGGCTAGTCACAGCTCTCTTCTGAGCTCTCACAGCCCCACTGACGTCATAGGGTGTTCTTTTGTGGGTAGAAGAATAGAAAAATTTGTCAGCCACTTTGAGTCCCCTTAACGGGTGAGAAAAGCGGGGTAGAAAAGCCAACTCTTCCTCTTGTTGTTGTATACAGGATCAACCAAACATTCAATCTTTCAATAATGGTTCCTGCTCCTCTGTCCTAGGGTGCCTCCAGACATGCACCCAAGCAGTGAAGGAACTTTGCAGCTTTGATCATCCACAAAAAGCTGCTAATTAAATAGTAGTTTTTTAATTGGAGATTCCAGGGATACTGCGGGCAGTCAAAGCTTCCTGTCCAACCAAGAGGAAACGGCTGCAAATTCCTTTTGCAACTTCCCTTCATCCCGCCTGTCAAATGGGAAGCAGCTGAAAAGGAAATTCATAGTTTTTCTTATGTCTGGAGGCACTCCTAGTCTTACAATTCTACTTTTGGCTTGGATGCTTAAAAGGGCCCTCTGTGTCCCCCCATGGCTCTGGGTTTGTCTAGGTCCTAAATAACATCTTCATCTCTTGCATTTTCTTCCCACCTCACAATGCCATCATTTATCCAAGTCCATAAAATAAAGGTGTACTCAACGGTTTATCTGCTTTACTTAGCCACTTTCCAAGGAAGAGTCTGCTTCAAGTCAATTTCTCAAGGTCACAGGATGGGATGAGATCTCCACGTTGAAATGGAACGTGTCTTCAGAGAGCAGATTGGTAGGCACCTGGTCTTTGTGGATTCCTCTCCCACTTCACCCATTTTCGGGGGGAGGGACGTGAGAACATGACAGGAGGAGGTGGTTAGCTTTCATACTTTGCTTTTCTCACCCTTTAATGGGACTCCAAGTGGCTGACAAACTGTCTGTTCTCTCCACTTTATGAGATAGGTGGGGCTGTTTGAGAGCTCAGAGAGCTGTGACTAACCCAAGATCACCTAGCTGTCTTCGTGTAGGAGTGCGAACTCAAACTGGGATTGCCAGATAAGAATCCAACATTATACCAGAAAACCAGACTGGTCCCCAGCCTCTTCCTGGAAACAGGTGATGCCAAGTCACTTCTGATTCACTGTCAAGAAAACTACCTAGAGGTACCTATGAAGTTGCCTGTGCACTCAGCCACAAGTGGGTCAAAACTTGATGGTCCCTAACAGCAGCAACAAATTACCTCTACAATTTCCTTCTTTTCTTTGCGGGCCGATTTTTCTTCATGCTTCTCCTTTTTTTCCTTCAGTTCCTAAAAGATGGGGTGAGAAACAGACAAATTTAACAGCTGAAGAAAGAGAAAGAGAAACTAAAAAGAGCTGAATGTAACAAGAATAATGAAATTGCTGAAGAGGGTGTGGATTAGTTGAGAGGCAAAAACAATGCAATAAAATGTTGCAGAAAGGAAACTATTTCTATTGTTCTCTGTAGATTGCTTTTTTTTTCTTGCTTTAGAAAACTGCAGTGTGTTTTAATTGATCAAAAGTCAATTGTTTACCTGGCGGCAAACACACTACAGTGATGAAAACTTCAGTGTGGAGTATTAATTGAAAGCCTGCTCAACACAAGAGTCATTTACCAGTAGTATTTTCGTCCCAGAGATTGCCACTCCTGCTACAATCCCTATTACTCCACAACTATACAGCCCTTGTGTCATTTCACTCAGTCTTGGACAGATGAATTCCCAATGGATTAGAGGTTTCCATCCTTTCTCTCTCCCATTATTAAGGATGCTATAAATATGTTATGAGGGGTATCAGAGCCTCATCACCTTTATGACAAGAGGTCCTTTTTCTGAAGTACAAATTGTATTATCTTGCCACTTCTGCCATTAAACTGTCCATTACATTCTGAGATGCCTTTTTAAGAAGCTCCAATATTCTATCTGAAAAATAATCCCCCCTTTAAATGTCTATATGGAGATCAGGACAACATTACCCACCATTATTGACAACCAATAGCTTTGATGCTGGTTAGCATTCTTGTGGCCTACAAGCCACAAGAACTAAACCCATGAATAATGGCATGAACTTGGTACAATCATGTGACAGGTGGACTCTCCTCAAAGTAGGCATGTACACAATTTATTTTTTCCATTCACTTCACACTGAAGCGAATGGGACAGAACTTTGCATTTGTGCGAAAGGTGCCACTTTGAATATGCTAAGCTTCGAATTTGCTTCAAATCCACTTTGAACCCCTGTGGCCACCAGTCATGTCGCTGAATCCATTCCAAATCCACTCTGAAGTTTCAAACGAAGCCACAAAAGCTTTCGCTTCACATGCAAAGGTCAGTCTCCGAATATAGCCAATATTTGCTTTGAATGCAAACTTTTTAACCTTCCCAATTCATACGAATTGCAAAGGTGACCAACATTTTTCATCCACCCCTACGGCAAAGGAAGAACTAAAAGATTTAGTTCATTCATTAATCCATTGATGTGTTACTATCAAAGACCCATATGAATAGCAGCATCTTGGTTTATTTTCTTAATGACCGTTTCCCGTAAAGTCAAGAACAACAGTGTTTGGTACAGTATTTATACACTGCTTTTTAAACAGCGTTTCTTCTGTATGGCTTCTGAAAACATTTTTTCAACCATCTAATGTAGGTATGTCGCAGATTGGCATTGCAATTTATGTAAGATTAGCATGGCTGAGGTACAAGCCTGGAGGCCTATTTGCCTAGCTGCATGTATCTGTTTTATTCTTATTGTATCCAGCCCTGGGACCATCTGATGAAGGTGGGACCATCTGAAATTCATAAACTAAATACAGGAGGTGTTTACCTAAGCATTCATCGACTTCTATGGAAAGAGCATGAAGGAATAGTGCCCAGGAATTATTAAAGAATTTATCTCTGCATGGTGGACTTCTAGGTCAATTTTGATTTGGGTTCCTTACACTGCAGGTGTTGTAACGTTTTTCAGCTTTGCTTTAGCAGCAAACCTTAGAATTATTATCAGAGATTATTCCATGATCTTCCACTAGAGGGAACTATGTGCTTTACCAAAGCTATGGAAGACCTAAAACTTGATGGAAAGATGGAACAGTGGCCTATATACATGCCAGCCTCACCCAGATTGGTCATTTTGGTGTTGTAATCAGCATCTGAAATACTCATCTATGCAGAAGAGAATACAGACTCTAAGGCTGCATCTTAACATTCATGGGGGTCACCTCCAGAGTGGAGTGTTCAAACTACTTTGAAGCTCCAGATGCCACTCATAGGTTGCCAAGAGGGCGGTCTATTATGAGCGCAAGATCTTTAGCACTCTTGAGGACAGTTTGTCAAATTGACAGGATTTGGGGCCGCCCATTGCAAATTGCCAACACTTACAAAGAACTGCTTCCATCAACCCTCAAGCTGATGCAGGACAGGCTGGTTTGGATGACCTTTGGGAAAACCAGGCAGCCCACAGGTTCGCTCACCTGCTGAGCCGGCTCCTGTTGAGGTATGTGTGAATGTGGCCTTAAACTGTAAGGATATGATATGGATTTATATGCACACAATCTCTTACTGCTGCAGTCTATGTGCCAATTTTTTGACTCCCCAGAAGCAAGAGAAACATTCTGAAGAATAACGTATATAGACTGTTGGGTTCATCATGTCTCCTCTGAGCCACTTTCTAGCCACCAGGCCAGAAGGGCAGAACTGCGTCTTCTTGCAAATTCTGCTGACATTTTATCAGCAGGGCCTGCTTTTGCAACGTCTTCCAGGTCAAGGGAAAAAAAGAGTACGTTCACCGATCTACAAAATGTCCCGAGTGGAATTCTTTTTTCTTTTTGAATTCGCTTCGAGACATCTACCGGCCATCTTTGTTTGCCTATGTGGTCACACCACCCGGTGGAAGGCCGGGAGCACATCCACACGGTCCTCTTTATTGTGCTGGGTGGAGCCTCACGCTGACACGCCGTGCGCCGGCCCCCTCTTCTCACCGCTACACTGGCAGGAGGTAAAAACGGCACAGCTTGCAGGCAGGCAGGCAGGCAGGCAGGCAGGCAGGCCTCGCTCGGGGCAGAAGCACAAGAGCCGTGCAAACGGCACACCGCAAGCACGTCGTCAGTGCACCCCATTTGCACGGACGGGTGCACGTGCGTGCGTGCACACACCACCATGCCCTCATTTCCTCCTGTCCAACGTGGATCTCACCCGCCACCACACAACTGGCGTAACGCCCCCACCCAGAGTCCTGATCTCTTGGGAAAGTAGCACAGCCCATCCCCAGGGGAGAGGAACCCCGCAGCCCCATTCCCCTAAATAGGGGGTCCCCGAAAGGTACAAAGGGTCCACCGGGGAGGGGGGAAAGGGCTGCTCTGCCCCCCTGGTGGAAGGCAGGGGGGCAGCAGAAGCGGGCCAGCAGGCTGCTCAGCGTGTAACCTTTACTCCCCTGTCCCCGCCTGCCCTCTCGGGGCCCTCGGAATTAATTATTTCCCGTCCCTGCCGCTCAGCGAGCGGGGAGACATTGTGTAAGCCCGGCTGGCCTCTGGCGCGCGGCTTGTTTACCGTCTACCGTCCCCTCCTTCGCGTCTGGCAAGCGGGAGAAATCCTACGGGTCCGTGTCCCGCGCTGCCCTCCTTGACAGGCGCGGGAGGAGGAGAAGGAGGATTACCTGAGGCGCCATGAGGCGCACGTCCACGCCGACCGAAGCCTCCCTTTGCTCCACTCCCAGCGCGGAGGGTTCGCACCTCGCTGGACCAGCGCGAACGGAAAGAGTCGCCTCGGCCTCCCCGCTGCCCGCGGGGGCCCACAGGGGCTCCCCTCGGCCTCCCTCTCCCCCCCACCCGCCACGAGCCACGGTTTCGCGCCACCGGCCTCCCTCGAGCAAGGGCGGGATGGGCGCCGATCCCGATCCGCCGCCCTGGCGGCCTCCGGAGCGCCGCCGCGTCGCCTTGCTCCTTCGGGTGACCTTGCCTCTCTCTCTCTCTCTCTCTCTCCCACTTTCCCGCCCCGCTTCAGTTACGCCTCCGTTCGAAAGGCGGTAGCAGGTTCGGCTGCCTTTCGCACGACGCGGCGCGACACGCGTCCCCGCGTCCCCACGAAGCCGCCTGCCGAATGGCGCGCGGCACGCGGCAAAGGGCCGACGGCTCGAGAGGCAAGGAAGATGGTTGCGGAGACAAGAACGAGCCATATGTTGGCAAGCCGGCAAGGCGCACGCACGCACGCACGCACGCAACCACACACACACACACACACGCACTCGCTCGCTCATACGGGAGCGCGCGCGCGCGCACCCGCAAGCAAGCGAGCGCCGGGCGGGAGGAGGAGGAGGCGCGCGCGCCGCGCTCTTTAATTGCCTTCCATCTTTTCCTGGCTTTGTGCTGCGCGCCTCCGCTTGTCTGTTGGTTTCCTAATAAAGGGAAACGGTTTAGATTCCCAAACTGGTGGATTGGGGCGGGGGGGGGGATCGCCGTCCTCCTGTGACGCCGCCGGGCCCCTCCCGCGCACTCGGCCCCCGCTTTCCCAGGTGGGCGGGAGGTTTGGAAGGTGAAAGCCCCCCCCCCATCCGTCGTCAAAAGGAGAAAGAAAGAAAGAAAGAAAGAAGAGGCGCGAGGGAGTCGTGCTTTCCGTCCTGGGGGAGGCAGCCAAGGGCAACTGTGTGGTGACACCTTTCCTGGGTCTCGAAACTGGCGACGGGGTTCTCCCTCCCTCCCTCCCTCATGGGTACCCCCCCCCCTTCGGCCGGCCGGCCACCTAAATGCAACGCTCGGGGTTAATGGTCACCGGAGTGAGAGAGGCGGGAGTGCGGCGGGGGGAGGCGAGGCGCCCCACAGCGCCCTCCCTCCCTCATCCCTTGTCCCGGCTGTCCGGAGCGCCGCTCGTTTCGGAGGAGGCGGAACGGGGGCGCGCGGGGGAGGCTGAGGAGACGCGCGCGGAGCTCGAGGCGGGCGGCAAGGCGCGGGAAAGAGCGCGGGGGCGCCGTCCCGTCGCCTTCCTCCTCCTCCTCCTCCTCCCACGCACCGCCGTGGCGTCCCCCGTCGCAGCGCCTCGCGCGGGAAGCCCCGGGGCTCCTTTCGCCTCGGCGCCGGCGGCTCCCCCGAAGTCAAGGGCGGGATCGTTGCCTCGGGAGCCTGACCCGGCGAGCGCCTCACCTTGGCCCCTAGTTCTACCGGAGCCTCCTCCGCGGGCTTCTCCGACATCCTGGCGCTGGAGGGGGGGCGGGCGGGCGCGGCGAGCGAGAGCCGGGAAGGCGCTTGGCGGAGGGACCGGCGGCGCGGCGCGGCTCTCGTCTAGTCCCCTCGGCGGCTGCTCCTGCTCTCCGCGTCCCGGCACCGCAGGGTCTCTCTCCCTTCGTTCGCTCCCGCGATGATGCTGTGCCAGAAAAAGGGATTTATACACCGCTCGGCGACGAGGGAGGGACCAGCGCAAAGGGAGGGGACGGGGCGGAGGGAGGGAGGTGGAGGAGGAGGAGGAGGGAGGGGGGAGGAGGACGCGGCGGCCGCCGCTCCCGGGGAAGGACAGACGAGCAGGGGGGCGCCGCGGAATCGGCGCGCGCTTTCCACGACAAACCCCTTTCCAGACAGCCACGCGCCCGGCACCTGAGGCCGCGAACCTGCGCCGTGCGCGCCCCGTCCCGGGCAGGTCCTTCCTCTCTGTCCTCGCTTCCTTTGTTCGCTCTGCCTTTCGCCTGCCTGCCTCGAGCGCCACCTACGAGGCGCCAGCACGCGCGCCCTTTGTGTTACCCCGCGCTCGGTAATCCAGAATAAGGAGCGCCGACGGCTCCTCTCACTTGGGCCCATTCGTTGCGCGGACGGAGCGCGGAAGGAGACGCTCGTGGCCTGCCCCGCCTCCCGCCGTCCCGCCAGCGAAGGATCGGCGACGCTGCCTCCGCGGCGGCTCGGCCAAAAACTTTCCCACCTCCTTCGCCCATTTCCGAGCAAAACTTCACCTGCGGCAACCGATCCGCTTCTTTCTGTCGCCCGAGGGCGCGCCCTTCCTCGGTGTGGCGGGCGCCCGGCGACAGGTCTTGACTGCCGCGTGGGCATACTAGTTCAAATGGGACGCGATCACGGGAGGGCCGCTCTGGAGACTTCTCTAGTCCGTGTGAACGGGAGAGCGAAGCTTCGCGCGCCACCGCCGCCCCTTCTACTAGTAATGGCTTGGTGAGGCAATTTGGAAACATATAGTTTCCTATAACGTGCCTCAGTTGCTTTCTAGGATGGCGGGATGACCATATAGTCCAGCTGAGAGCCGCTTGGAAGCAATTGGCAAACCTAAAGCAAAACCAGGTTGGCAGATAGGAGGCTCCTAAGTATGGCATAAAGTAATTCATTCCTTCTGGGTGTTCTTTAATACCCCATGAATTTGCCATTTCAGATCCACCATCTGGATAAAGAAAACCCAAGAATCCCCCAATGGCTAACAATTACTATAAAACTTATTCATTTGGTTCTTTCAAAGTATCTGTTTCTTGATTAAAATATTTATTTATATTTTTATCACGCCTTACACCCAAAGGTCTCAGAGTAGGTAACAACCTTTAAAATCCAGGATATCAGAGTAAACAATATATATTAAAACAATAACCACCACCACATTTAAATTCCAGTATCTTAAAAACAAAACAATATCAACTAAGAGTGTAGCATTTGCAGTGGGGAAAACATAACCAACACTTAGCCAAAGGCCTGAGCAAAGTGGTGCATCTTCACCGCCTTCCTGAACATAAACAGAGAAGAAGCCTGATGCACCATGAGTGGGAGACTGTTCCATAGCTTGGGGGCCATTACTGAGGAGGCCCTCTCCTGGGTGCCTGCCTCACTGCTGAAGGTGGTGGGATGACCAGGAGGGCCTCCCCTCCAGATCTTAAGGCAGGAGCAGGTCCATATGGGAGAAGGCATTCCTTTTATTTTGGAAACCAGCCTATCACTATTTCGAATGAGTGAATGATAAGCAGGAACCAATGTGTGTATGTGTAAACCAGCCCTTGAGTTCTCAGGTGGAACAGAAAACCAAGCTTTTGAACTCCTTCTGTCAACTAAATTCACTGGACAGCGCAGTCTGCCTGATTTCTATCCCTTTACTAACAGTTTCATTCTGATGCTGTTTCGAAATAACCATTTGATTAATCTGGACAAATTCCTCAGCACGAATTTGCCCTGGATCGCTTCCATTTTATTTATTTACAAACTAACATTTCAAGGAGGAATACAATCAAATTAAAAGCAATCAACAGAATTAAAAACTAATACCCAGCAGGCTAAAAGGAAGTAAGAAATTAGTCAGGAGGAGGCAGTTTAGTTGATTAAGGCCCGTTCTGCATTAAGACTTATTCCAGGATACATCCAGAATAGAGTCCCACCATCTGTAATACTTCAGTCTGGGTTAACATTTCACAACTGAATTTTGGACCTTCTGTGGTTTCTGAAGGCTGGTTCCATATGTAATGCATCACTGAGCCTTTCTGCACTCGCCCATGGGGGGAACTCTGAGGGAAGACTTGCATGGACCATCCACATTGCACAGAGCTGCTGCTTCACCAGACACAGCTCTGCACGTGCAAGATTTCCCCAGGGGTATGTAGATGCTCCCTTCTCCCTGCCGTCCAGTGTGGCTCCCTTCTCCCTGGGAGATGTTCGAATGCAGCCTGGGGAGGGACAGTGGAGGTGTAGTTAGTGCCACATTGCCTCATCTCTGTGGCAATGGCATTGCACAGTGCACTGGAGCTGTTGTTACAGTTCTCTGATCACCACTGTAATGGCGGCGATTTGCACCTCACCAGCAGAACATTCCCCCATCTTTGCTTCCAAAATATTTCTGGGGAAAGTGAAAGTGTGAAATCACCAACAGTATTGTAATATGTTAGCTATCAAAGAAGGGGGCATCAGAAGCGAAGCCACCTTTGTTCCTGAAAAGTTGCAGGAGGTGTACCAGTTCGAAAGGTTAGAATAAACTCCATGGACATAAAGGGGGTGTATACATCTGGAAGCAAAGGATGATCAGGGGCAACATCAGGCTGGAAAGATAATAACCCAATGGCAGGATAGAGGAGGAGGAGGAGGAGGAGGAGGAGGAGAGTTGGCTTTCCTACCCTGCTTTTCTCACCCGTTTAAGGGGACTCAGAACGGCTGACAAAGCTTTCTATTCTTCTCCCCACAACAGACATCCTGTGAGATAGGTGGGGCTGTGAGAGCTCAGAAGACAGCTGTGACTAGCCCAAGGTCACCCAGATACCTTTGTGGAGGAGTGCGGAATCAAACCGGGTACTCCCAGATAAGAGTCCAGCTCCTTAACCACTAG
>MTQE01002560.1:10118346-10128523 GCA_014337955.1 Aspidoscelis marmoratus | reverse complement strand
ATGGGTACTTAATGGGTACTTCTAGTGACAGTGGAAAAACACTCATAATCAGTAAGAGGCAAGTGTGTTAGTTGTATGCTGTTTTTGTCTAAGAAGCCTGCTCACCTTTCTCAGGTCTCTGAAACCACTTAAATTCTTCCAGTAAACAGCACACCAGATGGTACATATGGTAAAATACAGAACTGGTCCAATAGCATTCAAGTTATTCAGGATATTATCTTCATAGTGCTTAGTAAATATATTGTTGTCAAAGTGGCTGTGGGCCCCACTATGATTTTCTTTCAACAAGACTATTTCTCCCTACTCTTTGTTATGATACTTGAAGGCTATCTAGGACTTTACCTCCTGCACCTCTGGGGAAGGAAATAGGTACTGATGGTCTAAACCTCAGAACAAAGTGATCTAATCATGACAAAGAACAGGAAAAGAGGGGCTTGTTTAAAAGAAAGACATGTTGCGTCTCATACCCATGTTGAGAATAAAGTGAAAACAACACTTTCCTTGAATCTTGAACAGACTGCTGATTGCCATCTTTGGTCAAGTCTTTCTGTGTTCCTACTTTGATTGCCTTTCTTACTTTGTTATTTATTTTTCTCTTGTTTATAATTATTTTCCCTTCATCAGTACCATGGGAGCTAATAATGTGACACTCAATATCTGGGTCTCCTATTTTGTCCATTGGTTAAAGGCCTCCATTTTTACAGGAAAACAACAAACAAAAATGTATCAAATTACTGTCAAACTTAAGGCAACATCAATTACTTTATAGTATTTGATCCATACAGTTTTAATCTTACTTAAAAATCTTACTCTTTCAGCTGCCAGGGCAAAACAGAACAAAAACAAAATAAAATTGAAATTCTGTGATTGAATTAACTGGCTTTTCTAACACTGCTATATTTTAATGCCACAGATTTGGGGGAAATTAGTCCCATTTCTTGCACAGAAAATTTCCAGAATAATGTTTGTAAATTTTCCAATTGGTGTTTGCTGCAGAAAGAACTAGTACACAAAAGTGACTGATGGTATATGATGCTTAGTAGGCTGCCTCTATAGTTTTAAAAAAAACTCGGGAAATGTAACATTTGACAAATATTTATGTTCAAGAAAAGCAAAGTTAACATACTGTGCTTTTTAATACTACAATGGCAAGTTGTGAGGGTACCTATAGAAGTGGCCACATGTGCAAAGATCAAACTTGTATACAATTGTTATTTCTCAAGTGCTTTTGGTTTCAAGGTGAACCATAAGTTGTACTTGTTAAATTTGAGTCTTAGATTGCAGTCCAGTGCACCCTTACTTGGGAAGTCAAATTTATAGAATTTTGCCACTACTGTAATTTAAGTTAGAAAATGATAGATTTCCAGATTTTAGGATAATTGTTAATTCTACTGGAGGTTGAAGGAATTTAGAAAGATACTGAACTATTTCTTAGGGAAATACCTTCTTGCATTTTTTATTTTTTTTAAAAAAAAATTAAGGTATTTCTATCTCTGAAGCGCTCAAGACTATATACTAATCTTCTCATTCTTAGCCTCACAACTTCATCATGTAGATTGACCGGGAAGCAGTGACTGGTTCCGCAATAAGCTTTTACTGCCAACTGGAGATTCAAACCTAAGTTCTAAGCACTTTAATTCACAGCTGCCCCTTCTAACCACCACACTGACAATTGCCTGCTTTTATGCTGTGAGACAGAGACAAGACAACACGCTCTCACCCCAAAATCAGAAATCCTTACACCTGTCAAAACAGAAATATCCAGCCTGAACCCTTTACTATTTTCTTCCTCCATGAGGAAAGCAATTCATCATGGAAGACCCCAACCAATTTCTGCAGTGGCACAAGCTTCTGCAGCTTCTGCAGGGACTCAGGCAGCCTTCAGACACAACAAAAGGGGCGCCCCAGAGAGGCAGGTTGGGTAGTGGCGCTCCCAACCTTTCTCTAACCCGCCCTTTTCTTGTCCAGAATGTCTATGAGAGGCTGAAATAGTGACTGGTGTGGGCACGATCGCCACCTTTACAGCCTTCTCTGAGCTGACGTGCTTTCTCGGATGGCAGCCGAGGTCTCTGCCCTGCTCATTAAGTGACTTAAGGCACTGGAAGCGACGGGATCGCATTTACTATAGATCCTCCAAGAGGAAACCCCGCTGCTACCCTTGTGTGGACAATATGGCGAGAGTCACCACCACAACCACCACCAGCGGCAGCCTACTGCGCTGCGCAGAGAAACCAGCGCCTGCTGCCTCTCGGTCTCCTCCTCCTCCTCCAGCCTCTTTTTCCTTTTCCCGTTACTGGAATTTTCCACTCCAGCAGCAGCTGCCTTCCCGCTCAGCCTCCCCGCCTCCGCACTGTCTCCACCCCATTTTCTGGAACGATTCCCTTCCCTTCCCGCCCCGGGCCGCCCAGGCGAGGCGAGGCTTGCGCGGTTCTGTCTGCCTGCCTGTCTTTCCCCCAAACTCCGCCCCCAGCCAATATTACAACGGGGCGGGATTAATGCGCTGCTTGTCCGCGCAAGGCTACAGCCGACGGGGCGGGTGTGTGTGTGTGTGTGGAGGGGGGGCGGTGGAGAGGGAGCAGCTTTTTCCCGCGCTCTAATCGGGAGCTCGTGTAGTTTAAGAGGGACGCGCAAATGCGCTTTGATCCCCTTATAAGGCGAGGACGGCGCGCGGAGGCGATTGGGCGATTCAAATGAGCAGGAGGCTTAGCAACAGGCTTTCCATTGGTTGCGAGTCAAAAAAGGCACTATGCTATGGAAGAAAATGGAGGGAATGGGAATGAGGCCACGGGGGAGGGAGCTGGGTGTTGGGCGACAGTTTCCGTGGCAACAAAAGGGAGGGTTTCACCCCCGTGAAACACGGTGTGTGGGGTGAAATGTTTGTGGAAGGGGGTAAGGGTAGGAATATGGGGCCACTGCTTGTCTCTTCTTGCCTTTGAAGGGGCTACAAAGGACGTTGCTAATATTCTGCCCTCCGAAAAGCAAAATGCTAGCAGAAGATGCACTCCTGAGAAAACGACGGAGGCAGCAAGGCCAAGCGAGCAGACCTGCACGAGTTTAATTTCATTTTGGGTGCAGGGCAGGGCAATGAATAGCCACCAACAACTGCTGTGACAAAAGGCTGCAGTGCGAACAAACCCACGTGGGTTTTAAAACTTCACCAAATCAAGGCTCTGCTGCAGCTAACAATGAACCAGAA
Source organism: Aspidoscelis marmoratus (assembly GCA_014337955.1). Classification (NCBI taxonomy): domain Eukaryota; kingdom Metazoa; phylum Chordata; class Lepidosauria; order Squamata; family Teiidae; genus Aspidoscelis; species Aspidoscelis marmoratus. The sequence goes on along the minus strand of MTQE01002560.1, from coordinate 10,125,327 downwards.
ATACAAAGGAAGTAGCACCTAACCATTCTTTAAAAGGAAAAAAAAGGAGGGAATATCAGTTAACCTGAAGCAAAGGAAGAAAGATCTAAGGATCTTAAAAAGTAATGGTGTGATCAGAAGGAAATGAGTGGCTAGAACAGATTTGCTAGAAGTTCAGCACCTTGGTTGGTTCCTCTGCTCAAAAGGCCTTGCCTTATGGCAACAAAAGATCGGAGAAACTGGATACATTCACAACAGAAAATGAGATTTTTAAGTCCCCTCCACCTAAATCTTTTCGGAGTTTTCAGAGTTGTAACATTAGTTTCAACTGGGCCTTATGTAGTCTGCGACCCATCTTATTCAACCCTTTGGCAGGAGTGTACTTTGAAATTACAGTTGGTTTCCCTGATTGATTTTGAAGGGAGCCTATGTAAAAAGTTCCAGGGTAAAAGATGAATACAAAACTTTCCTCTTCAGCTCAAATTGCCCTGTTACAGTGGGGGAAATTAGACATATCTGCAGAACATTTATCAATAAATTGCAAAATCCATTAAAAATGTAGTTTGCGGGGTCACAATCAAGACTTTGTATAGGCCAGAAAAGCACTGCATACCCTTTCACTATTTGGTTCATGAGGTGGCTATGGTGGCTTAGTAACCAGTTCTCTCCAAAGGTACATGGAACTAAAGAAGGAAATTTTAAGAGGAGGATTGGACAAGGAGAAAGAGACCTCAAAATGGAAAGTGAGGGAGGTAATTAGAAAAAGAAATGGAAGAAAGTAGGTGCAGCAGGAATTAGGAGAACGAGGAAGCAAGAGAATGCAGTACACTAGTGAAAGGGATAGTATATATATACACAAGCTGATGTTTCTTGAAATTATAGATATCTTTGCATGGGTTTAGCACCTCCAAAATGTCAGGTATCCAGTATTTTCTATCACCATCTTTTGGCCAACTGTGTATTTTGAAACTATGGTTGGTTTTAAAACACATAACCTTGAAAATCCTCACAATTCTAAAAATACTCTTTTCTCAATGCAGAGATTCCAAATGCAAACCACCATTAAATGATAAGTTGTTTTAGTAGCTACAGTTTTTTTAAAGTTGTTGGCTTTTTATTTTTTAAAAACACCACTAAGGTCTATGAAGATTCAGGGTTTTGTGGTCATGGCAAGCACCTGATTTGTAATCTCATTTTGCAAGTAAAATGTAATCTTCAGGTGTTTGGGGAGAAGCATAATCATCCATGGAATCATGTAAATTCAAGAGGATCCATTTTAATTGTATAGTGTGTCTGATTTCTGAACAACTTCTATGAAGAAGCAAAGAAATTCTGGGTCTTTCTGTCTACCTGAAGTGAGGAGAGAAGTGACTTGCAGGTGGAGGGAGAGAAGCTATAGCCAACAACTGTTCCTGCAGTGTACTTTCAGGCTTCCAGATGTGCCTACACCCAAAAAGAGTGGTATCCACTGCAATCCATGCAGCTTATTATTCATGAACTCTCTAGTAGAATACTATTACTGTTTTAGTATATACTGTTGCTGTTTTAGGGTGTTTTTCCACTGTCAAAAGTACCCATTTTTGCACCCATTTAGGACCCATTTGGGTGTGAGCTGGATGACTCCATTTCCAGTACGGCACCTATTTGGGACCCGATTGTTTCCAGTGCCATTGGGGAAATCCGGATCTAATGGGTACATTTTGGCCTTTAATCTGGATTTTCTGTAGACCCCATTAAAGGGGTCTACAATGGGGTCTTCTCCCAGAAAATCCAAATTAAAGGGAGTCCAAAGGAGGCTAGGGGGAGGGGATGCACCTTTGGGACCCCCCCAACATTGGTTTCGAAGTCACTTTGAAGTCACTTTGAAGTTGACTTCACATTCACTTTGAAATCATTTCGAAGTTGCTTCGAAGACTGCACCCCCTGCACCCCAAAACACCTGGGGTAATGGACCGACCCTTTGTGGGTTGATCCGGATTCCCCAGATGGGTGCAAAGCTGTTTCCACAGCAGGGATGTTAGCAATGGGTGCTACACCTGTTGTGGAAACACATTGGGTGCTTCCCTTAATCCGGATCTACTAGATCCAGATTAAGGAATGTACCCATTCCTTAGATCCGGATCTTCTTAGATCCAGATCTAAGGGCTGCAGTGGAAAAACATCCTTAATGTATGTCTGGTTTTAAACGTTGTTACCCACCCTGAGACCTTTGGGTACTGGGTGGAATAGAAATACAAATAATTTATAATAATGAATAATAGTATTAATATTTTTAACATGGTACTCTACATAGTTTTTATTCACATAGTTATACCCCCCACCCTTGGTTTTCATAATGATTTTATATAGTTATGATTTAAGCTGTTTTTATTCCTGTAAACTGCTTTGAGATGGTATTTTAACGAGAAGCAGTATGTAAATATTTTACATAATAGTTTAAATAGCATTTGTTTCCAAAAGTTAGCATGAAGCTCATGATACAAGCACATCAAACAGACCGTAAACCCACTATGGTCACAAGCACAGGCAAAATAAAAAGAATGGCAAAATATAATATATTTAGTTCTGGTATTAAAAAGTCACCTAACTCTTTTAATTCTTTGTAAGCCATAATTACTAAGAACTATTGCTACATTCAGTGATGCTGGTACAGTTGGCGTTTAATAACTTCATTGTAAAATAAGTGTCAGGTAAGGAGGCAATTCATATATCTCTTTTTTATATTTGATTTTCCTGGTACATTAGAGGAACTGAAACTGTAACACTATTAGTTCTGCTTGACCTATAAGTGGTTTTTAACACCGTTGTTCATGATATAATCCTGAAGCAGTTGTGTGTTTAGAGAGTTGGAGCATAGCCTTGCAGTGGTTCCAGTTTTATATCTGAAGCAGATAAAAGAAAGCTATAAAACTAGAACCACCGTGGAGCATGTGTTGTATGTCCTGGGAATTACATGGTTGGGATGGGGTTCAGTTCTTAAGCCATATTTTTTTTTAAAAAAAAGTGTGAAATGTTTTACCTATCATCAGTATGATACTTTACATCAGAAAAGATAGTCTCCAGGTTTGAGTATTGTTTTAAATGATGCTGGGCAGGATATTTAGAGGCAAACTAAAAGTGAATCCAGTCTGGAAGCTTCAGTTCAATCAAGTGTTATCTAGTATGCATTACTGAATCCAGAAAGTAGGGTGAAAATTTGTTTCTGGCAGAATTGCACTCCTGCAGAGGGTATACAGGCATAATTTGGATTAATTTTTTGATTCATATTTGTCATTTGAAGCTCAGGCTAAAGTATCAGTTTCAGCCTTTTGTTGGCTTACCATCTACAGCCACTTCTAGATAGGAATAGCTTGGCCACAGTGATCCATGTTTTATTAACTTTTGGAGCAGACTACTGTAATGGGCTGCCCTTGAAGACAGCTAAAAAGCTGCAGTTAGTGCAGAATGCAACAGCAAAGTTTCTGAATGACTCTTTTGACCAGAAACATAATATACCCACAATGATGATTTTATTGCTTGTAATGTGTTAAATCTGATGTAAAATGCCCTGAATGACTTTGGCCTCAGTTTTTTCACACCTCCTGCATGTACTTGCCCTTCTTTGAGAAATGGTGACACAGGAAAGAGTATGGTGGCCTTCAGATTGTGGAATAGATGCATCATGTGATATAAACATTTTATCAGTTGGAGAAGGGGTATATCTTTGCTTATGGCTAATAAATATTACATTTTTTCTGTTTGCTGTGCAATACAAAGCTGTTTTATTTGATCTTGTAGATTTCAGTCATTTTTAATTTTTTTAAAATTGGTTTTGCAGGTTTACAGTATTCAAATATAATGACAAGTCTTATTACTCTTCACATTTCAACCCACCTTCCCTGCAATGCCTTCGCATCCATAAATCAAAAGCATTTATCATATAATTGAAGTTTTATTCCATTTCCATTTTGATTTTTGTCAATCGTTTTATTTCTTTTGGGTATTCCTGAGAATATTGATTGTGTTGGACTATAAATAGTAAATAAGTTCCATTAACTGAGGGAAGAGCTTCTGGTTTTAATGATCTGAAAGGCACATTATTAAATGGAACCTCTGATTGGAGCAGGACATATGAGGGATGATAAGAATCTATTAAAAGGAACAAGAATTTTGTGAGGTCTAGATCCTTGCTTTCCTAAAAAGTCCGGAAAAACAAAAAATCTAAAGTGATCAGGTATTATTAATCTCACTTGTTATGCAGCATCTCCCTTCTAGTGTTTTTAGACAATGAATGAAGCCATAATGCTAGCTGACATTTATGAAATTAGATCTTGCCAATTAGATGAGAGATGCCATATTCCTTGCCTACAGATGGAAATTATTGTTTAAGTGCCATGCTCCTTTACTCCATAGCTGTACTAATGAGGGTTACTTTGGGGACACCTAACAGAGAAGTGATTTCTAAGAAATAATAGAAATGAGATATTCTGCATATATAAGGCCCGAGGAGCATCCTGAAATAGTCAAAAGCAGCCAATTTCAGCACAAAGCACAACTTCAGACTACGATGAACACCGGAAGTCATTCTTCCAATTGCTCTTATGAGAAGAATGTCCTTGCTTAAGGTGTAAAAACAAATGGAGGGAGGTCAAAAATTACCTGGAAGCGAGTGTCAGAAGTGAATTAGTAAAATTACAGTTAAGAATTGTATTCCAAATGTAACCCTTAGCTCATAAATGTTATTGAATATTTACTATTTAGGGGAGGGAGGGGGTGGGGAGGGGTGGGGAAAAAAAAAAGGAAGAATGTATAAGTGCATAATTATGTAATAAATATTAAAAAAAAAAAGAGAAGAATGTCCTTGCTTGGTAGATTATGTCCACTGGTGCAATTGCTCTAGCAGTGATGTTAAACCAACCTTCATTGGGTGGTGAGATCAGGGGGGAAGCAAGAGGAGGTGCAATAGCAGTATTACTTAAGACATCAGATATGTTTCCTTGCCTATTCCCTCTGCTTAGTTTCAGATTGCTCTGAATGGAGCAAATGTGGGTACCCCAAATAGCCAACATAAAGATTGGGCTTCAGAAGCATGAAAATAGCAGTGCAATAGGGCATCTGCACAGTAGACTATGTGGGGGGTGGTGGAGCCTGACAATGCATGGTTTTTAGAGCTCTCTACATTTTATCTGTATTGTTTTTACTTTACATGACGATGTTATGTAGGTATTTTTAAATGCACATTTAAGAAAGAGCAAGCCTTACTGAACCCACTGTTTTAGTAGATACCAATAGGCTTGTCCTGTCAGATTGGTTGAATCCTAAACATTAAAATTGTTTCTTCCTGTTATGTATATCTGAAGATATGATTAGATAGTATTTATTACACATGTGCTCAACTGGCTTCTGGGAGGTTTGGTTTGCAGCCAACTGAATTTCGCTAGTGGTTGGACTAGCTCACAGAGGAACCTGAATCATGGTTGGTTGGATTCAATTTATCTAACTCCCCTGTTTTTCTACTTCCATTGCAGCCTCCCACCTTCTTCCCTCATGTTACAACTTCACACCATGCCTGCTCCCAGCTGTGTAGATCTGAAGTGCCACTTGGCCTGGTCCCAGGTGCATTGCCCTTTCCTGGTCTTATTAAACTGGCCGGCTACAGCTGCTGACTTGTTTCAGAAGGCCAACCAAGCAGAGAGCACCAGGAATGGGGCAAGTGGTCTTCAGAACAATGCAGCCAGTAGTAGGTGACAGGACTGATAGTTAGAAATGGTGTGAGCTGTAGCAGGGAGACAAGGAAAGGCCATGGCATAAGGTGGGAAGTGGAATCAAGCTGGCTCAACAAATCTCCACAAGGTTTGATTTCCTATCAGAAGAAACCCTGAACTTTAAGCCAAGTTTAGTTCAACAGCAGGCGTAGCTAATAGAGGATGTTTGCATTGCAGTTTGCAAAGTGGACAGAAATGCTCCTTGAAACATCTTTGCCATGCCATTAGAAAGTCTATACGGAAACCCAGAGTTGTCAGACTCTCAGAAGGGCAGTTAGGTGCACAACTGAACTTCTTGTGTCTTAGAGAAGGATGGAGCATTTAGTGTGGCAAATCTGTGACTGCATCCTCAAACTGTGCTACAGTCATTGCTGCTCTGTCCTCCCTGCCAACTCCTGAAATTCCTATAATTCATATGGTTTGTCAATGGGGCTTACTCCTAAGATGAGTTCCCATTACAACTTTAAAACAGTTTCAAAATGGTTTGGATCCTCATTGTTCCCAACCCCCAATCAATTAAAACAGTTTCAAAACAGTTTGGATCCTCTTCGTCCCCATTCCCAATCAGTTTCAGGGGTATTTTGAGGATTATTTGGCTTAAAAACAAAATAAACACCAGAATTTTCCAGTGTTTTTTTTCCCGCTTTTGCTTTTAAAACGTTTCTTCCTTAGTGCTGTGGGAACGCTAGAGTATTCCCCTCTACAACAGACTGTTCCATTGTAACAATTCAGCCACTTCACACCTGATAACAATGTTTCCTTTCCCACTTAAAATTGAAAGAGGTAATCCTGCGCAATTCTGGCTGTTTCCCTCTTTCCTTGATCTTTAAAAAGGGAAAGGGGGGAAGCTGCTGCAGGAACTGGGAGATGTGCATAGGTTTAAGTGTGTGTGTGCCAGTGGCGGCGGCAGCAGAGCCAGCCAGCCAGCCAGGGTGCTTTTTTCAGAGGGAACCCCTGCTGGGGATGGTGGCTGTGGAGGTGGAGCAGGCGAACGGGGCTTGTGTTGCCGCTGCTGCCATGCGCCCTGGGCAATGGGGAGAGAGGGGTGGGGAAAGGCTGAGGAGGGGAAAGAATTGATTTCCCCCATCCATTTTTGGAAGCGTTTTAAGTGTTTAAGAGTGGGGACACAAAATCGGGGTTGAATCTGATTGCCAGATGCTCATTTGCTTCCTTTTAAAGCGCTTTACATATCAATGTAAATCCCGGTATAAATAGCCTTGTATATAGCACTTTATTCCTTGAATGGGAACTCGCCCCT
>MTQE01002560.1:10090989-10116429 GCA_014337955.1 Aspidoscelis marmoratus | reverse complement strand
GTTGGGGCTCGTCTTATACGCCCAGTCGTCTTATACGCCGGAAAATACGGGTATTTCTTTTCTCTATCTCACAACACTAGAACCAGGTGGCAGTCAATGAGGCTGACAGGCAAAAGAGTTAGGACTGACAAGGGGAAGAATTTTTTATCTAGAGAGTCATTGGTCTATGGCAGTGGTTCCCAAACTTGTCTGGGCTATGACCCATCTAATATGTTTACCAACTCGGGACTCACCTCTAGGAAATTTAACCGTTGCCAATATGAATAAAGGACTTTTCAAATAACAAAGTTTTAATACAATTTTTTTATTAATTAAATAATTACATCAAAAAAATTATTTCAAATACGGGTAAATTTCCTAGAGGTGGGTCCTGACCCACAGTTTGGGAATCCCTGGTCTATGCAATTTACTATTAGAACAGGTGGCGACAGCAACTAGCCTAGATAGCTTTTAAAGCAGGTTAGAAAAATTCATGGAAGGTAGGTGTATCAGTGACTAAGCATGGCCTCTAGGTTGGAAAGACAGGCAGGATGCCTCTAAATTGCTTCTGGGTATTGTCAAGCAGAAGGTGAAAACTAATCATGAAAGCTGTATAGAGGCAAATTCAGTCAGAGAAAGATGGAAAAGGTTGTGCTGAAATTCTTTGTTGAAGGGATTATAGACTGATAGAAACAATTGCAGAGTTTTAATATAATCCACACTAGTACTTTACTATATGGTCATAGACCCAACTGAATTGATAAAATATATCTATACAGGTGGATAAAATCTAAAATACACAATAGGTTAACAATGGAATTAAGAAAAGGAAAGGCTCCGGGACCAATAGTGACTGGTAATCCTCTCTTCTAGCTCCACTGTTCATTTTTATTGTTAAACATCTCAAATACCAAATTCCTGGGTGAAGGGAATTACTATCCCCATCTATAAAAGAGGGTGATATCAAAAGCCCTATTAACTACTGTCCAACATGGCTGCTTTCAATAGTAGGGAGCTTATATGCAGCATATCAAAATCAAAGATTTACAGACTGGCTAGAAAATTCATATACTGGGTAACTCACACTACTGGAAACTGAGTATAATTGCACAGCAAAATGGAATAGTTCCTGGCAAAAAAGACAGAGAGATCTCCGTATATTGCAAACTGAGATCAAAAACATGTATAGAGTGTAGTGATAAATATCGTGGTCAGCAGTTTGCAAAAGCAGCTGCGCATATGCATAGCCAGCTAATATGGTGGTCTTCTGGAGCAGCTTGCCAATGTTAAGAAGAAGAAGAGTTGGCTTTTCTACCCCGCTTTTCTCACCCATTTAAGGGGACTCAAAGCAGCTGACACACCTTCTGTTCTTCTCCCCACAACAGACACCCTGTGAGGTAGGTGGGGCTGTGAGAGCTCAGAGGAGAGCTGTGATTAGCCCAAGGTCACCCAGCTGGCTTCATGGGGGAGGGTGCAATTGAACCCAGTATTCCCAGATAAGAGTCCAACTCACTAACCTGCAAGACAGGTTAAATCAAATAGCATAAGAAGAAGACTACTGATGAGAGCAGAAGGGTAATACCAGGGTAATTCAATTTTGTTTCATTCACTACAGAAAGGTTTTTCTATCTGTTTCATGCCAACATGTGGAATGTATTAAGATTAATTAGTGTGCCAGAATGACGCTGGATGGCACTGTAACTTCCTCTGATGTGGAAGGCAGGATACCTCTAGAGGCCAGTTGTTGGGAAACTGTGAGCTGGACAAGTTGCTTACTTATATCTTTTTTGTGGCCTTTCATATGCAACTGGTTGCCATTGTGAGAATAGACTACTGGAACAGAAGGGCAATTATCTCTTGACCATGATCTAGCAGGGCATTCCTTGCATGATGCTATTGAGTCATATGGTCCCCATATTTGTTTAACCTGTACAGTAAATATATGGGTGCCTCTGGATGGTTAAAATGCATGGATCTCTTGAGACTATATTGGAAATGCCAGATGTGATCACAGCATTCCCAATACAGACCAGGATAATGAGCCAATATCCAATAAAATTACTAGTATGGGAAATCCAACAGCAATGCTGCATTTCCTGTAATCATCCCCCTTAGCTAGGTGACCGTTGGGATCTTCCAAAATAGAGTTGAATTGTATAATTAGAAGCTAGCCAATGGTGTAAACAATAACAAAGGAAGTGGAACAGGTTCCTGGCTGGTTTTCTGGTTATATAATTTGTATTCATTTCAGCAGCTGAATACCTGATGTTGGTGCCTGGAGTACCTCCACTCCAAAAAGCAGGGGGTGCCACAGGCAATGTTCTCTTGCATGCTGCAACCTCTTGCACCTCTGAGGGTAGCAGGACTACGAGAAAGGATTGTGATCTTAAAGCATGAGGTTTAAGGCACTTCAGTTATTCATGTCCCAACCTATTTAGTGAGAAGAAATTAATCTTCTTTACGCAGCCAAAAATTCTATTGAGTTCACCTGAAACTCCCTACCATGAAACTGTAGTCAGAATTTTAGCTTTAAGCCCATGTTTTAACTCTCACACTGAAGTTACTGAGATATTTGAACTTAAAGTGGCAGCCCCCTCTGTGGGAATGGGAAACCTATCGTGATGGTCTGTCTCTTTAGACCTACAAAATGCAAGCAATGCCTTTGGAGGCTTTTCTATTTGACATGGGTGATGTTCCTGAGATGAGCAGGGCCATGTTGCTCCCAAGTAACCTTAATATCACTGAAGAACCCCTCTGTATTCCATAGAGCTACAGGAAATGACACAAGATAGTCAACATTTAGTGTACATGCAGTAGTAAATCTCATTGTGAGTCTGACTGAACGAAGATTAGAGCATGTTATCATGCCTATCACAAAAAGAAAGTACTTCTTCATCACTGAATTCTCGAACAGCTGCCCAGCAGAGCTTTTTCATTAAATTAATGACTTAACAACAACAGGCTGGAGCAAGAAAGGACTGTCATCTGAGACCTGCTGTGACAAAATTGCACTTTAGGGACAAGCTTGCTCAGATCTGCACAGAACTGGTTGCTATAATTAAGAACAATTCCATGAAAATATCCCATGCAGATCTGTCAGTGCATTAAAATCTGCTAGAGATGCCCTTTTGGCAGTACCACACCCTCAGACACCAAAGGGGCTTGGGCTTCCAGCTTGTGAAAATATTTTCTCTGTGCTAACTGTGGAATAATTTTTCTTGTGAAGTGCATCAAAAACTATCAGTTTACCCACCCACCCACATACAGTGGTACCTCGACATACAAGTGCCCTGACATACAAGTGTTTTGAGATACAAGCCACCGAGCGAGTGATATTTTGCTTTGAGATGAGAGCAAGATTTGAGATACGAGTATGTAAATACAGTACAGTACATAACAAAAACAACTGAGGTGGTGTTTTGGGAGCTGGAATGGATTAATGGAAAAATTGCTTTGAGATATGAGCGATTTGACATAAGAGCAAGGTTACGGAACGAATTAAACTTGTATGTCAAGGTACCACTGTACTGTTTAAATAGACCCAAATATGACAGACAGTTCATTCATTCATTTTGTATTTCTGTTATGTCCTATATCCAGACATCTCAAGGCAGGTTATCACAACGGCTTACATCATAAAGACTATATCATTAAAATATTTTTAAAATAGAGTAGTAAGATTTATACTGAAAATAAAACTCAGTAATGAACAAAATATCCAATCTGTTCTGTTTCTGTTCTGTTTTGCTCAGTCTAACTGACTCACTCCATGCACTAGTTTCAGTATGGGAAGGTCTTACAAACAAGAAATACATACTCCACTAACTCAATTTCTTAGTTATTCCATGGGCAAAATCTCTGGGATTCCCTGAAATGTGCCTTTAAGAACTTGAGAGGGAACCTATAATCTGGCCTTGGTGAATGCAGTTGCTTAACAACTGATATTAAAAGTGTTTAAATAAGACATCATTAAGAAACTCTTACCTTAGGAGAACCCTTTTCTAAGTGAAGAACAGGAAGTTTTGGCTTCTACTATAAGATCCTGGAGGTACCCCATAATCTTTGCTTGATGATCACTTTATACATTTGGGCAATTGGTGAAGATGGACCTTTGGCTGAAGAGGCCTCTTCCAGGCACTGTACTATTTTAAGTTGCTTTTAATTTATATATTTATGTATTTTAACTGTTGTAATCCACCCTGAAGCTTCAAGATATAGGGGATATAACTGTAAATAAACAACACTTTAAATCATTTAAGTGCTATGAAAGCTATCACTAGGAAAGCATTTTTCCTTGACTTTCAGCATGGGTCATGCCTTCTACAATGGCACTTGATATGGCATGTATATTTACCATCTATTTACCTCTTATGTTACAGGTCCTTACAGTTTTATAACTAGACCAGGAACAGTGCATGAAAGGCTGGCATCCACACATTGCTTGCTTATTTGGATATTTTGGAGTAAAGCATGGGCATTTTGGAATACCACATGCTTTATTCCAGAATAGTCAAATATAGTGGGAATAAGTAAATGATGCTCCCGATCATCACTTGCTAGTGAGATAACTGGACGCCATCTGGAGGCACCCTATATCACTGGGTTGTTGTGAAGAAAAAATGGAGAGTGAATAACATACACTGTTTTTGACTATTTGGAGATATAAATGCTGCAAATAAATAAGATGTCAGGTTTGAGACATTTGGTTTTATCAAAATAAATGAAACAAAGGAGCAAAATCCTTGCTGTGAAGCAGATTTTTAGTATACAGGTTAGTTAGAGTAACTGCAATTGATGTCTTTAAAGCTCTCTCTAGCTTTCCCTCACCCAGAACATTATTGGACACAATTGCCAAGGTGTGGATAGAGCACAGATCAGCTCACTGACACGGAGCAACCAGTCTGGATAGATTTAAGAAAGCATCAGATAAATTCAGGTAGGACAGATGTGTCAATGACTACTAGAATGGATTCCTAGGTATCATCTCTGGGTTGGGGAGACAGGCAAGATGTCTCTAAGGGACATTTGCAGGAATGCAAGAGCAGGTGAAAGTTTTGCCTTTGTTTACTGCTTCAGTGGTACCCAGAAGCAATTGGTGGATCACTGTGTGAGACAGGATGCTGGATTAGATGAGTTGTGGCCTGATCCAGCAGTGCTTCCCTTATGTTCGCCTATGTTCCTATGCGCAAGCTCAGTTCCCAGCACTCAGGTTATCCTATAATGATACAGAGACCTCTGCTGTTCAAGTGGGTGTATGGCGACTTTATGACTACCGGCGACCTCTCAGGCTGTGGTTTAATCCACCTTCAGTCCACTTTCAGAGCGACAGAAAACACCTCAGCAAAGCGACCAGTAATGATCTTTCCACATTATCTATCCCAAAGGTGAATTTTCTGGGTCATTCAGCACTGAAAGAAAACAACCCTGTCACTCCGGACTCTGCTGATGTTTTCTCTCACTCCGAAAGCGGACTGAAGCCGGATTAAAACTGAAGCGTGATCACAGCCATATAGTTTCTACCGTGGAACGGGATGAGGAGACATTTCTCCGCCCTATCCTCGCGGACGAAACTGAAGCGGCGTTGCAAGCCCTGGGGGGCGACCATTTCCTCAGATAAAGGGAATTTTCCGCGGGTCGTATAAACAACACGAACGTGCGAACGGACACGCACACGGTGGCGCCGCGTCCCTCCCCCGGCCAAAATACTGCGTTTTTAAAAGAACACGAAGGCGCAGTCGGGAGTTCACTTTCGGGGGTGGGTGGGTGACATAACAGAGAGAGACCCTCTCCTCCATTGCAGCCGACGGCGGCACACACGGCCACAGTTGTGGAACACACAACACAACGCAGCACCAGCAGCGCCGTCGTCGATCTCCGTCCGCTATGTGACTCCACGGGGTGGAGCCTAGTCGTGGGGGCGCCGCCGCGCGTGACATCACATCCTGCTTGGGCCTTGTGTTGTGGGTTTTTTTTTTTCTTAGAAAAGGAGAAAAAAATATATATTTATTTTTCACTATCCACGGGATTCATAACGGGAGCTGGGTTCCCCTTCCGCGAGCCCGCGGGGAAGAGGGCGCAACTCGGTCTGCCCCGGTGGAAGAGGCTCCTAGGTGGCCAGGCTGGGCTGGTTGTTTGGGTGGAGGCTTGGAACAAAGAGCGTCTCCTTCCCTCTTTTTTCCCCCCCGCACACCAGCAGGTTTACAACAAAGAAATCTAGCAGGGAGAAGGAAGGAGGAGAACGGGATGCAGAGTTAAGCTTCCCCTTGCTTCCCCTTTAAGGCTCGTGGTTGGGATAAATTCCGGGAGAGCGAGACGCGAGGAGCAGCAGCAGCAGCAACAAAGGATCCGGCCAGAGATGTGAGCAATCCTTGGGGAGGGGTTTTTGGATGGGGGGAGGGAGGGAGCGGTGGGAGGCCTTCTGCTGACAGCTTGGGGAAGATGGATAGCTGCCTGCCTTGTGCATAAAGCACCTAGCTTCTCCTTCCTCCCTCCCTCTCTCCCGCCTGCCTTTTCGCCCTGGGGCGCCTTAGAACAGGTGTGGATCGCAGCATTTGGCAGTGAAAGTATCGCTTTTGCAATTTGCAGAGAGAGAAGTTGGGAGGCAAGGGAGGCCGGAGTATTTACGTTTGTGTGTGTGTGTGTGTGGTGTATTCGAGCAAGTTCGGGGTGCTGCCGTGGCTTTGATAAAGGCTGCGGTACAGGATGGTACCCTTGTGTTGCTAACTATTTATGCAGCTCTTGGTCCTCCCCGGGTTCCTTTAGGGATAATGCAGTTGCTCGTGTGTTGGCAGATGGGCTCGGGAAACGGGTTTATTTTTGTTTGCAAGGGGATGCGTTTGCATTCCCCTCAGGAGTGGAGGAATTCACGCTCCCCGGTTTTCCAGGCTCTTGTGTGCCTATGTGCAGAGGGTGTGGGAGGGTTATTATAGCACCCGGGCTCCCACTGAGCCGTCAACCATTGGGTATGACAGGCAGAGCAGGTCTGGGGCCTGAGTTCTGCATTTTGAAGTAGAGTCACTAGGAAGAGATGCGGCTGGCATAGTGTTGTGTCCCTACCTCCTACCCCATACCCCTCCTCTCCTGTTCCCTAATATGCAGCAGTTGCTAATTCTGTCGTTTAAATGGAATGATTGACTGATAGAAAGGACGGTACAAAGGAAGGCCCCAGGGTGGCTGTAGTGAGGGAGATATGAGAGGATTTTGTGGCAGGTGAAGTATGGTGAGGAGAAAAAGTCACGGTAGGCCTCTTGAGGTTTGGGAGACCTGTCCTCTGTGGTAGTGGCATATGAGCAACATCCACGTACATTGTGTGAAATAAAAGAGCAATAGAAGTTTGGGACCCAAAGTGGCTTGATATGTAGGCCATTTGTTTTGGGTTGTGGCCTGCGTGTTTCCTGCAATGGCAGCTTTGTAATGCTCCTTGAGCCTCAGCTGACAGCTAGGAGGTGATGCTAGGCGGATGGTGGCCGCTTATGTCCCAACGTTCTTCAAGTGCTGCTCATTTTAAATGGCGTCCAGTTAAACAGGCTATGTTATCTAGCACAGATGAAGACAAGCACCTCAGGTCTATGTGAAAGGAAAGGCTTGCTCTTGTACAGATTCATGGATTTCTCTCTCTCTCTCTCTTTTGGACAGCCCATTCTGCATTAGAGAGAATTATGTTCCGGTTCATGCGAGATGGGGAACCAGAGGATCCGATGTTTGTGATGTGAGTATTACCCTGTAGCCTTGGGTGTCTTGAAGGAAGCTGTAGGCTTGATGAGATTTAATTGCCTTGTTTATCTTTCTTATCTTCCTTCAGGGACCCTCTTGCAATCCATCATCAACATGTGAACCGTGTTCTTTCAGGTGGCTTTGGTTACAGCCCCTTCCTTAGCATTGGCAATGGGACCGTTCCTGGAACGCGCCAGACTGGTCGAAGAATGCAGGTAATAGAGGAGTTCCTTTTTTTTTTCTTTGGTAGAAACATAGGTGCATAAATATCTCCCTAGCCTTCCATTATTTGAATCTCTTATACAGTGGTACCTTGATATACGAGTTTAATTCGTTCCGTAACCTTGCTCTTATGTCAAATCGCTCGTATCTCAAAGCAATTTTCCCATTAATCCATTCCAGCTCCCAAAACACCACCTCAGTTGTTTTTTTTATGTATTGTACTGTATTTACATACTCGTATCTCAAATCTTGCTCTCATCTCAAAGCAAATATCACTCGCTCGGCGGCTTGTATCTCAAAACACTTGTATGTCAGGGCACTTGTATGTCGAGGTACCACTGTATACTGATTCTTAGCACTATGAGATTATGAAGCTATTTTAGGCTATGTCAGAATCACTGGTCTGCTTGGCCTAATTTAATTGGCACTACATCTCCAAGGTCTTGTCACAGATCATCGTTTTCAGCATTAGTATGTCCTCCCTTGAAAGTGAGGGGTTAATTCTGCTTTCTAAAACATAATATTGATTCAGGATAAATGTTTTGGAAAGCAGTTAAAAGATCTTTGCTATATATGTGTGATTCAGTTGCTTCTCTCTTCGTGCCTTCTACCTGTATTATTTATTTATTTGTATTTCTATCCCGCCCTATACCCGAAGGTCTCAGGGCGGGTTACAATATTATATTAATCTTAGACAGGTCCCTGCCCTCAGGCTTACAATCTAAAGAGACAAGATACAAAAGGAGAATGGTGTGGGAGGGAACAGGGGTGCTCTGGCGGCAGCAGAGTCCTTGCAAAGGTAAAAACTTTTATTTTATTTTCCTCCTCCATTCCCACAGGCAAGATTGTTCCTTCATGGCCCGTCTGGAGGCAGTTGAGAGGGAGGGGCCAATGCTGGGAGCTTGATGGAAGGTGCTCACCCAGCTTCCTTCTCTCTTCCTCTCCCAAGGCAAGATGGTTCCTTCATGGCCTGTCTGGTGGCCATGACCTGTATGACATTGAGATATATTTTTGTTTCGTGTTCTTTTTCCTACTTGCTCATTTTAGAGCAATTTATCATAATTAAACTTTTCTATCCCCGTTGAGTCTGTGTGCTTGGGAGTTTGTAATTCTGTATCAGGTGGTTTTATTTACAGAGTTAGCTCTTTTCTGTCCTCTTGGATAAACTGAAAACATCCAGTAGTATAAAGATAGCTGGTTGACGAACTGTGGGGTTATGATGCACACACACCCCTTGAGGTGTGATTTGATTTCTGCTAGTTAGCTTGGAGTGTGACACATGTTACCAGTTTCATATTTGAACTTTTAGCGTTATTCAGCTGTTGCTAATGAAACAGTTGTTAAGCTGCTGTCTCTAAAGAAGAGTTTGGAGGAAGTCTTTTTCAACAGCTTCTGTAATAAAGACTGACTTGAAATATTGTTTTAGTTTCTTGCTTTTTCCTTTACTCAGTCTCTTGGTAGCTGCCTGGGTTTCCTGCTGTTGTGGAAATTACTAATAAATTAGTAATTTATTTCCCAAATGGAGACTGTTTGCCTTTATCAAGGTACATGCATTCTGCAAGAACTTTGTTACAGCCCAACAAAGTGTTTGACATGCTTAAGGACAGCAGTACAAAACAAGAAAAGTTAAGCTTGGCTCCCTTTGCTGGATAAGGCCTTTCTCTACAGTTGTGGGCCTGTGCATGAATTCATTGTATTGGGTAAGAATGTAGTTAAGAGCAGGACAACTTTTGTGTTAATAGAGAAAAATGTTTGTGTACTGACACTTGTTTGTGTACTGATAAGTAAAGATTGTGTTGAACTGAGCTGGATTCTTAGCACAAAAACTGTTATGTGTGCATGCAGGTGCTAACAATTCAGAGGGTGTTTGTCATTGCTGCTTATATTGCTTTTGAATAGGTTTCAAGCTTTTTATAGGATGTAACTTTTTCTGGGTTTTTTTAAAAAGCTGTCTCAATTGTGAGAGGCTCTTTATAGAAAATTAAACATGAATGTGCTGTTTAGTTCAGTTGATGTCCTTTTATAGTTTCCTTCTCTTTCAGTCTCTTTACTATATATTGAATCTTTTTGTCCTTTTCTGTTTCAGGACATATAAAAGATGTTTATCACAGAGGGCTGGATTCTAAGTATTCTGTTTGTCTTTCAGGCAGGAACTGTTTCACCTTTTGGGATGCTAGGAATGGTAAGTCCAATATTCTTGTTTACTCACAGGAGATCCTAAAAGAATTATGACTGTGAACAATATTCTGGTTTCCTTGTCTTATGGAATGTTGCCTTGTTTCAAAGCATGGAAACAATAACTAAATTCTTCCACTGGAATGGAAAATGTGAAAGCCTGCAAGGTGTTCATGTGACTGTGATAGAAAGGGAAAGATGATATCTTTCATGATAAAGCCAGCAAATATTAGGATTTCACAGGACTTGGTTTTGGCTGCCTCAGTAGCTTTTTGAGACAGCATGACATTTTAATCAAAATGGTAGCTTGATCATTCAGATCATAATGATCTAGCTAAATTACATGGGGCTGTATGAATCAGTTCCAACTGGCATGTGGCAAAAACCATCTTGGATGTTGGGTTATAGACAAGGGAAGAAGAGGTCTGCGTTTTTTTTCTTTAGTTTACTTGCCAAGTGTTTTGCATGTGCTGACTAAAGAAGAGAAGTATCTTGTGATGGTGCTGCTGATCAAGAATCCTTACAGCTGTGAAATTGATTTCCTGAAGATGCATATTTACTCAGAGCAGCTGTGCTGGGCACTCGGTTTAACAGCAGTGTATTAAAGAGGCAGTGCACTGTTCAGATGGCTCATTGCATACTTGGATATTAGTTGATGAATATAAGGCATTCTCAGTCCTCATGTGGAAAATTGAGATGAAATCCAGTAAATGAGCACTGTTTGCTGCAAATTATTTAATTTAAACTGGTTGCATGTTTTTGTGCATTTAAAGCA
Source organism: Aspidoscelis marmoratus (assembly GCA_014337955.1). Classification (NCBI taxonomy): domain Eukaryota; kingdom Metazoa; phylum Chordata; class Lepidosauria; order Squamata; family Teiidae; genus Aspidoscelis; species Aspidoscelis marmoratus. The sequence goes on along the minus strand of MTQE01002560.1, from coordinate 10,105,565 downwards.
GCATCCCAAAGCACCATTTTATGTTTGTAGTGACTAAACTGCATAGAAGGGAGGGTGTTGTATCTGGATCAGGAGATGCAGATGCCAACATCAGCTCAGTCGTAAAGCTCACTAAATTATCATGGGCCATTCATTTTCTTTCAGCTTTCTTTTAGCGTTTGCCCCCGTAGGCCTCCCAAGTTAAGTTGGGCTGAGAGGACAAGATATTTGTGAAGATAAAAAGGTGCAGAGTTGGGAGTTGAGGCAGGTGAAAGGGGATTTTGACGGCATCAAAACAGTCCTTATTGCCAGCAAGGAGGATTCTGACTTCCCCTGTTCTTGTACATACTTGATGTTCTTAAGGTTTTCTGGAACCTGGGTAGGGAAAGACTCTGATAGCCTTTATGTTGTGAATCATGGTTCACCATGGGCAGGGGTGAGCTTTTTGGAATCTTACCCACGGGCACAGACTCTGGAAGTCAAAAACAACACCAGGTGTATGTAAGTGAGCACTTCACTCTCCATCTAGGCACATGCCTGACAATGGTCTCCTTGCCAATACTGAAGAGCTGCTTCAGAGTGTTTGACATGACAAAATGCACACCTGCTGGCAAGAGAGGATGCATATAATTATTAAACTATGAATGCGGTTCAGCAGATGCAGCATTGGTTTAACAGCCCTTGCAGTTGTGCTGTGTATTCCTGTGAGCTAGTTTGGTCTAGTGGTTAAGGAGCTAGACTCTTATCTGGGAATAGCGGGATTGATTCCGCCCTCCTCCATGAAACCAGCTGGGTGGCCTTGGGCTAGTCACAGCTCTCTTCTGAGATCTCACAGCCCCACGTATCTCACAGGGTGTTCTGTTGTGGGGAGAAGAACAGAAAGCTTTGTCAGCTGTTTTGAGCCCCCTTAAATGGGTGAGAAAAGTGGGGTAGGAAAGCCAACTCTTCTTCGAGTCTTAGTTGTGAGAGGGGAAATGGCCTAGTTTATTCTGTTTTGTCAGTACTTAACCTAGGTACCTCTTTTCCACTCTTTCCTTCAGGCAGGTGGTTTTATGGACATGTTTGGAATGATGAATGACATGCTTGGGAACATGGTAAGATCCTTCTGTTTGAATTGCCAGCTTGCGACATTTGTGTCAAATTGTGATATGATGCAGAGCCGATATGACTATATGGCTCCTGGCTATGAATGTGTGGTCTCATAGTTCCCTCCTCTTCCTAACCCACTAATAATGAAAACCCTGCACCTAACCAGCCACCTAGGTAAATAGTAATGTCAGGAGCAGAATGTTTTGAGAATCTTGATTGTCTTCTTTAAAGAAAACTTTCCTATTACTGCTGTGGGAAGATAGCCTTGGAAACAAGTAAACAGTGCCTGCTGAGTTTCAGGCAGAGGAAAATTTGGTGGGGCTTCATTGTCCTGTGTAAATTGTTATGCTAATATATCATAATAGAACTACAAAATAAGGTGAGTATATGATTGTGTCTAAAATTGAAATAAGGCAGTTACTGAATTTGAGCTGCACACAGCCCTTATAACCTATTTGTGGTAGAAGCAGATAACTTTTGAGTTGGCAGGTGCTGAGCCACCATCGCTGCCTTTTCTAGCTCCAAGTGCATTTTTCTGGTTCTTTGTTCTGGAGTAGTAGTGAGGTTGTCAAAGAAGGAATCTTGGGCGAAAGCACCCCTCAGGTTTTAGGAGGTGAATGTAATAAGATTGCTTATCTCCTTTGATGTTTCACCCCTTTTTAGGAACACATGACGAGTGGTGCCAACTGTCAGACATTTACCTCCTCAACTGTCATATCTTATTCAAATCTGGGAGATGGCCCTAAAGTCTATCAGGAGACTTCTGAGACACGCTCTGCACCCGGTGGGGTAAGCACTGTTCTCTTTTACTGAAATTTTAGAGAGGTCCTATGGATTGCTGGTCTTATTTGGTAGGGCTAAACATAAAGAGAGTCTGGAATTGAACTCCAAACCCAGGGACGATAGGGACATGTGATTGCCTCACCAAACTACTTCCATAATCTTGCAATTTCTTTCTTCTGTGTCAACTCTCTGGTTTAGCTTACAGCTTCAGAATGTTCTAATTGTTACCCAATACCGGACAATCTGGTTCTGCTGAGCTTTTCAAGATCAGCTAAAGTTGGTTGGGAACTGTTAGGCCCTTTCCACACTGGGCCTTCTTTCATTGTAGGATATATCAACAAGAACCTTCTCTACAGCATAGTCTGCATTAGCATGCAGATGGCAGGTCCCTATTCTGAGGTATTTCCTAGAATAACACCTGGTGTGGAAAGTGCCTTAGCTATTGAGACTTTTCTCTACAGTACATCTGTAAACACAAAGGCTCACTATTCACCATCTGGGCCTGTTTTCAGATACATCATTTAATGTTTTTGTGGGGAAATAGGTCTGGCTATTAAAATTGCCTGCTGTGTAATATAAAGGAAGTCTTTGGGCTTAGGCAGACCTGAAGACTTTAAAGCTATCTGGTATCTGGAAACTGTGTTCCTTCCTTCAGATCCGGGAGACAAGGAGGACAGTGCGAGACTCAGACAGTGGCCTGGAACAGATGTCCATTGGACACCACATCCGGGAACGCGCACACATCATGCAGCGCTCGCGCAATCACCGTACGGGTGACCAAGAGGAGAGACAAGACTACATCAACCTGGATGAAAGTGGGTTTTCTTTGTGGTCATTTCCCTTCCCTTAAGCCAACCTGCCAAATCCAAATTCATTTGCTGCCTCTGTTCTTATTTTCAGGTGACGCAGCTGCGTTTGATGATGAGTGGAGGCGAGAGACATCCCGCTTCCGGACGCAGAGAGGGCTGGATTACAGGCGACATGAGGGCAGCAATGGCCGTAGGGCTGAGGGGACTCGTCTTGCCATTCAGGGACCTGAGGAGTCTCCCACAAGACAGTCGCGCCGGTATGACTGGTGAATCCAGAGCAGACTTAAGGGGGGGTGCGGTGCTGTCACCCCCAAATCTACCTTCATGCTCTTGTAAGTATTAACTGTTGCCCCTAGTATATACCTCCTGAAAAACCTCTCAAGGTGGACAACTGGGAAATTACAAACTATTTTTCCAATTTGGTTGTTGTGTGTGTGTGGCTGATACTGTGTCCAGCAGTTATTTTCTCCTCTGTAGTTATTTCTGGTGCAGAATACTTTAGGTAGTGTGTATGGAGAAGCTCTACAGCCACTTAGAATCTAAACTTAAAATCTGAAGATGTGAGCCTCCAGCAGGCCTGGCTGTAGAAGGGTGGACAGTGGAGAGACAGGAATGGAAACACTACTGGAATTTTTAGAAGGAAACTTTGTAGCCTTGCATGTGCAAAAGAACAATGTCCTAGGAATGCAAGGGAATGAACTTAGAAGATTTTAAAGCAAAACCTAATACATAATAAAGCATTTAAAAGCAAAAAGGGTATACAATTTATCAAGTAGCTTCTGGTACAGTTATGCTTCTGAAGCTTAAATGTGTTGGAGCTTTCTACTACCTTGATGGGAATTTGCTAATAGTAATATACAAAATCAAAGGCTTTTGGCTGTTCATCAGGCAGATGTGAGAGATTCTATTCTTTTTCCAGTCAGTATTGCAACTGAAGAGAAAGCAAAAAGCTGTCACTCGTGCCATGACTACTGTGGACCTAAAACTAGAGCCTTGAACTGTCTTTTCTTTACAAAAGGATGTGTTACCCTGCTGAGACTTTTATCTTCTTAAAGGCAAGCTTTTTGTAGCTACTGTTGCAGGTGGAAGAAAGGATCAAAAAGCAAAGAAAGCTACAAAATTGCACTGTGATCCAATTATGCTTGTAAACAGATCTCTATTGATTTCTGTGTGGTTTATTTAAAAGTAAATAGATTTCCTACCTTGAAGTGCTTTGAAATGGACACTGTCATTTCTTGTTATGGTAGCCAGGTACCTGTAGCACAGAGCTTGTGTGCTGAGCTACTGGAGTTCTCCAAATTGAAAATTCCATTTACAGACATTTACTACCTGGCTAGAGTAATCTTTGCATTGAAAATACCACCTAGTTGGGTGGCAAAAAACTCAACTTGAGGGGCTTTGACTATCCAGCACTGTGGTTTTTGTTCAGAAAGTCTTAGAATTTACCAAGCCTTCATAAATTCCTAGTACGAGAGACAGGACTCTTAGGAGAGATGCCCTAAATCATGATCCAAATATATGTACACCATTTAGGAAATTAAACCTTTCAATAATAATACAATGGGGTTTTATTACTGATAAGTGAATGCAATGTAACAGCCTTTACCCAAATGTACAGGATTTTACTGGAGTGTTACAAGTGGAGGCTGAATGGGCATCTGTTTGGAATGTTTTAGCAAATCACTGCAATGGCTAGAAGAGTTTGAGTACTGTAAATAACTCCAAGATCACTTGGAACTCTGTTCTTTATTAATTGGCTCCAGTGTCCAGAGGTGCTTAATGATAATCTGAACTGATAATACCATGTCAGACTACAGCTAGAAAATTGCACAACTCTTTTTAAAACATTTTTTTTAAAAAAATTCAAAATATTTCCACGTAGAAACTACTAATTTTTTCTCCAGACATACTAGCTTTCTACATGCAGGCATATTCTCATTTTTTTAAAAAAAATTCCAATATGGTAATCTCAAACTGTTTGAAATAGTTCAGCAGAGGTGCACATCAACTACCCATGGGGACCTTGGCTTCAAAATTTCCATTGTTCTTGCTTGTTCCTTTTTGTTTTGTTTTTACTTCTGTTCCTTTTCTGATTTTCTCTCTTGTATCTTCACCTCCTTGCTTAGGTACAGACAGTGAAATTCTGATGGCGACGCCCCTGCGTAACACCACTTGAACCTTCCTCGAGATGAATACTAGCCTTCTGCCCCTCTTTAAAATTTATATTAAGTGACTAACTCACGCTTCACAGTTATATTCCTTGTCTAGAGCAGGTGGCCAAGGAGAATATGAGGGACCTTGTCTATGAATGAGTCATTCATCAATTTTGCTTCATTCCTTTTCCTCTCCTCCTTGCCCTTCATTGAATGATCCAGCCCTTCCCTGTAGTGTTTCTGGGGGACGGGTGCAGGCGTGATCTTCCTGTATTCTTGCTGCCCCTTTTATATTTCCTGCTCCACGTTTGGCTAGTTCTGGAGTTTTGTATTTAATCTACCTACCCATCTGAAGTGGCAACTGTGTAAGAAAACCTGTTGACATGATCTTAGTTGCAAGCTTTTGGAAGTAACCCGTAGTCACCTTAGCTCTTGGCCAACCTGTCTGCCCTGGAAGTGGGCATGTGTGAAAGGGTTCAAGGGACCAGGCAAGGTGTGGACAAACCAGACAGGCCCTACCTCCACGCCTCAATCCAGTCAGTACCCCATCTTATAAAATTTGATTTTGTGAAACTTGTAATTAGATGTTTACTGAGTTGAATAAAGAAATGGAAACTGTAAATCAACAATCTGTCCTTGCATCTCTGAATTATCCAATGATACAGAGAGACTGATGATGTTCAAGTGCTGGTTTCTTGGAAAACAGTTCCTAAAAATAACCACATTTCTATTGCTGAGCCTTTTGTATGTTTGGTTTTTGATACAGACATTATCCTTCCTTAATGCTAATATTTGCACGATGGGATTCTTAGCGCAACAAAGAGCCTTCTTTTTGTAACCTTGATGAGAGGTCTTGCAAGGAATACTGAAATTTATCTTAAACTGAAAGAGTGTTATTTACAACCTTGCTTAAAATGTACACCCTCTTTGAAGCAGAACAAGTTCTGCCCCCAGGTCTCTCACTTGCATCACAACTATAATGAACAGAATTGGCTTTGGTGGCTGAAACAGGCCAGCTTGTGTGCCATCAATAATGTTACTTAGCAAGTCTGGATCAAACAGAATTGATCAGAATAGCCATTAGGTCCTACAAGGCTGCACATTATATTGTGTTTTCTGGGTTTTTTTGTTTCCTGGGACACTGAATGACTATATAGACCAAGGGGTTTAACGGCAGGACACTGACTCCTAAATAGGGGTGTGCAAGAAAGCAATTTTCAGGATTCAATTTGAAAATTTGAATCTACCCAAATGTTTAAAACTTGAATGTATTTACATATGATTCGATTCAAATACATTTGAATATTTGTGCAAATTTTTTATTCGAATTTGCAGATAAGAATGACAACATTTGTATGTGCCTTTATGCATACCATATGCATACTGTACAGATTTGTACAGATGTGGGAAAGATGCCTATGGGCATGTATGCATCATGTACGTATCTGTACACATATGAATGTCTGAATAATCTGCATGAATAGATTTGGAAATCTGAAATTCGTTTGAATGTTTACATTCAAATTATGGATATTGGATTCAAATTCAAATGTCCAAGTTCAATCGAATTTTGAATGTTTCAAATATTCGTGCACATCCCTACTCCTGAAGATAACCTAAAGAATTTTGGGGTGTAGAGAGAAGAAATTGGCTTGATGTTGGCAATGGTTGATTCATAACCGAAGCTAGAATGTTCCCTGAAACTCTGAGGTTTGTGATTTTGAGTAGAAGAAACCTGTGTCAATAAACAGCTGTTTTTAATTGCATAGTTCTCAGATAAAAGGCCTTCAAGTTCAGAATATCATTTACCATGGTCTCCAGATATGGCTGGTAATGGCAGATGAAGTTGGTGACGTCCATGATGCATGTAGCTGAGGTGGCAGGGCAGAGGTTGCAGCCAGCTGTAGCTTAGACCAAGCAGGAAGAAGATGGGGATCCAAAAGAGAAGGCCTAGCAAGCCCAGGAATAGAAACCCAAAGGAAGGAAGACTCTGGGGAAGTGAGACAGTCTGCTTTCTGTGGCTGGCTGACTTTAGAAACCGAAGCTGCTGCGATTGACCTGGCCTTGAGATTCACTTCCATGTGTTGTAGGATTTCAGATTTCATGTCCTGAGCCAAACGGGAACCAGCTGAGTTCAGGAAAGTACTGACCGTATCCATGCAGTGGCAGTAACCAGCCACAAAATCTGGACTGTCTTGGAGATGAGAAGCTGCAATAACACCTAGAGTGGAAAGCAAAGCCAGACAGGGTAGTTTCTCCAGTAAGTAACAGTCCCATGCATGTTGGCATTTGCTGTATTTTTGTGGAGCGCAAATAAAAATATCTCCTACCTTGTTTCTTGAAGCTGCTGAGTTGTTGCACAGCCATCTCCAGAATCTTTGCTTTCTCCAGACGTGATATGGCTCGAGGGCTCTACAGAAGGAAAAGGCAGGACAGAAAGCAGAGGTGTTCTGAAGTTTTGGAAAGGCTCGAAACTGGATCCCTTTGGATTCTTTTGAGTTTGCAAAACCTGTTTTTTTCTTTTTGTCAGCCTAACACAACACTGAATTCAGAGCAGGGGAAAGTAAACATCTTCACAACTGAATGCACCGTTTGTTTCTTTAAAAATGTGCCAAGATCAGGTCATCCAAATTCTACAGGCCAAAACTACTTCGCATGGTTGTACCATTCTTAATTTCATGCAAGTGCATCATAAGATCAGTGTTGTCACCACCTGTGGATGTCTGGTTTAGGGTCCCGAGCCACCCAAAGGCACCATGCACTACCCTACTGTTCATGGTCAAAGAAAAATGGGGGTGCATGGGAACAATACTTGGGGTGGTGAGCACTGAAGCAAGCCAGGTTCATGCCCCTTCTCCTAGAAGAGCAACTGTAAAGTGCAGGAACTCAAACTCTACTAAAATAGAAATGCACTCCTGTCCAAACCTGAATTAAAACTTTTAGAGGGATTATTTTCAGTCTGTTTAGAAGCCTAAATGACTTTATGGAGGTCATTCAAATAATGACATTTTCCTTGTGTACTGAGCCTTCCATATCTAAATAATCCATCTTTGGTTGCAACTGTAGTTTGGTTGAGATGCTAACTTTCCAACTGAGTGTCACTGCATTTACCTGTTGATCTGGAGGGTGCTGCAGTAGCTTCTTTAGCTGCTCTAGGCTTGCATTGATACGGGCTCTGCGTCGTTTCTCAATCAGTGGCTTGACAGACTAGCAGAACCAAGAAAGTAAATGTTGAGCTAGCTGGAACTGTAAGGGTATCACAAAGAGCACAACAGATGTAGGTGTAAATCTAGCCCAGTTATCATCCTAGGTTGTTTAAGAAAACTTGATGACAGTTGGAGCATTTACATCTTTGGCCCACTTGTTGCTGAAATTGAGCATTTCTGGAAAAGGAGGCAAGTTCTAAAACTAGACTTTGTAGCAGCCTATTGATTTCTGCCTTGTTCCTTTCAAGTAGCTGCAGATTCATAAAAGTACAGTTTAAAATGACTTGATGGTGTTTAGCAATTCCCATATGAAATACTAATCAAAAACAACAACAAATATACCTATATTTCAAGTTAAGGTGTGGATGGAAATTAATATTTTAAAAATTCTATATCATTTATCTTTTTCTTGTGTTTTATAACATTAATCAAACAATAAAAGGCTTTTAAAAGCCTACAATAATTTATTTATAGCTTTCTTATTTACTTCTACCATCATATACTCTGCAATACTAGGCATTAAAATTGCAATCTTAATGCTTTTGTGGTTTTTCATTTTCTTACCTCATCTGGAAAGGAAGGGTGAAAGTGGGTATGCACATATAAATAAAATTCTTAATGGCTGCACCAATAATCTGTATTTGTGATAGAAAAACTGTAATTTAGTATTGTTTAAGTAAAATAGCATTGCTAATTAGAGTTGGGTTAACTCCCGGTTTCTATTTTTGCTTTTGCTTGCTTGAAAACTGGAGTCCTGAGATCTACAACTAAGAGGCAGAAGTAGAATAGTGGTTCTGGCAATAATCATACAAGTGCCTCTTTTGACTGTGTGATTTCACTTCTCTCATTGCTGGTTTTGCTATACTGTGAATTGGGGTTGAATCCAGAGGCCAATTCACACATGGCCTCTTTGTTTGCTAGTGGTTAACATCTGGGCAGGTGCATCTGCACTTGGAGGAAGTGTTTACAGCTTACAAACACCCCCTGCTTGCCCAGATGTTAACCAATTGCACAGAATCATGTACTACAAACAACCCAACTCTGAGTAAATGCAACCGCAACCTTACCTGTTGAGTCCACATGACAAGCATTTGCACCACTTCCAGTGTAAGGGGGTCATCTGAAGTACTGTGCAAACATGCTGGTACTACTGATAACCCCTGATGTGACTGCGTGTGTGCAGACTGTCATTGTTGCCACACTGCTGGTGATCCAATCAAAATGGTGGCACTCTGGAGGATCAGATGAGCAACTGGATCTAGGTAAGTTTCTGGGCGTGTGGGGGTTAGGCTATCATGTACTAGTGTTTCCTAGTGTGAACACTAGTACTAGGGATGTGCACGAATATTCGTAGGCATTCGAAATCTGATCAAATGTGCCAAATTTTGACATTCAAACTCGAGTAGAATATCTCAAATTTGAATGTAAACATTCAAATTGAATTTTGAATTTTGGATCTATTCGTTCAAATTATCCGGACATTCGTATGTGTATGGGTTTGTACATGATGCGTTCTTGGAGATCCGCATCTTTCCCACATCCATATGCATTTGTACGGATCAGTACATGACAAACAGGTTGCATATGAGATAACTACAGGATACATATGGACACGTACGGATGCATACAGATGTGTACAGATGTGGGGAAGATGCATACGTGCACATATGAATGTTGCCGGCATTTGTATGTACAGATTCAAATAAAAAATTTGAACAAATAGAGATTCAAATTTGGAAAATACAAATCGAATCTCGTTAAATTCGAGTTTGAAAGATTTGAATCCGATTGGATTTTTGGGTATTCGATTCAATTCAAATAGACTGTCAAAAAAGCATTTGTGCACATCCCTAAGTGGTTCACGTTAGTTTGTTCTGCACCTTTCCTATCCAGTGGACGGGAGGCAAGCAGAGAAATGCCTCAGGTGCTTATGAGAACACTTAGGTCCTTTCTGCTCTGGGCCTTATTCCAGATTATATCCTGGAATAGGCACCTGCCATCTGCATACATCTCCACCAGTATCCAGAATTATCTAGAGGGATAGTACTTGGCAGTATTTGGAAATTATTGCCTTTGAATCACTTGGAAATAAACACGATGGAATTCAGTAGGACTTGGGTACTTCTATGTGTTTGCAAACTGACTGAGAGGCTGTTTGAAATGACAGGGTTTTAAAAAATCCTTTCCTGCATCCCACAGGAGTCCGCTTGTTGTTGGATACCACTGAATCATGACTGACTCCCAGTTGACCGCATGGGCATCTCCATGGGCATCTCTATGCAGTTTCCTTGGCAGAGATACAGAAGTGACTTTTCCTTGCCTACTGCTGGGGATCAAAACAGCAACCCTCACCTTTCCAGGCTGCAACTGTATTACCACTAAGCTACAGCCTCTACCATGAAGGACTCTGCAGTTTGTCTCTATTGTTTTCCAGCTTCACATGATGTACCCCAAATTGGGATATGCACAATTTTTTTTTTTGCATTTGCATTTGAATCATATCACATATCCAAACATTTTATTCGAATGTTTAGAATCCGAATGCAACAAAATCCGATTCAAATCGGATACATTTCAATATATTCATTTGAATGTTAGATTCAAATCTGAAGATACAAATGTCGACAACATTCGTAAATGTTATATGTATCTCTACATATTTTGCATGAATCCCGTTTTCATCCTGTACTATCAGTGCAAAAGTGTACAGATGCATATGGGATTCGTACAGATACGTATGTAATACATACGTATCTATATATTCAAATGTTTTGAATCATTCGAACAAATGTTTCAGAACATTTGAAATTCATTCAAATGTTTAAAATCAAATGTGTAGACATTCTATTCAAATTAGAATGTTAACATTTGATCAAATTTGATCGAATTTTGAATGTTTACAACATTTGTGCACATCCCTAGCCCTGAATATACAATATTATAAAATACCTTGCATATAAAAAGTTGACCAAGAAATGCTTAATAATGAGGAGGAGGATCAACATTATTATCAATCCTCAGCATAGTACAGTGAGAAATAATGGCAAAAGACTTAATAGCATAGGAAGTTGGAGAAGGGTAAGAAGAAGGTATTCTGTAGATACTTAGAGGCAACCCACGAGAACGCATTTCCTGTGGACCTGAGGCTGGGTTCTGACACAGGAAGAAAATTATTGTAAGTTCACCTACCATGAATTTGGATCCCACTTTGTTCAGATAATTCACTTTCACATTAAGGCTGCAAGTGAAGATAACTTCTAGAGTGAAGTTTGATCACTCTAGCAGCAATGTGTCGGTTGCATGACTGCTACTCCCTGAGCCGCTAAAACATCAAACGTGTGAAATTCTTATTCCCTGATTTCAGTATTTCCACCTGGGGCTGCTTCACTGAACACAGGTTGTGGTTATGTAAGTTCAGCAAAAGAGGGAGCACAACAGGTCTGCATGGTGGTGTGAGGGGGGAAAGCCAGTGGCAAGAGCTGTCTTAGGCTGTGATCAGACAGCCAACCCACCCCCATCTCTGAAGCAGTTTAGAGAGGCTTTGAGGTAGGATTGTCCACAAACCAGTCTGCTCCTCCTCCTCTCATGAACATTTTGTGCTAGGAAAGGTGGATTAGAGAAGTTCTGGGAACACAAGGAACACACTCTTGTCCCTCTGAGGCATTCCTTTTGTTACATCTGAATGCAGACAAAGTGCTCCAATGAGCACGTAAGGAAGAGTAAGTGGTCAAAGGTCACAGGTACAGGTGTATCCTGCACCCAAGAGCACCCAACTTTTTTAAAAATTGGGCCAAGTTCTAATGCCCCATTGCGGAAGCTGTAACTGGCTCTTTTTGCTATATTATGGAAGACAGGGAGACTTCCATGATGCCTGAGGGAAGGTTATATATTTGTTTTCCTGCTGGTTTAGTTTTGAAAGCTGTATAAATGAAATCTTAGCTGTTAGACCAAAGGACTGTTATCTACAAAGAGCTGCTCTCGTGTCTCCCTAATGCCCCCCTGTGGATACTGCCTCATTCACATTCAAAGTCATGTGTATAGATCCATTTATTTTAACATATCACAACCACAATACTTCGGGTCAAAAATATAGCACCAGCTCTAACGTTACATGGATAAGCCCATGGAGGGGAAAAAGTAGTTTCCCTGTCTGATGAGCTTGCTCTGGTGTATTCATCAGAAGGAAAGAGTCTTCATTTCCTTACCTTTCTGTAGACGCTACTGGAATTCCTGGAGTTCTTTGTCATAGTTTCTACCTTTGCCTGAGTCGTTGGCTTTGCTATGCCTGCTGTCAGGTCCATGGGGCTGATATTTGAGAATGCAGTAAGAATCCTTAGATACTCAGGTTTCTTAAGTCTCTCAGAAATTCTGCTGCTGCAAGAACAAGGCTTCTTTCTTTCTTTCTTTCTTTCTTTCTTTCTTGTCCTTTCATTCAGGAGCTGTTCTCAGCCTCTACAATCTCTATTTAACTGTCCCCTCATTCTCATGCTGAAATGTGAGCAGCGTCTCCTGCTCCTCCCCTACTTGAGGGTTTGTTAACCTTCTGGGTGAAATTTACAGATGATGACGAGTGGCTCCTGCCTGCCCCAATTCCTAAACTGGAGGTCTGGAAAGGTTTGGGGGCAGGTAGGAGAGAAGAGCAAAAATGCTAACATAATATTTGTTTATTACAAGTTTGCTGATGATGAACAGGTGATTAAAGGTGAACAGTAATATGAATAAAATATAAAATATATCATTAATATATTATTGCTCACATGCATTTTATTTGTTCTCTAATATGACTTTAAATCATTTTCAGGCAATCCTGACAGATAAATTGGAATTGTTGTCCCCTGTATTCAGGAGTGAGCAAGGGATTCAGAATACAAGACAGTATTGCCGAGGTGGTGCTAATAGGGCTGCATTCACACCTACATTTTAATCTGTTTTCAGTCCACTTTCAGAGCGAGAGAACACATAAGCAAAGTTTCCCCTTTTTCTAACCCAGAAAATCCACCTTTGGATTAGATGAAGTGGAAAGAAAATGATTAGTCACTTTGCTGATATGATCTCTTGCTCTGAAAGTGGACTGAAAGCAGATTAAAATTTAGGCGTGAACACAGCTTAGGTTCACTTTCACCTGTCCAGATCACATTCTGACGCACTGGGTTTGGACAGATCCTGCAGTCCTGATCGACAGACTACCATGGTCTTTACTACAAACTGAAGGTGGGCAAAACTGAGCTCAGGATGGGTTACCATTAGCCAACAGGCCAGTGTTCAGAAACGGTGGGAGTTTGAGCTCACAAAATTTCGACAGTATTGTGTTGGCTAATGGCAACTACCGTATTTGATCCAGCTGAGACAGGAAAAGATGGGCACAAGCGCCTGTAACACAAGCTAGCAATGTACAGTACCAAAAAAGGGCAGCAACAACACAGGGCATTGTTAATTGGAATATTCCCTGCAGAATGAAGTCACCCGTGGCTTTAGATCAGGGTCAAATGTAATGCCATTACAGTGCTGCTATGGTGGAGTTGCCTGTTGTTGGAAAACCCAGTGCTGGTCACAGGTCTTCCAGCAATAATGGTTAGCCACTTACCATTTAGATGGAGCTGCTGTCACAGCTCTTCCCAGTGCACATTCGCGTAGTCTGACGCAGCTGACCACACATGGGTAGTGGTGGCGGCAATGCACGTATCTGGGAATGTGACAGGAGCCAAATTTCCCAGACTGCAAATCACAGAAATGTGTGAAGACAGCGCTGTGTAGATAGGAAGCAATAATGGCTTCCTACCATGATATCTGGCCCCTGCCTGGATGCAGCCACAGGCTGAATTTAAAAGTGCTTTTGAGCAGGTATCTCTCTGTGCCTTCAACTTTTTTAAAAATTAAATTAAAATAAATTATTGAATAGTCCCAGCACCATATTATACATACAGATTAAGAACAGTTAAAATAAATTGGAAAGGCCATGTCATAATGATAAGTGGTTACACACCCCTAGTTTTTTAATAATTGCTTTTGCTTGATGAAGCAAAATAACCCAAAATATAATGATAGGTGATCTTTCCAAAATCAATTTCTCTCCTGCCATTAGAACCTAAGAACTTAAGATGAGCCCTGCTTGATCAGGCCACAGCCCACCTAGTCCAGCATCCTATCTACACAGTGGCCCACTATTTGCTTCTGCGCATCTCAAACAGAAGACAAGGGCAAAACCTTCACTTGCTCTCAAATCCCAGGATACATGGCCTTTGGAGGCATCCTGCCTATTTCCCCGTATGTTCAAATATAATTCTGTCTAATAGTGGACTCAGTTGCCCCTCCCCAGTCCCCTAGCAAGCAAGATGGAAGCACTGTAAAGTCAGGAAAAAGCATATTCACATTTTCAAAGGAACTGTGCTGTGTTTTTATCCTGGCTTTCCTCTCTCACGCTTCCAATGATTTACACCTTGATTGCTCTCCTGTGGCTGTTTTTCCCATCTCCTGCAGAGGCAGACTGGAATGTTACAGTTCTTGCATAATGCCCCCCCCCCCCCAATTTTGTCTCAGAGGAAAAGTATCTTCAGTTT
>MTQE01002560.1:10071039-10090896 GCA_014337955.1 Aspidoscelis marmoratus | reverse complement strand
ATGCCCCCCCCCCCCCAATTTTGTCTCAGAGGAAAAGTATCTTCAGTTTCCGCAAGAATCAGGAGGGGCTTGTGATGGGCATAAGAATGTAAGAAGAACCCTGCTGGATCAGGCTGTAGCCCATCTAGTCCTGCATCCTCTCACACAGTGGCCTATCAATTGCTTCTGGGTACCTCAAGCAGAAGACAAAGGCAAAACCTTCACCTGCTCTTGAACTCCTGAAAATGGCCTTAAGAGGCATCCTGCTTGTCTTTTCCAACCCAGATTTCCGTTCCTGCTCCATGCCTCCCAGTGTGGACATCTGACAAGCACCTATCCTCCTCCATGAATTTTTCTAAATCCCTCTTAAAGCCTTTTCTATACCATGCACGAGTTTATATCCTTCAATTAGGCTCCCTCTTAAATTCTGTCTTTCAAGGCGGAAGAGGCCTAGATGTTGCAGTCTTATCTCAGAAGGGAGGTGTCTGAGCCCTCTTCCAGTCCCACAATATTGTTTCTGAGGTGTGATGACCAGAATTGTACACAATATTCCAAATGTGACCTCACCATAGATTTATAGAGAGGCACAATGATGTTCGCTGACTAGATCCTGTACAGACAGCACCAGCCCTGTACTGTCTGTTCAACAACAATAACAACAAAATTGAAACAACAAGTGATTATTCCAAAAGACCTTTTCTCTGGAATATTGCTTGTGAGTGTCATTCAGCCAGTGCCTGGAGCTGGACAAGGATTGTCAGAAAGTATACAAAAATACAGGTTCTCTCATCTCTGTGGTTGCCTCCTGACAGTGATTGGATGTTAACAGTAAGAAGTAATAAAGCACCATTTTTGTTTCTTGCCTGGACAGTGCTCTAGCCAATGCCGTCTTCATGTATTTTGGGGAGGCACAATCTGGGCAATTCAGCCTCCCCATCAAATCCCCAGATGTATGCGTGGCCAGGTGTTCCATCCTCCATGAAAGCAGGCTGGAGGTAGCTGTGAGAATGGCTCCATCTATAAGGCAAGTGAAAAGCCCCAAAAACACTATTGCTGGAAAACCCATCAGTATCATCAGTCTGAATTCCTCAGTGTGTACATATCCACCATCATCTTGCTCCACTAAACCTTTATTTTCCTTGGCAAGAAGAAGGGTGCTGCAGAAATTCAAGGTGTTCATTCCTCTCATTTCTGCTTGTGCCTGTGAGCTTCACTGAGGAACGTCTAGGCAGCTTGCTTCCCTGAAGGAATGGGCAGATTTCACAGGCCTCTGTTCAGGTTATCACTGCTTTGATCATCTTCCCACAAGAGCGGCAAACTGTGCCCATATCTAGCTCTGCCTGTGGTTTCTTTATATTAGGCTTGCTGTTTACAGTTTGGAATGTAGCAACGTGCTAAATCGGCTCTTAACTACAATGCAGTTGGTGTAAAGTGGTTGGAAACCATCCAGTGAAGAGGCTGCTGCAAGATTATTGACTGGCACTTTCTGTACTATCAGACGGGATCTGCACTGAGTGCCAAGATTTTAATAGGCCCATTTTAAGATGTATCAATTTATAAAGCCCTGAAGAACTTGAATTCTGGGCACCTGCCAGAACATTGTCCCTCATACCAGCCTGCCTAGGGGCCAATGCAGCCCTCAAAAGTAAATTTCTGTGGAAATTCTGTGGAAGAAATGAAATAGTGCTAGGGTGAGCAAAGACGTTTAAATCTTACCTGCTTACTACAAATAAGAGAAGCACCCTGTGGTTTAGGCATTTACCCAAGGTTTAATGCAGCTTCAGTCCACTTTCAGAGTGAGAGAATACACCAGCAAAGTGGCAAGCTGTTTTCTTTCAGTCTTAAATAACTCAGAAAATTCGTATTTGAGATAGATAAAGTGGGAAGAAAACTACTGGTCACTTTACTGATGTTTTCTTTCACTCTGAAAGTGGACTGAAGCTGCATTGAACCTTAGGTGTGACCACAGTACTAGTACTAGTGCCTTCAAGCTCCTGAGCAAAAAAACAAAACTAATGATAAGCAATGTAGCATAAGATTGGTATCAACTTATTTAGTAGGGTCACAGACCAACTCTGATCAGCTCGTCCCAGTCAGCATTCTGACAACTTTTCTTTCCCAAGAAGAGCATTTCCTGAACCGCCTTTAAAAGCAGGGGCACATTACAAGCACTGCCACAGGTCCTCAGTGTAACCAGAGTACAGAAAATGGATGCCAAATACCTTTGAGGCCCTTTACGCCTCCTTTTCCCTCAAAGAGGAGGGCTTGCAAAAGGTAATGTCTGGGTGAAATCTTACACTGCAGCAATGGCTCATTTCCATGCCTCAGATCCTCAGATCTTTTCATTCTCACATCTTTGGGACATTCACAGATCAAACCTTCTGAGGAGCTGTGAAGTGACTTCAATCCTTCCCTATTGTAGATCTGGAAAAGGCCACCAGGTCTCCATCCTGCTGCTTCTCTGCATGTCTTAGGGAGTCCCTGCTCCCTTGGTAACCAGATGGACCACCTTCCCCTCCTTCCCTCCTAGTCTTCTGGCTGGCTCTGCCTTTCAAAGAAAAGAAGTTGAGGCAGACTTTTGGAAGGTGCTTAGGAATTATAGAGTGTCAGGGCCCCATTAACACTTCCTCCACGTGCCACTTTTTTATTCCTCCTAGACCTGTCTTCATTACTTCCTCCTGCAAGGGGGAAGGTGGAAAATTCACGGACTTAAAGCAACAAAATGCAGTGTCTCTGAACATGAACTGTAGAATGGAGGAAAGCCAAAAACCGTCTTTTCCTTCAACCTCATAACTTCAACATCCCAGAGAAAGGGCACCTTAGTAATGCTCCCAGGGACAGAAAGCACGTTGTTGTTTTACTTTAGGGTTTCCCCCTCCCGGCTTTATCCTTTGATTTTCTTATTTTAGTCCTACTTTTATTTATTCATGAGGATTTTATCCATTAGTGTGCATGGGTCTTTGCATGGTTGCGTCTCATAACACGGGCAGAGAAGCAGATACGCAGTTACAAAACAAACTCACACAAAATTTGAGAAAGCTCCAGTGAGCAGCCTTAGAAATACCAAAGGCCTTAGTTTGATGGAAAAATATACTCAGAACTGCGTCAATGTGACCCGAGGAAGAAATGTAATTACAGCCACAGGTCTGTCAAAGAACTTGAGGTCAACAGGCCTACTCTATTAGATTGGCTTTTGATAAATGGATTGCCAAGACATTTTGCCACAAGAACTAGTCATGAAAGTTTGGAGGGCTCGTGGGGCAATAGGCTTTCACTGTTGTCAATCTTTTTTCTTTTTTCTTTTCATCACTATGGCCTCCAATTCTTTTCCTGTAGGTTATGTCTTCACTGCCACCTTCAGAAATGTTGACAGGCCTCACAACATACTGAAAGGATCTCAGGCAAGCTCCTGGCAACAAACATTTTTTGGCTTCAATGTTTTATCTGCCTTGGAAAGTGCCCTTGTGTTGGTTGTAAAAAGTCAAGAAGGAGTTTTGGATGTGTCTCCTCCACTCCACCAGCAAAAAGTGCCTTGGGGAGGCCCAGCAACAACCGAACCCTTGTGGTCTCAGCATGGAGTTTGATGCCAATTTGGTCTGGGGGTTAGAATGCCAATTGTAGTCACCTGATTTGATTCTGCATTCCTCCACAAAGCCAGCTGGGTGACCTTGGGCTAGTCACAACTCTTTCAGAGCTCTCACAGCCCCACTTACCTCACAGAGCATTTGTTGTGGGGAGAACAGAAGGTTTGTCAGCTGCTTTGAATCCCCTCAAAAGGGTAAGAAAAGTGGGGTATAAAAGCCAATGCTTTGTTCATGCATCATGGTGCTGCCTGTGTCTGGGGGCATCTCAAATCCTCTAAAGCTGTGGAGCAGTTTTTACTGCCTAACAGCCTCATCAGGAGTAAGAGGAAGAAGAAGAGGTGGCTTTCCTAGTCTTCTTTTCTCACCCATTTAAGGGGCTGACAAAGCTTTCTATTCTTCTCCCCACAACAGACACTCTGTGAGGTAGGTGGGACTGTGAGAGCTCAGAGGAGAGCTGTGACCAGCCCAAGGTCACCCAGCTGGCTTCATGGAGGACTATGGAATCAAACCTGGTATTCCCAGACAAGAGTCTGGCTCCCTAACCACTAGACCAAACTGGCTGCTAGAGTGTTCCTGGTGAGCTCCCGGATACAGTATTTGTACCTTTTTCCAGTGCAAGTGCTGCTTGTGAGTGGGGCAGGTGCGGCTGCATAAATTGCAGGTGTTGCCATGGTGATTCGGATGATCTAGAATGGACCATGAACACCAGTAGTGAAGTTGGAGAAGGTAACTGTCCCAGAATGTAACTGTGCTGGAAAGTATCATTCCAGACAGTTTGTGAACAGGTCCAAAGAGACTAACTAATGATAACTTACATTGTACAGATTTAAATGAAAAAAAAAAAGCAATTATTCTATGTTCTAGGATGCATATTCAGTTTAGCTACTGGAACTCTTGTTTTATTTTGAGAACACAGCAGGTTGGCACAGGCCAGTTATTTCAGAGGAACTCCTTCATGCAATTTTTAAAGCATGTATATAAAAAGGACTTCTTCATTTTTAAACCACTTGGTGTTGCAAATGCGTGCAGTGCTGCTTTTTGTGACCAATCCAAGATATGAGGAGACAAGCAAACAGCCGCTAGCGACAGTATGAATCCATTAACCCAGCATTCCTTGAAACTCGGCCGCCTCTTGGAGCTCAGCATATTAAGCAGCTCAGCCACTGGCCCTTGATTGCCAATCCTTCATTTCGCTCTGCAGCTGTCATAAGCCTTGGGATGGCTTCTGCTTGGTTAGATGTATGTTTTAACAAAAGAGGAAGGAGCACAGCTAAGGGCAGTACAGCACAGCACACCCTGAAGGATACAAGCACAAGGAGAGCGAGTTAAAAGGGGAGAGGAGGACACTAAAGTGGGAGAGAAATGATGCCTGGGCTGTGGAGTGCAATTTGCTCAGGAATTCTCCCCCAGCCCCAACCCCATTGGAATGGGTGGTAACTACGGAAATAACTATGCAACATCAAAGAATAGCTTTCTCTAAAGCTCTAAAGTGAAGGGGGTGGGAAAATTAATGTTCCTGGCTCCACAAGATTTTGAGGTGAGGGAGCATGGAAGCTGAAGCTGCTTGTCTTAGATCCACACTAATGGTAATCCATGACCTTTCAAATGTGCTTTAAAAGGTTCAGCTGATACCAGAAATTATCAGGTTTGTCAGCTCTCTCTCTGAACTCTCACAGCCCCACCCACATCACAGGGTATTTGTTGTGGGGAGAAGAACAGAAGGTTTGTCAGCTGCTTTGAATCCCCTTAAAAGGGCGAGAAAAGTGGGGTAGAAAAGCCAATGTGTCGTTCATGCATCATAGTGCTGCCTCTGTCTGGGAGCATCTTTAATCCTCCAAAGCTGTGGAGCAGTTTTTACTGCCTAACAGCTTAATGAGGAGAAGGAGGAAGTGAAGGAGGAAGAGTTTGCTTTTCTACTCTGCTTTTCTTATCCATGTAAGGGGACTCAAAGCAGCTGACAAAGCTTTCTGTTCTTCTCCCCACAACAGAACATCCTGTGACGTGGGTGGGGCTGTGAGAGCTCAGAAGAGAGCTGTGACTAGCCCAAGCCCACCCAGCTGGCTTCATGGAGGAGAGCAGAATCAAACCCAGTATTCCCAGAAAAGAGTCAGACTCCCTAACCACTAGACCAAACAGGCTGTTCACCACAAACATTTAATTAGTACCAGTTCATTTTGTTCATTATTGTTGTAACCTGCCCTGTGTCCTTCGAATGTAGGGTGGGCTAAAAATGCAACTAAATAAATAAAAGAAAGTAAAATATGGCTCCACCAAGCTGGCAGACCCATAGTTTATTCAGCTTACAGCCTTAGTGTAATGTCTTTTGGGCTGCATCCAATACTGCTTACTTATTCCGCCATATTTGGATATTCTGGAATAAAGCATGGATACAGTGGAATAAGTAACCCAACGCCTGGATGCTGTCTTGGTCACATCTGTATAGCAGAAGCTCTGGCCCTGTTGGCCCCAGGAAGACTTTATTTCTATCTTGAGTATGGAGAAAGTGCCCAGTAGGTAAGTTGCAAGTGAATGACTAGTAAGTGGCAGTTTTCATAGACATGAGCAAAAAGTTAAATAGGTTATGGGGTGTTTCTCCACTATCAAAGAAGACCCCATTTAGAGCCCATTAGTCATCTGCTTGGCGCACAATTGGTACTGATCTGCAAGAACCTGTTCCCACAGAAGACCCCATCTGGATCCCATCTTTTCACACTAGCACAAGGGAAATCTGGATTTAATGAGGTCTTCAGGCACCTAAATCTGGATTTACTGTTGACCTCTTTAAAGGTGTCTTCAATCCGGTCTTCAGCCTTCAAGATGGGAGAGGACACCTGTTCGCACTGTGATCAGGGCTATGGGGTCCAGGAGTGGGCTCAGTGTCTGCCATTTGCAGCTGGGCAGCTCAGGTTCCGCCCCACCACTTACAACTGTGGAGACCTGCATATTATGGGGCTTCTGTCCCCTCCAGAGCATTCCTTCCCCAGGCCTCCTGTCCACCTCGCTGCAACCTCCCTTCCTGCCTCCCCTTTCCTTCCGTCCTGGCCGCTGCTGCCATGCCATCTTCATAGGGACTTCTGGGTCAGTGTTACATGACCCACATCTGGGGACCACGTGATGCTGTCCCAGAAGTACCTTTACAGCCTTTGGGAAGCACCAA
This sequence comes from Aspidoscelis marmoratus, assembly GCA_014337955.1. Lineage (NCBI taxonomy): Eukaryota > Metazoa > Chordata > Lepidosauria > Squamata > Teiidae > Aspidoscelis > Aspidoscelis marmoratus. The sequence continues at coordinate 10,084,176 of MTQE01002560.1, read as the reverse complement.
AACAGGCCCTTTGGCTTCTCTGCAGCTCCATGAAAGGTAAGGGGCTGCATTGGGGTGACTGGGAGGCTGCAGGGGTGCCAAAGGACCTATTTCATAGCTGTCTACACAGCTCTGCTACGCAACCTGTGTCAGGGTTCGTAGTTGCTGCATAGGCAGCTATGAAGCAGTGCCTCTCCACCATGCCCACTGTCAGAACTGAGCCTTGAGCAACGTCCCTGCTGGCCAGTTGTGCCACGACACCGGCAGGCCTTCCACTTTGGGCCAAAAGGTTCCTCAAGATGGTTGCTTTGGCATTCGCACTGCCATCGTGTGCTAGATTACCAGTGGAGACACATGTGGTCCTCACCAAGATGCAGATCTTCAAGGACTGGATTCAGTGAGGACCCCATTTCAAAGATCCAGATCTTTTAAATCTGGATTAAGGGAGAAACACCCTACACACCTTCCTGTTATGAGGAACAATAGCAGACAGAAGGGGACTGCCGAAAAGGTCATATGCCTGACCTGAAGGGCAGCAAACACTTTGCACCGCCAGTCACAGGTTTTATGAACAATTGCACAATTGTTTAGATTCTTTCCACCCTTAACAAGGCTAAGGAAGACATTATATAAAATGGCCTTGTCCTTTTTCTGTAGCTATTTCTCTGGCATAAAAGCAAATATTCAGAGATGAGTAGTTTTATGTCTTTCAGTAGCTGCAATTGCTATCATCTTGGCATACCTTCTCGTCATATTAAACTGCAAGAGTGAAAGGGGGGGGGTCTGTTCTTGTCTCAACAATAGTGTTTTACAACAAATTACTGCATTTGTATTCATGTTTATATTATTGGATGGACTACGATTGTCGCCAAAGTAAAAGTGATAGTTTAAACATTGTTGCTGGTTTTGGTTCCAGTTTTTACAATTGTTTTTGCTGTTATGTGCTACCAAGTCGTGGGCAATTCCTGGCTGACACTGTGGACATCTCTATGCAGTTTTCTTGACAGGGATACAGAAGTGGTTTACCATTCTCTACTGCCAGGGAGAGGCTGGGAATTGAACTGGTGACCCTCTGCTTTCCTGCTAGTTTGCTCTACCACTGAGCTACAGCCTCTCTCTATCTCTCTACTAAAAATCTGGGTTGAGTTGCTTCTGCACGTGTCAACTTCAGAGATTACACATGGGATTAAACTAAGCTGTGTAGCTTCTTTACTTTGACACATAAAACTGGTACTTGTATCCTTGTACCATTCAAAGCCTTTCCGTTATCCTGTCTTTGGTATATTTTAATATTTCAGGTCTTAACGGCCTTTTCTTGTTTGATCCTTTAGTTGCCTTATTGGCTTTTTTGTGCTGTACTTTTTAAAGAGCTTCCATAACAATGTAAGACAATATGAAAGCGAGAAATCAAATACCGCAACATATGGTACTATTATCTTGTTTTACTCCCTCGATATCTCTGGAAGAGGTTAGACTAACAGCCACTGCAGAGTCATACACTGAGCAGTAAGTTGAAATTAAATTCATTTACTTTCAGCGCATAACAGTACCCAGCCAGCCAAAGAAGTTAAACAGGGTCAGACAATGGGAAATCCCAGAGCTATGGGCTAGATTAGGACTTTTGTAGTATGACATGTCCAGAATCCATGCTTCTACACTCTGCTTGCTCTGGGAACCAAATGCCAAGGGAAGACACATCCATAAGTACTCCACTAACACATCATATGCTTCACTCCCCTCTTCTTCAACACTAAATATGCCTTAAAACATCCAGATTAAACAACTGGGAAATGCTAGGCTGAGCTTGTACACATACTCCAGGTAAGCTGAGGACAAAGTGGTGCTGCCAATTTCTTACTTCAATAAAAAATGGATTACTCTGTAGTGCAAGAGACGACGTCCCAAGCACTCTGCTAGCATCTTGATTAGTCAGCATCCATTGGTTTGAAATCTCCAAGACTCTTACAGACCCCTATTGCCTGTGATACTTCGGACAAATAGGCAATTCATGCGATGCTGGGTACACAGTAAAACTTGCAAGAGTCAAGATTTCATTGCTCTGTGTTACCAATCTCTCCTTACACTGAATGGAGTAAAATTTCCTGAGATGAAAAATGTGCCTCCGTAGACCTTATCCTCTCTCAAGTTTCCTCATGAAGGAATTTGTTTGAGCGACTATAGGCTGAACAGGCGGATGCCTTCATGTATTTCCAAAGGAGGGTGAAAGACATCAAAGTGAAGGCAATTCTGGTAGATATGTTCATAGATTTATTTTTAAATTGCTTTATATATTTATACTGTTTTTAAAAACAATCCACCCAAAGACACACTCACACTCTCCCTCTCCTACACTCTTTCCAGCAAAAGCAAAAGCAAACAAACAAACCCAAAACGCTGAGATGTGAAGCTGCGTCCTAGAGCAAATTTTGCACAATCTGCTCTCAGACAAAGTGGCAACTTGATGCCAGATTTGTTTCCACACGAGCTCTTTGTGGCTCATTAGAATGCATCTCACATAAGAGTAGGGATAAGGACAGACAGAAAGAAAGAAGCAAAAGAAGTGAACATTCAGAAGAGAAAATATGGTGGAAAGAATCATCGGCAATCAGCTTGCGAACATGTGAACACAAGAGAGGCAACAAAAAATGAAGAATGAGCCATAGGGGTGTGAGAAAGAGCATGCACATGCAACGGGGTAGGGTGCGCTGCACAGAAAGACATCCAGAGTGGAGAAGAATGCACCACGCATGGGACAGCAGTTCATCCTTCCCAGCCAGCCGTCCTGTTAGTTAGATTTAGACCAGATCTTTGCACTGCCACGGAGCCTGCAAGAAGAAAAAGAACGACCACCTGAAGAAGTTTTGCTTTATGGCTGAGCAGTGGTGCTATAAACCTAACAAGTTGCTTATCGCTGCCAGCAAACTCCCATCTTTCCTGCCCCTTATGCGGAGAGGAAGCCACTAACTTTGACTGGGACCCCATCTTACCCTTTGCCCTTGGATGCTTTTTTGCTGGCCTGACGCTGATTGGTACCCGGCGCAGGCTCCCGGAGTTCTGACAAATGCTGCTCAGGATCCTGAGATGTTGCTGCGGCCGCGGCTGCCGTCGTCACCTTAATGGTCTTCTTTAGATTTGCTACCTGCTAGGGCAAAATAACAGGGAAGAGGAAAGAAGAAGGGGAAGCCTAAAGTACCAAAACAGAATACGCTGAGCTTTCCTGGAATTAGGCAGACATACAGAGCAACAATAGGGACGTGCGCCAAAGGGGTTTTGAATTCGATTTGTATCGAACCGAATGTAAGAAAATCTGTATTCATTTGAATAGATCCCCTTCAAATGTGGTAGGATTGTTTGATACAAATCTATTAGTACGAATTCGTATCTGATATATATTCTATAACATATCCGCTCTAAAGCGTCAAATCCGCCCTGAATCCACTTTGAATCTGCTCTCAATCCATGTCGAATGCACTCTGGATCCACTGCAGACGTGACTGGGGCAGCTACTTTCCCACCTCCCCAGGTTCACAAATGTCAATATACAAGTGTTGTAACATTTGATTCGTATATGAATGTCTGAATTCGTACTAATATTTAGTGTGCCCACCCCAATCAACAATAATCCCACCTCAGAGCATGTGCATCCTAATGCTGCCCCATAAGTTAACTGATGGATTCTCTCTTCCCTCCTCACCAGCCTCATCCTGTTTAGGAGGATTCCATCTCTATTGAGGTTTCAGAAAATCACTACAGAAATAATCCACTGAATCTGAAGGACTGAATATGGTTGATGGTTTATCTCACTTTTATAGATTTCCCCTGTGCCATATATTTTTTCTTCCCAGCTGCACACCGCTTCGACAGGGAGGGCTTGGAGCCATCTCTCCTTGCGTCTTTCAAAGCTATATCCCTGGTTTGGTGGACTGGTCTGTTCATCTGTCCTAAGAAGCCAGTTTGGGCCAAGCTGGGCAGACACTGGCTCAACATGATGACGAGGGATACCCATTAATCCTCCTCTTTGCTCCTTGCTGCAGAGTGCAACTGGGGACAGGAAAAAATGTGTGGAAACTGAAATGCCACAGATGCCTAAAAAATATTCTAGGAATCAAGAGTGACTTTTACATCTTATTCATAACAGAAGAACAACTGTTGTTAGGCCGTGGTCACACCTTCACTTTAAACCTTCTTCAGTCCATCTTTAGGTCTAATTGTTCACACCTTTTCATTTCTACCCTCCATTTAGATTTTTCAGGGTGGAAAGTCCACAAATAAAACAGACAGAAATGAAAAGGTGTGAGCAGTCAGACCTGAAAATATCTGAAGGTTTAAAGTGAAGGTGTGATCATGTTTTAATCATCACACGCCTTATTCTGCTGTTTACCAAACTTTTAACTCTCTTACTTTGATGAATTAAACTTGGAAGATGCATTACTTTTGTTTACCTGTAAATATGTAAAGTTGCTGAGATATTCTCTCCCCACTCAGTATTTGATATAACAGATGGGATGTGCCCTGTTTTTTGTTTTATGCTGCTTACTTTTTGAAGGCTTACCTGGTTTTGATTTTATCTATTATTTTATAGTTGCTTTTCCTTTCTTTCTTTTGGGCGTATAATTCTAAGCAATCCTGATTTGCAGGATTCTTATATCGCTTTCTCTAATATATTTCAAGTGAAACCCTTAAAGTATACTGAATCAAAAATGTATACCCAATAGGATTATATTATGTCCATATAAACAGTCTGACCTGCAATTCACAGCTGCAGGATAAAACTTGTGTTCAGAAAACACAGGCAAAAGTCAGAAAAGGCTACTGAGTACTCCAGAAGTATAATTACACCACATGAGTCTAAACCAGTGGTCCCCAACCTCTTTTGCACCAGGGACTGCCTTCAAGCAAGACCATTTTTCCATGGCCTGGTCTTTTCCAGGGGTGGGCTTGGTCATATGAGGGTGAGGGTTATGGAGGGGGTTGGAGTTCAGTGCAAACTTATCATTTAATTATGGCATTTAAAATGTCACAGCCCCCAGCAGAGAACATTAGGCAGGGCATGACAGGGCAAGGCAGTGGGATGCATCCACCCCACACAGTGCGGTCTGAGCCACCGCAGAGCAGAGCACACTGTCAGTGTTTAGTGCTGGTTTGTGGCAGCGGCGTGGAATGGCAACCCCCCCTCCCCCCCAGCGGCCCGGTCCTGGTCCGCGGACCAGTGGTTGGGGACCCCTGGTCTAAACACACCAAGAGCAACAATGGCTATGCTACAGCTTGCTGATTAAGGTAGTAAATAGTTTTCTTTTCTTTTTAATGCTATCAATCAGGTCAGAGGACACTGGCACCAAAGTCCTGTTGTGCTCACCTCACTTTCAATCTGCTGTTTCAGTCCCAACTGCTGTTCTTTGTGCTGATTGGCTCGACTGACTTGCTCCTCAATACTTGAAAGGACAACCTCACAGCCCTGGCACCTGTGGACGTTAGGCGGAGAATGAACAAAGGATCAAAAGGGAACTGAGCAGAGTGACACTTTATGGAAGTCACTCAGAAGGACAAGGCTTTACAGAAGAGCAACAAATTAGCATCAGAATGATGGCCAAGTCTGTGAGGCTTCTTCTGCATTGGGCCTTATTCCAATTATATCTTGGTAGAGGTACCTGCAATGCACATGGTGGTACGGACTATGGCAGGTCCTGCCTAGAGACTCCTGTAGTCTGCACCAGCATTCACACCACAGATTCCTATTCCAAGATATAGCGTGTTTTCCCACTAGCACTAAGTACCCATTGAAGCACCCATTAAGGACCCATTTGGCTCAGAGCCGGATGACCCCATTTCCACTGCAGACCCCATTAGAGACCCATCTGTTTCCACCACAGCCAGGGAAATCCGGATCATATGGGTCCTTCAGGGCCTATAATCCAGATTTCCTGTAGACCCCATTAAAGGGGTCTATAATGGGGTTTTCAGCCATCAAATCCAGATTATAGGGAGCCTGTTTCCACTACAATTGGGCAATGGGGTCTAGAGGAGGCTCGGGGAGGGGGGGGGTGCCCCAAACTCAAGACTTCAAAGTCCCTGTGAAGTTGGCTCCGAAGTCCCTCCGAAGTTGCCTTTAGAGATTAGCAAAGTCTCCAAAGAAAAAAACCCTTGTGAGAGCAATGCCGCTGTCAAAGGCTCTGGAGGATCTTCCAAGTTAGAGGGAGATCGCTCCAGAGATTCCACAGAGCTGCTCCAAAGGATCTTTGGATATTCTCTGGAGCATCTAAGGAGATTGCACCCCCTGTCCCCCAAAACACCTGGGGTGACAGGCAGACCCCTCATGGGTAGATCCGGATTTGCACATGGGTACTCCAATGTTTCCACAGCTGGCAGGCTAACACCTACTGCTACTGGGTGCTAGACCACCCATGGAAACACATTGGGTACTTCCCTTAATCCGGATCTAGTAGATCCGGATTAAAGGAGCTCAGTGGAAAAACACCCATAATTCAGGATAAGGCCCAGTGCAGGAAAAGGCTGAGACAGAAGGAACCATCTTCCAAGAGCTGGGACAGGGAAAGACATGTGTCTTGCTGATGGTCATGGAAGACCAATTCTGGTCTGTCTATTTTTTAATACACTACATAATGCAGAAATCTGAAAATTTATAATCTGGCTCTTAAGTTTGGGAGGGTCAGACTGGTTCACATTTTCCAGTCTTGGAAACCAATTCATCCTCCAACCCTAACAAAGTTGGAGCACCATTCAGCTAATCTTCGGACATGGCAGTGTACATGCTGCAACTCAGCAAACATGCAGAAAGAGCACAGAGTACAATGACAGAATTCAGTGTCCCATGTCTCAACTCTATTTTTTACACACAACGAAAGAGAGAGAGAGAGAGTTCCTGCTTTTGGTCCACAGCTACTGCAACATCTAGAAGAACCAAAATACAAAGTCCAGAAACAACCTTCTAAAAACTATTCCAATAAGGTTTTTAATACCCAACTAAAAATAGCATGAATTCTGAATACAGTATACTGACAGGATTTTCAGATTAATCCATCAACAGCAATTAACAGTCAAATCTGAAATATTTTTCCATCATTTCTCAAGATAGCCAGTACAGTTAACTGTTTAAAAACATGTTGCGCAACATTGTAATATCAAGCTCCTTAATCTCAGGAACTAAGAAGCTTGGGAGTACAAGACTTTATGGTCTACAGCGGAAAGTTGAAAAGCATTCCTGAGGGAGTGGTAAACCAATTCTATATCACTGGAGTTATATGTGATCCACTGACACCTTTAACATTTACCCTCCTGGACCACCCACTAACACAGTGCCAGACAGGATACAGGAGTCATATTTACAAAAGGTTGTCAGTAGGGATGTGCACAAATATTTAAAATATTCATTATTTGTACAAATTCGGACAATCGTATACGAATCTGATGTCCAGACATTTGTATTTTAGTATTTATACGAATATGAATATTTAGAGTTATTCGTATAATTAAATCGGACATCCATATGTGTATGGATACGTAGACATCGTGTATGTATCCGAACACATCCGTACGGATAGGTACAGGATAAAAATGAGATTTGTATCATTGGATACGCATTGAATATTCAGACAAATAGATACAAATGTATTTGTGCTGGTTCGAATGTCAACATTTGTTTGTCTTTATTCGTACAAATTCGGATTTTTGAATATTTGTTACAAATCGAATGTTGAAAATTTCATTCATGCACACCCCTAGTTGTCAGTACTAGCTTTATCCCCTACATCAGCACCATATTTATTTTCTTCCACTGGAGAAAACTCAGTTTCTATATAGACTGAGTTTTGGGGTTTTTTTTTTTGTTTTTTTTAGTGTTCTTCCTTATTGTTCGTAGGCTGTTCAAGCTCTGCATTGTATTCCTTACCATTCCTGAAGGGTGCGAGTGATGGTACTCAGTTCTTCCCTGCGGATATCCCGGCCAATACTGTAATCGACCTCAAGGCGCTGGTTGCGCTGATCCAGGCTTCCCCGCAGGACATCGGCATACACAGCCTCAATTACCAGGTCTTCTAGCTGACGCACATTCTTGAGCTGGAGCTGTTCTAGCAGCGTGGAGTAAGGGATGCACTGGGAAGGACACAAGCTGTGATGAGGTGTAGCCCTCGAAGAATGAAGGGAACAGGCAGTAAAAGGAAGCGTACACTACCTTGAGCTTGGAAGCCAGCGTGACAACAGACAGATGGCGCAATTTGTTCTTCTGAGCCTCCGTTAAAGGAGGCAGATTTGCAGCTTCAGCTGCTCTCATAAGACAAAAAGAATAACCACTGTTAAAGCAAGTTCAGGGCTCACAAAACATTACTAGTAGCTTTGGTTTAAGTCCTTCCTTCACCTTTCAAGCATAATTCCAAGACTCTTATGGCTTCTTCCCTTCATCAGATCACTTTCACAGATCTCACTCTGTTCTTCAGTCTGGTTCTTCTCTTCAGGGAGGAACACTGACCATATTGGTAAATTTTGTATACAATAACATACCCAAGCATCTATGTGATCTCTCCTCTCCTGTATCAGACTACTTTTAGATCTGAAGCCCAGACCATGCCATCATGCTTTAGGGAAGCATAAATTGTTTTTCACACTGTTTCATGTACCAACTCAAATAAAGAAGCATTTGATATTGAGAAACACCCTGCTATATATATCTCCCAAATGCATCATACTCTGAAACATAATCCAGCGATGGCAGGAAAAGCAGTCATAAAGAACTGGCTGAGTTACAAAGAACACAGCCTTAATATCCAGCATATTTATATTTTTATTTCACTTTCTTATACTTATATCCTATGTTTTTACGACCACAAAACCCAAGGCAGAACACTTGTCTTCTACCTGGACCAAATCAGGTAGCAATAACTTTATGCTGCGTGCCTACAGATAATACTCTGAAACCGAAAGCCCTAGGCTGTGTCCAGACTTCTTGATGCTGTGCATTGGAATGGCAGCCAAGATCGAGCCGTCACACTTCACAGCCGGTACTTCGCAGTGGCATTGCTTTATAGCGACACTACTGCAAATTTACTTAATGCTGATATAGCTGCAGTTGCAACATTAAGTAAATTTGAAGTTTCCCACCAGTCTGGACAGAATGGCGAGAAGAGCCAACGAGAGCTGAGACTGCAGCCCAGCTCCCATTGGCTGCTCCATCCCATGTGACATGCAGCTCACCCTATGTGACCACGTGTGCCACACAGAAGTCTCGCAGCTACCCAAGGAGGAAGCTATGGGGGGCTGCTGCAGTCTAGATACCAAACCGTGGCAGATAAGCTATAATTTTTTTTCACACGGCAGATTTAATCCGCTCGTCTGGAAGGCGCCCTGTTCTCAACTGCGTAGAACAGTCAACAGAATGTTCACTGATACCCTTCTGTGATTCGTAGTTGTATACTGGACTGCTTCAGCACTGATGCATTTTGAGTTTTCATCAAGGTTTTCAATGTCCATCTGTTACAGCTAGATTAGCTTCTTTTTTGTTTTTCTACCCTGTTCCTCATAGCTAGCATTCCCACCTCCCCTATTACTGTTCACGTTTCCTAAGACTAAGAGGAAACCTACCCAAGTAATCTGAATATGTCCCGTATGCAAAGACCGTAAGCAGGTGAAAGACAGCAGAGAACTCACTATCAGCCAGCTGTAGGAATGAGCAAAACACATTGATATTTAGTACAAAGAGCAAAAATAAATAAAAGTGGCATAAATCCTAACAGCTTATACCATCTTTTCCAATTTGTCCTAAAGCTAGCGATGCCACTAACATCACCTTAATTACCAATCTCACTAAATTTTGCCCTTGTTCTTTTACCCCATGAAATCCTAAAAAAAAAAAAAAAGAATAAGGCATTTGTGGGCCTTCCAGATGAATTCACCACCACCCCTTGCATGGGCTAAACTACTCCAAGAAAGGTGAACTGCTCCTTTTCAATAGTGACCTCTGCAACAAAAACCAGTAGGGCAGCTGAGGTGGGGCAAAACTTGGATCAAAATGTGGTTTAAAGAAACTAAAGGGGAGGCCTCTGTTAGAGCTAGTTTGTCCCTCCAGCATCACCCCACTAATTTTGCTGCACACAAAGCTGCTATTTCTTTTCTTCCTTCTAATAACCACCATCATAGTACATACGGGTCTGAAGAGAATGCATCCTAGCCTACTGTCTAAAACAGTGTAATCTGGACAAAGATCTACCACTCCATCCCAAACATAGTGAATTTGTTCTGCAATCCATCCTGCTCTTGAAAATGCCACATTCTGTAGGTGCTTAAAGTACAGTTTATTAGAACTCAAGAAAACCCAGTCCTGTGTTGGTCAGAGTTTAATGGATGACTTTGGCTGCTCATTTTTTCCCAGCCTCACCTCCATTAGAGAGTGATGTTCATGAACAATAAAAAGTGGGAAATGGGAGAAACTGAATCAACCACATTGCATTCCTTGGAGAAAGAAGATGAAGATGCCCTTAAACAAAGTTCAGCCTTTGGTGACATGGACACATTCAAGCCAAAAGGCTAGATAAAAATATTTTCTTAGATTTTTCAAGACACTTTGGAGAATGAAGAGTACCATGGCTATTTTAACTTCCTGCCCTCTGCCATATAGAGACAAGCTATTCTACTATTGAAATGTTATTTTTTTAAAAAAAAATTGGGAGCACTGTGCAGTGCTTGCAAAGTAGTTTTTAAATGTTCTGCTTCAGAGGAGAGCCTTCCACACTGACATAATCCTCAGTATCTTTTATGAATTTCATGAGCAAAGTCTTTAAGATTCTGGGGAGCTGCTGAATGTGCACATATATACTTCCCATGGGACTCAAGCAACACTTTCATCCTTACACACTGCATGCAAAGAACTTACTGGGAGAACATATTCCAAGTTCCTCCATGAACTTTGCTTACCAGTACAATAATTCAGTACCTTTGCTGTCACTGAGAATTCCACTTCATTTAAGAATCTGTTTCCCGAACAGGGTTTGAAAACTATAGATGATCTATGCTTCTTTAATGCTACATGGTAATTTTTAACAAGACCGAGAGATAACTATCGTAACTGCTAATTTAGCAACTTCTGAGTTAGTACTGACACTGATACCTTATACTGAGGTAAATATGCATTAAGTTAAAAAAAGGAAAGAAAAGAAAAGCAACCAGAGTCTTGTGATTATTCTGAGAAATATTATCTCGCAAAATGGAACCTCTTTTAAACAAACATGTAGGGCAAACCTTTTGATTCTTCTTCCCTCTGCCTGCTTAGAGCAATATCATTACTGACCAGCAAATCAGAGTTGGTGGGTCAGCCTAGGAACAAATTCAGCCAGGTAAGCAGGAGCTTGCTGGGCAGTTTAAATGGACACCAACCTACTGATCCTAATCTCCTAGTCACTACCAAGCAAATTCTCCAGGTCCCCAACACACAATGTCAGAGCTCACCTCTCGAACATTGGGCATGTCAAGCAACTCCCCAAATACATAAATGCCAGGAGCTTCTAATACTTGGTGGATGAGGCTGGCCAAGGCAGCTCCACGGGCAGATTTTGCCAGCAACAGAAACTGCTCCTGGTTCTGCCCAGTTACCTTCACCTCGGCCGCCATGATGTCGCCAGGTCAGTCTGTTCCAGGGCCAGGCTGGAGCCCCACAACCTAAGGGAAGTAAACAAGCATGAGAACTCAAGTTCTCCCCCAATGTTTATTCCCTAAAACAACTAACCAATTTTAACTTTTACATTTATAGAGAACGTGTAAAGTCCATTAATTCTGGTACTATCTACTCTGACTGCCAGTAGCCCTCCACAATTTCAGTCTAGCGTCTTCCCAACTGTCCTTGGAGGTGCAAGGGCTGAAACAAGGACATGAACTGTAGCCCATTCTGCACTAGGCCTTATCCCTTCCATAGAGTGCACTAGCATGCAGATAGCAGGCCCCTGTTTTAGAATACAATTCTAGTGCAGAAAGTGCCAGTTGTATCATCTGAATAACTGTTACTAGGCGCTCACTGCAAAAACAAAATAGTAGACAAGGACACGATCAAAATACAATGTCATTAAAATACAATATTAAAATACTAGAACACGTTCCAGATTATACTTCAGACCATGCAAGCCCCTGGAATACCTCCTGGTATAAGTAATGGGAAGAAAGGGGGTAACTACTTACAAGCCCGGTAATTTAACCCCAGTGCCTCTCAAGCCCCTGTGTCCAGAAGAATTTAGAGGGAACCTTTCCCATTTTGGCAGTTAAATTCCACCAGGTATTTTCATTTTGCTACCATAATACTGTAGATAAATGTATCCGAAAGCACACAGAAAAATGCATGTGTGTGCCTAGAAAGGCATCCAGGGATAGAAAGGGAAATGGAGTGGGGAAAAGGCAAGATTACAGCAATTAGAGAGGGGGAAAAATCGAGACAGGAGAAAGAACAAGTGCAAAGAACGTGGCATAGGAAAGCAAGCGGATGGGAAGAGGTCCCTAGCCCTTCTTCCCATCCCAGCTCCAAAATGCTCCTTCTCCCCCCTCCCCCTGCAGCGAGGGGACACCTGTCCACCCCTGACAGCCTTCTCTGCCCCTTCCCCGCCCCCGGTACCTGAGGACTTCCTGTCCCCACCGCGGGACCCGCCGCTGGCGAGCCCTCTTACTAAGAGGCGGACCACTTCCGGGTTGGTGGCGTCACACTGCCCTTCAGGCCACGCCTCCTCGTCCTTCCATTGGTTGGCTCTCCCTTTTCGAACGCCCTCTACCCCCGCGTGTCCCCTCGCCCTGGACGGGGGTCAGCCAAGAGGCGATCTCCTGCCCGGAAGGGTCAGCTTGCCTAGGGGTCTCAGCAGCGTGCGTGGAGCGCCTCGCGCTAATCCTCTTTCAGTCAAGGATCCTGACACCCCTTACAGCGTTTTCTGCTTTTGCATAAGAGCTTCCAGCCAGGGCTGGCTGCTTCTTGAAATGGGAACGATGTAGGTTTGTCCCGTCGGGGAAAAACAAGAGGCGAGGTGTGTGCCTGAGCCCTTAATAACTGCCTGGGAAGAATTTAATTAATTTATGAATTTATTATTTATTTATATTACTATCCCGCCCTATACCCGAAGGTCTCTGGGAAGGGTAACAACCTTAAAATCCACCATATCAAACCACAATATATAATAAAAC
>MTQE01002560.1:9996072-10013669 GCA_014337955.1 Aspidoscelis marmoratus | reverse complement strand
TTCTCTCCCTGACAGCCGCGGCCACGTCTCCGCCGTCAGCATGGGCCGGAAATCGGCCCAGTGGCTGATGGCGGTCAGGCTGATCTCCTTCGTTGCCGGGCTGTGAAAGCGATCGAGCAGTCGCGGCGAGGCTGGATGGCAGCGAGGGGCCCACGATTCGAATCGTAGGACCCCCTGCCATCTCCAGCCTCGCCGCCGCTGCCTGATCACTCCCGCAGCCCGGCGACGAAGGAGATCGCCCTCCGCACCGGGGGAGCTAGGCCCTTCCCGGCCCCGGCGGCCCATTGCGGCTGCCGGAGTCGGGGACCTGGGAGCATCGGCGTCCTGTAGCCCATTTCCGGGGTGGCAGGAGGCCGATCCTGGGCTGGCTGGGGCCGAGGAACCCCTTGGGTGGCCAGAACGCATCGCTCCGGCCTCCCAAGGGTCCCCCCTGCCCCCATCGCGGCCGTCTGTGGGGCGCGGGCGCCCCGCAGATCAGTCCCCCACCCCCCAGTCCCCAAAACCCCCACCCGCAACCACCCTCCGAGCCGTATCGGGCCCATCTTCGCTGTGAAGGTGCCTACAGCGAGGCACCTTCACCACGAAGATGATTCCCCCCCCCAGGGCCCTGGGAGGATGCGCGCGCGACGGAGGACTTACCTCGTTGCTGTCCAGGCTCGGAATGAGGGGGGGCATTCTGGGAGCGCGCAGCACGCAGCCCACCTAAGCTCCCTATTGGACAAGCAGTTCACAAGATCCAGGCGCTCGCGCCCCGCAGATGGGCAGGAACAGGGCCGGGACGAAGCCTTTCGAGATCAGAGCCAGGGGCTCTGATCTCCAAAGGCATCCTGCCCCATAGGGACCTTGCTCCGGGCCCTCCGATGGGCACCCGGGTGACCGGGCATGTTCAGGCCAGCTCCACAGGGCCCGATCCGGCCCCGTAGAGCCGGCACGAAGCACGGTGACTGGCTTGACAGCGCTGCCCGCCCCTTGGGTGCTCTCACCCAATGGGCGGCAGCGCTACCGGCCGAATCCCCGCCCCTGGCCGGCCTTTGCCGGCCAAGACAGTTCCGGGCGCTTTTACCATTCGCACACAGGCGCACCGGAACGCGTTTACACGCGTTCCGGCGCTCCTGTGTGTGAATGGTGAAAGCGTCCGGAACTGTCTTAAGCTGCCCGCCTGCACGCGTTCCAAACGGAACGCGTTGCAGTGCGAAAATCCCTCAGCAATCCTACTGTCTTATGTATTCGTAATACTAGGGTCGCTCATATATGCTTCTTCTGAATATTTTTGCCATCTCTTTTTAATGGCTCTTACTAGGTCCCTTCCAACTTTGTCTTTTACCATGCTCATTTTTGGTATGAAAAATTCCCTTCAGTTACTAATCTTTTTGAAGGGATCTTTTTTATTCTCATTCAGTTCAGTGACAAATGGCCCTTGGCAGAACGGCTGTAAAGGACCTGGCCAGAGATGTCACTTCTTTATCCAAGATATGATTTGCATTAGTCATGATATTTTCTTTCAATAAGGTAGATTGGCAAACAGAGATCACTTAAACTGTCTGGCTTCTAAGAGGCGGGGAAGCACAGAACACAGAACTAAGACGAACTTGAAGATTTATGGTATAAGAAACTTTAAGACTTTAAGAAGGGGGAAAAATGAAACAAAATAAATGAGGAATATGGATGCGAAAATTGCAAGGAATTTATTTAATTGGGAGGGGTTTCTTAATGGGAACATAGAAAGAAGATGTGTATGGGGGGCTTTGATAATTTTGAGCAATATGATAGTATAGAGGTCTATATAAGTAAGAAGAATACTTTGGAGATAAAGTAAAAAAATTAGTAATAACAGTAATAGAAATGTATCAGTGTATTAATTATTTAGGGGAGGGACTACAAAACACTATAAGACATTTTAATGTTTTATTACTTTTATTATTTTTCTCTCTTGTACTTAACTGTGTCTCTTTCTTTTTATGTTATTAGTTTGGTTGAAGTAGTATAGTTAAAGTGATAGAACTTGGTTATTTTTCTTTTTTCTTTCTAAAGGCTGTTAAAAAAATGTAAGTTCGAGAAACTGAGAGGTTAGCTGCCTAAACAAATGTTTAGAGAATTAGGGGGCAGAAATGTGGAAGGATGAAGCAAGAAGATGTTTGATCAGATGATCGGACGTCACAAGGAAAACAAAAGAAGATGGATATGTTGATATAAATTCTATAACCTATATTTCCTGGGTTTTTTTTATTTCTGTAAAATCAATAAAGAATATAAATTTAAAAAGTCATGATATTTTCTGTTGCAGGGTATGGGTGGGAAAGCTGGAGAATGTAGATGACTTTGAATTAGAGAACTGATCAAGAGCAATGCACATACCAGGTAATATTTAGAAAGCAAACAAATCCGTAGTAGTAATGATTAAGCCTATGGTTTCCTTGGAAGCTCAAATGATAAAATTTGCAAGACACATCACTAGAAAGGACTTTATGTCTGATTGGCAGTGAGATGGACTGAGACAGTAACTGTAGCCCTGGCTGCCATTTCATCTACACTACATCTTAACTGAAGATGGAATACACTTTAGGCCACTATGTGCTGACCTATGAACAGAATCAATCCACAGGGTTGCTATGAACCAACGGTTGACTCAACACAGCTAACGGCAAGAACAGGGAATTTCAGAGGTTGCTTTCAAGGCCCAGGTAGTTCTGTAGGAGGCCAGTTGACATTGCAAATACTGCAATCTGGAGCCAAGTCTTTTAAGATCTGAAAGGTAACGCTAACAGTCAAAATGAACCTGGTAAACAAAATTCATCCAATGCTGTTAATGCAGTGTTATGGGAATATGCTCAGAACATTTGGCTCCCCCACAAGCATTCTGGCGTCTGCTTTCTGTACGAGCTGAATTCTCTGGACTGTCTTTAAATGTGGACTCACATAATGAACACCACTGTAATTTTCTGTGGATCTAGGGCACATGTAACTGAGGCCAGGTCTCCATTCTCTAGACAAGAATATAACTCCTCCAGCCTGCACAAGGTGGAAGAGGAGGAGGCTTTTCTATTCTACGTTTCTCACCCATTTAAGGGGACTCAAAGTGGCTGACAAAGCTTTCTATTCTTCTCCTCACAACAGACTCCCTGTGAGGTGGGTGGATCTGTGAGAGCTCAGAAGAGAGCTGTGAGTAGCCCAAGGTCACCCAGCTGGCTTCATGGAGGAGTGCAGAATCAAACCCAGTGACTCCCAGATAAGAAACCAGCACTCTAACCATAAGACCAACCTGGCTCACTCCTAGTAGTCACTTGTACCTCCATAGCTACTACTGACTCCAGAAGAAACTCTGAGTCAATAATTTATCTTTCAGGGAGGGCAAAACCCCTTTTAAAATCAGTCTTGGGCTTCTATTTTAGCTCACAGCATCTCTGACTTATCTAGATTAAGTTCCATTTAACAATAACAGTAACAATAATTCCTTGCTCATACTGCAGGAAAAGGGAAGTGAATTTCAGTATCATTTACCTACTTCTTCCAGTAATTTCTCATTGACCATCTTCTGAACCTACCCAAAAAGGACTGGAACAATTATAACCCAACGTTTCCTACACGAGTGGCCACCCAATAAGGGCAAAGTGCCCATGAAGGGTGTTTCAGACCAAACAGCCCTGCAAGGAGTCACTCAAATGTTCTGATTATTTTCTAAGCTCGCTCTATCTCTTCATCCAGTACTGTGACTCAATTTTAGCTGAATCAAGAGAAGATATAAAAGATCTGGTATAGGAGCGCTCATGGTTTAGGTAAGATCCATTAAACCGAATCCTGAAATGACTGAGCATGAGAGGTAATTCCCATAGATTGCCAGTTGTCAGTGGGTTTGACATTCCCTGCAGGAGAAGGTACTAGTCTGGGAGCTTACCACACATGGTCCTTGGGGATGAATGGGGATACTCCAACACAGAGCATCCACACACTGTAGACCTGCTTCTGTCTTGAAGTGTCTCCTGCTATACTAGGAGAGTCAATGGCAGTCCTAGTACAGCCCCAAATCCAGTCTTCCACATCTACTTCTGTGGAAAGGTTGCATGGGGGGTGCACAGCCATGGCTCTGCAGATGCCCACTGTGTTGTCCAATCACCATAGTAACAACCAGCTGCACATTGTCATTGCTACAGTGAGGTAGATGGCAACCTTCACACTTACCCTGCTGCAGGGTAAGTTTCAGGTAGGTTTTAAATGGGCAAATGCCACCTTTACCCCTGATGTCAACTTTCCTGATATCAAGTTAAGGGCAAATTTCCCCTGAGGTTGCTCCTTCAAGCACCATTATCAGTTCTTGCCCAGGTGGGCACAGTGGCAGTGGGGCTGACATTCCGACTTTAAATAGTGTGCCAACTCCAGCCATTCAATTTGGCCACAACAATTAGCCATGCGTGGGTAAATGCAAGTCTCAGCTATGGCCATGTGTTCTGTGTAGGTACTTCCAAGCTGCATTTTGTATGAAATGGAGCAATTTGATTGCTCAGTGGTGCTGTCAGTGGAGGATATGGATTGCCTTTGATCAAGAGAGTTGCAATGTTAGACAATTTGATACCAGCCTATGGTTAAGGCTTAGCTGTTGGCATACAGCCTAATTCTTTTCTGTTCGAGTATTGAGCGAATCATTATTCTTTAGTCCTAGAGAATTCAGACTCCATCACCAGATTTTATTTCTACCACCTATCCTTCAGTGTTTTAACTCTGTCAGGGGTCTTAGACAGTATTGACTTTACCCTTGCTCATATTTCCTTTCTCTTATTTGGAAAGAAAGTCAGTTTAAAGATTTCCAAGCTGACAAAAATTATAGGCACTTTCCTCAGACAATGTTTGCTTCAAATCCTGTCTCTGCCTTTTGCTGATGGGAGACGCCTGACTTAGGTATTTTCCATAGAATTGGTTGAGGGCATATGTAACTCCACTGAAACTGGGTGAGAAGATGTACTTTTAAAAAAAGCTGTCAGGTTTTGATGTTTTATCTGCTTTTGTAATATACTATTTGATGTACAGCCACTGCAGATTTCTTTGAAAGAAAGAAAAAAGACAAGGTATTAAATTGAAAGTTACATCTCACACACCCACATGAGAAGAGAAAAAACAAGGCAACTTAAGACCAGGTTATCTGAACCTGTTTCTCCTCTTGTCTAGACTTGAACAGCCTTGGATATCTGTGGCTTGGGTTATCCTGCTTATGTTATCACCTGCAGAAGTCAATTTAGCAATAGAATGTTATCATACCCATCTTGTGGCTCCAACTATCTGCTAAAGTTGGCACACACTTTTCAGGAATATATCTGTGCAGTGGCTCCTGGTAGAATGCCACATCTGCATGGGACATGGTCCTGGAGTAGACCCCAGTAAGAAAAATGTACTATAGCCTGATCCGATGGGAGATTGATCCAATAGCCTGAAGTGGTCCCTCGGGTATTCTCCAGTAGTATATGGACCCAGTGCTTGTGTGTGGAAAGTGACATGCCTCTGAGCTTGTATACCAGGTGTGAGGAGCCCCTTGCCATTTTCCTGAATTCCTAGAAGTTGCTCCAGAAGTGTACCATTTTCTCCATGGCTGGTTTAAAGAGCCCCAGCTGACAGCTTCAGAAATGGGGAACTTTTGTTCTCTGCCTCCAAAGCTGTCAGCACTATGGCCACTGCACTCCCATCTTTGTTAGTTTCTCAGGTTGCATCCAGATGTTGGTTATTATTCCACTACATTTGGATAGTTCAGAATAAAGCACGGTTATTCTGGAATATGCCATCCATCCATCCATCCATCCATCCATCCATCCATCCATCCATCCATCCATCCATCCATCCATCCATCCATCCATCCATACATACATACATACATACATACATACATACATACATACATACATACATACATACATACATACATACAAGAATTTATATCCCACCCTCCACCGAAAGATCTCAGGGCAGATCATAAGAGCATCCCTGTTTTATTCCAGAATATATCCAAATATAGCAGAATAAGTAAGTGACATCCGAATGCAGCTCCAGTCCCGGCCACGCCCGATTGCTTTTCTCACAATGTTCCCTCTTTTTGCTGACTAGTCTGGTATGCAGATAATAAAGAAGTGCCTGAAAACTCAGGTTGCTCTGAAAGCCTTGAGTGATGTTATATGAGCCAGTGGGAGTGCGAGAATTGAAACTAGACTGAGGCTTCACATGTTAGATGCCTGCCTGTTCTCATCACATTCTATTTTCTCAGTAAAACATGCTGAAAGCATTTTCTACTGGGCTTATGAGTCCTGGATAGGGTGGAGATGAGAATGGCCTTTGGCTTGTGTCACCAGATGTCCCTCTGAACTTGGGCCAGATTGGTCAGTCCAGACCAGATCAGATCTGTATGGCATGGGATAAAGTGTATGTTCAGATCCTGCCATGGATTCTCTTCAAATAACCTTGCCAGGACCCTCCTCTTCTTTATCCTGACATATCCTTATAAAACCAGAAAAGTGGATTCTGCCTTCTCCTACACCCTCAGTTAGCTCCATGGCTTTTTATAGGATTCCGATTTCATGATTGTAAGGATGTGAATTTAAGTATAATAAAAGTGTCTAATCACAACTGAATCATTTTCTATGAGAACATGTTCAAGAGATTAAAGTAATAAGACTGCAGTAAAAGTGCGATTTAACAAGTAGTAAAAATGCATATCAGATTTACCAGAATATAAAGCAAGGAGTGAATTTAGTAAGGCAGAAATATACCCTTGCCATGTTTTTTAATTTTATGAATACAGCCATCTGTTCTACTTACTTTTTATCTGTCCAGCTCTTTCCCTTAACTTCTATAGAAACAGGAAGGAAGGAAGGAAGGAAGGAAGGAAGGAAGGAAGGAAGGAAGGAAGGAAGGAAGGAAGGAAGGAAGGAAGGGCTTTTGTGGAATTAGATAGCAATAAATGTGCCTCACTTGCTTATGTGAGAGACTGAGTTTTGTCTGACAGCTCCAGTGAACATGTCAGCAAAATGTTAGCGTATTGATTTTTCCTTCTAAGTTTGTTTGCTGAAGGACTTGTGTCAGCCACACCATTGTCTAGCACAGAGCCAGGGATTTCACAGCACTCCACTTGGAGAAAGATATTATCTCTAGTCCCTGAAAAGACTGCAGACCTTGCAATGCCCAAAGTTTCTCTCTCTCTCTCTCTCTCTGCAGATGGACTGCACCTGGGGCATCTCCAGAATGCACAAGTCAAAATATCTTTGTACTCTACATCTGTTGTGGGAAAATGGAATTTGGGAAAATAGTTCAAGGTTGGGTTGCGTGATTGACATGGCACTTAAATCTCTATCACAATTCACTATCTGAAAAGACCAAGAAGAACAATACAGACATTAAAAGAAAAGAAAGCTGCACAATATTGTCTTGTTCTGCATAAGCATCAGTGTGGGTGGCAGAGAATGAAAGAGAAACCCAGAAGGAAGGTGGGGAAATGAGAGTGTGATGAAGAGAGCAAAAGGGAATGTGAAAAAGCCATTTTAGCCAACTGGAAAGTAAACACTAAATATTTTATGGACATACTTTTCCTCACTAAATTCTTAAGCAGGCATGGATTTTTCTCGCTGATTCATTCCTTTTCACAAACTCTGGTGTTTATAATTCTAATTTTATTCCTAGTCTTTTTCTTGTCTCCACGCACAATTAAAGCACTCTTTTATATCAAATGGATTACATGCTCCGTGCTATAAATAAGTGCTGGAGTTGAAAGAGTCTGTTAACTTGTTTTTAAATGATAAGGCATCAAATTTCCCCCTCAGTCCCTGAAAGAGTGTTGGATATTTTCATAACTGTGGTTCTCTCAGACATCAATACATTAATATTGTACTGGTGATGGTGGTGGCGATAGTAATTTTATTTTCCCCCTGTGAGGGGAAAGGGATGCTGGCTGCAGTAACAGGTCAGGTATATATATGCTTTCTGTTGAGGTCAGTCTGTATTCTGCTCAAGGGTGTAAAAACATAGTGTGTAAAAACTGGAGGAACACAGGACTTCAATAGCTGGGGAAGCTGGAAGTCCCTAGGCAGCCATCCATAAGATGCAGTGTAGGAATTTGCGGATTCTTTAGATAACGTGCAACTTACATTCCTTTTTTCTTTTCTTTTTGTTTTTTAGTGAAGAATATGAAACAGATTTACTACTGAGAGGAGAAAACTGTTTCAACTAGCTATGGAGACCAGGTACGTTCATAATAGTGTTCCAGAATTTGGGGGCCAGACAGCACTGTGACAATGGCAGTACAACTGCAACAAAAGAAACAGCACTCCATGCATGTCCAAAAACTTCAGTGGGAGAGGAATTTGTGAAGCCCAGTGTTTAGGAAGACACCAACCAAAAGACTGCACCCATAATGCAGTTGTACAGGCAATGCAGTGGGGAGAGGGGTGAGTGAATTAATTCATTAGGACTGGAGCTAGATGTAGTGCAGACCGAAAGCAACTCCCTGACCATATTTGTACTGCCATCTGCAACTGCATAAATAAGGATTTATGAAAGTGAAGCCCAGCCTCAGGGCCAGAAACACTTCCCTCTCTTCTCACATGCCTTGTACAGGGACAGAGTTTGTTTGTTTTTGGCACTAATATTTTCTTTCTTACTTACTAAGAACTGATGGCCAAAGTCACCCAATGGGCTTCTGTGATTTCCCTGTTGCATCAGAATTATTGGGCTTTGCCATAACACTGGTTTCTAGACCATAATAAGAAGTTATGATTTCTGCACTGATATCCATATTTATTTTGAAATCCACCTGGAAGGAAATATGATGGCCTCAAAAAGATGGAAATCAGTAATTCTGGGGTTTAGAAGGATAAAGGAGGATTAAGATAAGCCCAGATCAGGACCTTGGACAAGGAACACAATTAGCTTTGCAGCTTTTAACACTAGGGGTGTGCAAGAATGCAATTTTTGGGATTTGATTTGAATTGAATACCCCAAAATTTGATTTGATTTAAATGTTTAAAATTCAAATATAACAAAATTAAGCAAATTTGAATCTATTTGTTTGAACTTTTCATTTGAATTTTCACTTACGAATGTCAACGACATTTGTAGATGCCCGTACTCATCTTCCCTGGGTCTGCACACATCCATACTCACCCATATACATCCATATGCATCCCGTAGTTATACCGTACGCAACCCATTTTCATCCCGTACGGATCCGTACAAATGTGTACGGATACGGGTAAGATGCAAATCTTCAGGTACGCATCGTGTATGAGCCTGTACACGTATGAATTCCAAATAATTCAAATGAATAGATCTGAAATTCAACATTTGAATCAAATCCTTAAATTTGAATTTAAGAGTGCCAGTTCTGGTCTCAGTGGATTCACCTGGAAAGTATGGAGGACCACCTCTCCTGATGGTTCCTTTCCTGGGATCTTGGTAGACAAAAGGTACTGCACAATGGAGGGGAAAGGGTGAAGATAGTGCGGGCATAGCACCCAGAGAGACAGAGCAAAGCAGATACCCCTGCTTAAGATAGGAGGGAGGATAGCTAAGCAGGAACGCTGTGGAAAGTCACAACAGTTACTCCTGGAAGCACCCATGGCTGGGAAAGTATGGTGCTCCATATTGGCTGGAGGAGAATTCCTTGACCTTCCTTGTCCAGAGACAGTCCAAGACTTGGGATCCCTGTATAGCTCAATAAATGATTTGCTTGTCGAATAACAGGATGATCACTACAGGTGGAGAATGTAACTAATGCTCCGCCTTCAAGAAGTTGCTCATTAAATCTCATTTAACTAGCAGGAGATGTTTGGATCATTGATGCACTTTGGCTGGGATCATTAGCTTCTCTTTGATTTTTATTTAGGATGTTCATTGTGAATTGTGCCCAGTGCTCATTTACACATCCTAATGGGGGCCAAAAACACACTAGTAAGCTTATTGCAAAAAGAGAGCTTTGAAGATGAGTAACACCACCACCACCACCACCACCATCACCTCTGTCTCTTTTCTCCCTCTCAGCAGCATAGCACTCTCTTTGGTCTCCTGCTTCCATCTGTTGCAACTCTGGCCCTTTCTGCTTCTGGCCTCAGCAGTCCCATCATACAGCACCTGGTCTCTCCGCACCCGGGGCCTTCTGGCAGCACGGCCACTCTGCAGCCATCGTAGCTCTTCCTCCGCAAGATCTGTTTGTGTCTGGGACAAGCGCTTGCCCATGGAGAAAGGACCCCACTCTACCTCACCACGTCACCGGTCCCTGCCCCCTAGAGGGGTGGGGCCACACAGTCCAGTGCGACTGAGGCGCCAGGCACAAGGCGTCCGTCCTGCCACTCCATCTGGCTTTGAGGATGGCCTCTCCTCCTCACAGTATCCCTGGGCCATTGTTTGGGGTCCTACAATCTCAGTGGAAGATGGAGGAGATGCCAACTCTGCCAATCCAGGTTTCCCTCCTCTGGGCTATCCATTTGTCTCATCCAGTGGAATGGCAACCGTGCAGCCTAATTCCCATTCTCTGCTACACAACGAAGGGCTCAACCTACGCCAGACTCCAGCAACACTGCCACCCTTCCTTTTTGGGCCAAGAGAAGGTAATCCTTCCTTATTTCTTTACTAATTACAAGCATTGCCAAACTCACCTTCGCCCAAACCCCCTTGGGCCTGCCAAGCAGAGTCCTGGGACCTTTCTGCATTTGGTCTTATTCTGGAATATATCTCAGGATAGGGCTCTGTTG
The DNA here is from genome assembly GCA_014337955.1 of Aspidoscelis marmoratus. Lineage (NCBI taxonomy): Eukaryota > Metazoa > Chordata > Lepidosauria > Squamata > Teiidae > Aspidoscelis > Aspidoscelis marmoratus. The sequence continues at coordinate 10,002,954 of MTQE01002560.1, read as the reverse complement.
TCCATGTGCTAATGCAGACTATGCCGGGCCTCATCTGGGGTCTGCTGTAGTCTGCACTAGCAGGTGGATAGCAGGCCCAAGTTCTGAGATATGTTCCAGAATAAGGCCAAGTGCAGAAAGGGCCCTAGTGAGATGCCCCCTTCTCTGTAAAAGGGAAGGTCAGGTGCAGAAAAGTGGCAACAATCAGGCATGAGTTGCCCTTCTCCTACTCATAACTGACCAGGAAGTGAACATGCTTCTCACTATTCTCCTGTCTCTGTTCTAGGTGTGGACCCTCAGTTGTACGTTACTATTACGATCTCTGTTATTATTGTCTTGGTAGCTATGGGGATTATACTCAAATTCTGGTGAGTAACCTTTGATCAGTGCAAAAGATTATCCTACCTTTTGTGTGAAATCACAGGGAGTGGAATTAAATTGGGAATGGCCCTCGGAATATGCTAAAGTACATATTAGCCACCAGTCTGTATGCAAATAACCACACTGGAATTTCTCAGTATTTCTTGTGATTGTTTATTAAAATTACATGTCAGCCATTTGATAGTAAACCATGTAGAACATAGGGCCATCACTATTCTAAACTAGCTGGTCAGCTTCTCACTATTGTTGATGCTTTGGCACCTTAATTAGGCCACTTCCCCTTTGCTCCTTGGCATCCATTATTGTTCTCCCATCCTTCAGCTTCACCTGTCCTTGGAAACTATCTAACGGTCATAAACCTGTCACCAGGCATCCTTGTACTATCTGAGTCCCTGGGAACAAAAAGTGTGGCAAAGGGAAAGTAGAGGCTATTATTGCAGCATAAGATACCGTAACTTATTAAAATGCCTAAATAATGTGCTTCTGGGCCTGTAGCTGACAATGTATTTTGGCATACATCAACCAACCCTGCTAAGAGCAGGGGGAAACAAATAAATCTCTGCAGGGCACTTAATCCTACCCATTCAGTATCTTGATTGTAGATGGTCAGTCTGGTGAGTGAGCTCCCTTCTTCTATTGGCTCTGCTTTCTGCACTTTTTGTAATGTTTGGATTGCTGTTGGAGCAATCCCTTCCCCACATGGCCTCAAACTCAAAAATGCAAGAACAACAGCCCACTCCAACTGCCTATTCAGCCCATTTTGTCTGCAGTATCAGGAGTCAAACTGCACTACACTGAATCAATGGAGGAGCATAAACTGAGGTTGGTCGAAATTCATTGTATGCACAAAAGTGAACATGTGCTGAAGGAAATAATACAAATCACAGTTTGAAAGTATATGCTTTTTTGGTCTAGTGGTTAGAGAGCCGGACTCTTATCTGGGAATAGCAAGTCTGATTCCACTTTCCCCCATGAAGCCAGCTGGGTGACCTTGGGCTAGTCACAGCTCTCTTCTGAGCTCTCACTGCCCAACCTACCTCACAGGGTGTCTGTTGTGGGGAGAATAATAAAAAAGCTTTGTCTACCACTTTGAGTTCCCTTAAATGGGTGAGAAAAGTGGGGTAGAATGCCAACTCTTCTTCCGTAGTTGTTGTATAGATACATATTGACCGCATTAATTTTACTTTTTCTATCAGTTTGTTATAAATGCATCCCCTGACCACAAAAATTGCACACATGGTTGTCATATTTTCTGTTGAGAACTTACAAGGAGGACCAAAAAAAAAAATCTTCTCAAAAGATCACATACTTTCAGAACAAGCACCAGTGTAAGTATCATCAGGCCCAAGTATGCCTGAGGTGTCGTAAAGGTTGCCTGCCAACAGCTGATTGGGTGAAATCCCCAGGTGATTTCTGAGGATGGACGGTGGCATAAGCTGATTGGGCATTGTAGATATGTAAATATGTACAGGTCAGGGCATTCCTGGCAAAAATAAGATCTCACGCTGGAATCGTTTCTTCTATAACAAGCCAAGTTCATGCTTGTTCTTAGGACCTCTGGGTAAGGTTGTTATTTACAGTGCCCAAGCTGAATATCACAGTAAGACTGGGTAGAAGGGAAGACACTTTGGAAGGAGGAGAGAAACTGTGTATGTAAGAGCCAGATTGCTTGGACTGATCTCATAAATTTTTGAGCAAAAGTCTTCAACATTATTTTCACTCCAGGGACGTGCTTAAGTCAGCACAAAACCACTAGTGTGTCAGGTTGTTTGGCTCTCAATGGGCCCTTCCACCAGCTGCTGTTGTGTGGCGCATTACGGTTGCATCTGTGTGTCCTCTGCCTGCTTCAGCCACCATCCTTCCCCAGGCTCAGCTGAGCAGATGCTGGCTGCGTGGTGCTGAGTGATATTGGAGCAACTCCTTCCCAGGAGTCCCAGTGCAACCACCACCCATTCAGCACTGGCAGAGAGGCAAACCCACAAGCTGCTGCTGCTGCTGTTACAGGCCACCACGCAACATCTCTGCCTTCACCATGGGTTGCCCATGTCCTTGAAATCCTAATCCTAATGGGAATTCTGGCTGCCCAAGGCAGAGGTAGAGAGGAGGTAGACAATAAATCTGGCATGGAGGTGATACAAAAGCTCAGAGGGTTGGAATAAAAATAGCAGATGAGGCTTCCAAGCTTCTGCTGGCAAGCTGACAGCAAATAATGTCTGGAAGTTTTAGGAAGTGTTGCTAAAGTACAAACAGCTGAGGGAGACATGGGTTCACGCTGAAGCAGAAAATAACCAAGAATTCGTAGAATATCATGGAGTAATGCAGCACCTTCTACAAGGAAAGGCTCTGTCTTGGCAAAGTTACCAACATGAGACAGATTTCAGTATGCCCATATGTTCCTTGTAAAGCAGGAAAACATTCAGCTTCTAAGATGATATATTTAATTTTTTTAGTTACATTTTTATCCCACTCTATACCCAAAGGTCTCTGGGCAGGTAACAACATCAAAAAACAACCATTAAAACAATAACAGTATGTATTATAACAAGAAATACACATTTGAGTGCATCCCCAAGCAATTTAAAGTCCCCTAAAAATCCTCTTTTGTCGCTGAGCACCCCCATGAACGGCTTTTATCCGGGCTTCCAGCGCCACAAATTAGGAAAATGCGCAGCAAAAAAAAGTGCCCTTTAGAGAAGACTACCAGCGCACTTTCCGGGAAGACGCGGGTATTCAGAGCAACATTTTGCATGAAGACGCTCCGTGGCAAAAGGGTGGGGGTTCTCTCCAAGGTGACAAGCTCTCTCTCTCTCTCTTTTTGCCTCTCATCCACAGCCAGCATTCACGATATGAAAACAGTAGGCAGGCATTCCAATCACATAGAGAAACAGCAAAGATACATTGTAATGAATTGCTTCCGCCCGCCCGCAAGTGAAAGTGTATGAGCAAGATCGGTGGCTGGGGGAGGCGTTTCGGGGCCGGAGATCTTGTAAACTGCCTTCGCAAGCAGGGGAGACGAACAGAGAACTTGTAAATTTTTCTTTTGGACTTGTGAATGAGCGCACGATCGCACAATTGCTGGCTGGGGGAGGCGTCTCGGCAGCTGGAGAACTTGTACATAGCGTAATGAATTGCCCAAGCACCCAATGAAACAGCGAGGGGCGGGGAGAAAAAGATGCGGGTAAGCAAAAGACGCTTCCTTGGGGACGGTCAGTGCATTTAAAATGCGCATTTTGCTGAGCCCCATGGGGACACTTAATTCGGAAGTGAACACGCATTTGTTAGATCCGCTGCAGTAGAGGGACAATAGCGACACAAAAATGTACCCTGGGGATGCACCCATTTAAGGGTCAAAATACAATGAGAGTGTCATAATTTAGTACTACTAAAATGCAAGGAATGTTTCTGGCCTAAAATATATGAAGGGCTGCACAATAAAGCAAATGGAAATGCAACAGTGCAATACCAACAATAACTGAGGTAGCGGAAACAGCATTGTGCAAATGGCTTTGGATTAAACGTGAAATGAAAAATAGAATGAAGGTTCTGTAAATGGGACTTCTCTGGAATCCAAGGGCTGGGAGCAAATATTATTGCTACAGCTGCCTTCATACATTATTAAAAAAGCACCTCTGAGGTGTTTCAGAGCTAGTTGGCAGGTGGGTTCATTCACATGCCAGGCTGCCCTTCCCCTCTCACGAACGTGGCAGGCTCGAGAAAGTGGATCAGAGATGGCATGAGAACATGAGGGGCACCCACTATCATTTCTAGGGCAGTTTAGCGATGCACTTTTTTTGCTGAGCATGAATGCAGCCTCCATTTCTCCAACCTTGGTCTAGAGCAAAGCTACTTCTTCCTAACCAAGGAAGACAGAAAGCAGTATGAGGGGGAAGACACTTTGAAAGTTAAATGGTTCTAGGGGTTGTGTTCAAGGAACAATGCTTTCTCTGGGATGCTTCAGAGGTGCCCCTCAGAGGCAGTGTGTAGCTCTCACGGCCTCAAGCCTTTTCTCATCCACCTTTTTAAACACAGAATGTTTAGGGGAGGGGGGCAGACTGGTGTATTAACAATCTCACCTCTAAGCCATCTCTAAGCTGCTTTAAGCCCTGTCTGCACTTAGCACAGTTAATCTGTATTGGCTACTGTAGATCTATATCAACCACAGGCAGATCCATCTCCACTAAGTGGGCTTTAGAACAGCAAATGTGAGCTAAAGAGTGCTAGCATGGATGTAGACCCTATTTATCTGGTCTACCACTAATCCAGATTAGTGAGCCCTTAGCACATTTCTGATCTGGATGTACTCTACGTCCACGCAGATGATGTGTGCTTAGCAGGTCCTTGATCTGAAATAACAAGTAAGTGCAGAAATGGCCTCAGAGGCACCCGAGAGATGCTTTTTTTCTGCCGTATCTGATTATAGCCTCTGTTATGGTTAATGGTACAAGAAATACTTTTGTCACAAAGGGCGCATTCCCATTCAAGATTCAAAGAGCTTTGAGAACTTTTTGCGTGCCATCATTCCCAAAGTTTTTAAAAATCCACAGCTTCTGAGGATTAAAGGTCCCGAAACACGGATTATCTATATTCAGATCAAAAGAGGTCTTGCTGCTGGATTTAGAAATACTCCACTTTATTTAGCAAATGTGAATGCAAGAGTCTTTTGGGGGAGAGAACTATGCTTTAGGGGCGTTTCCCCTGACCCAATGAGAAGCCATGATTTCCCCTGCCCTAGCCCCCTCTTTCCAGGCTGTCCACCATTACATGCTAAGGAGATAGCTCTGGCTGATAGGGAGATGAAGGGAGGAGGAGGTGAAGAATGAAAAGCCTGCAGTAGCTAACAAGAGATACATGTATCAGGGAGTGAGATGTAACAAGAGATCAGGTATATCAGGGAGGGAAGTATCTGATTTTACAAAGGGATCAGCAATCGTGAAAGACACAAAGCTGCTGGCTCTTGTGAAAAAGCCTGCTAACTCTCCATTTTGCCTCACACCTTGCCATTGCATGCTGCTCTGATCTATCAGTCTTGTGCAAAGCACCATTATATGAAGGGGAAGAAATCTTTAATCTTCTACTGCCTTGTTAACATGAGAAAGAAACTGTGCTACAGTGGGGGGCAAGCGGTGAACAAAAGCTCCTGCCAAAGGACTCCATGATCTCCAGGAGCATGTTTATATAGAGGGTGAGGTTTGAATTGCCTGCTCCAATGAAGTCAGGGTATGACAGTGTCCAATTGCTGACTGCATAGGGAGGGGGTTCTGCTGAGGGGTGGAGAGGGTGGAGGGAGTTCCTCCCCTACCAGGCACTGAAGAACAGAGAGTGAATCTGCATTATAAACTAGCAATGGGAATGCCAATAAAAAACCCTTACTGCTGATTTTAAAAACCCTGATTTAAAACCAGATTAAATTGCCTAGTGGGAGCCTGGCCAAAGAGTTGTCCTTAGCATAGATTAGTTCTGCTAACAACTGCAGGTTTACCCAGTATCCTGTGATTTATTTACATGTTTATTTTCATACACTGCCCACTGCCCTGGCTTGAAACTTTTATTACTATTGCTTTAGGGTGTTTTTGTTTTTGTTGTTGTTGTTAATGGTTGTTATTTCAGTTTGTAAAGCTCTTGATTTTGGGAGTGTGCAAAAGGGACTGTTAAAAACTTCATCAATATCCTCACCTTAGCTTTGTACCCACTCATGTGAAAGTGTAGATGTATTTTTAAAATGTATAAATGTGATTATCTAGGACAGGGTTATGACACACACACCCAGAGGAAAATCCCTGCAAAAATCAGAACAATTCCATCAATGCTTTTGGATGCAGGGATTATAAATAGGGGTGAAACAAAATAATTCAGCTGCTCACAAACTGCATAATTTTTCACCACTGCTGATAAAAGTTAATTAATTAAGACCATTCATCATCAGTGAATTTATAGACGTGTTGTAGCTCGGTGGCAGAATATCATCTTTACACGCAGAAAGCTACTGCTTCAATCTCCAGCAAAATTCCTAGAAAAAGGGAATGGCAAAGTAGTTCCACGTTGTTACAAGAAAACTGCAGAGATGAACTTAAGGGCCTCTTTACTTTTTATGACACGTCCTTAGTCAGGTTTTGCTTGCAACTAGGAGTGTGCACAATTGCAATTTTTGGGATTCAATTTGATTTGAACTGAATATCCAAAAATTCAAATCAATTCGAATCTTTAAAATTCAAATATATTCACATACAATTTGAATCAAATACATTTGAATTTATTTGTGTGAATTTTCAATTCGAATTTGCGAATACAAATGTAGACAACATTTGCACACATCACATATTTATCCCATATGGATCTATACAAACTTGTATGGGTGTGGGAAAGATGCATACGAACGCATACGAATGTCCAAATTCACACAAATAGATTTGAAAATTCAAAATTCATTTGAATGTTTAAATTTGAGCCAGTTTAGTCTAGTGTTTAGGAACCAGATTCTTATCTGGGAATACCGGGTTCAATTCCGCCCTCCTCCATGAAGCC
>MTQE01002560.1:9968800-9992062 GCA_014337955.1 Aspidoscelis marmoratus | reverse complement strand
CGGCGCCCCTGTGTGTGAATGCTGAAAGCGCCCGGAACTGTCTTAAGCTGACCGCCTGCATGCGTTCCAAATGGAATGCGTTGCAGTGCGAAAATCCCTCAGGTGACCTGCATTTTTATCAGTCCAGTTGGTGGGCTGTGACTCTCCACTAGATTAAGGCTTTCTTTAATCCAGATTGCTCTTTGTACAGTGGATCAGCAGACAGCATGGCCACATGGATCCACATCAATGTGCAGGCCTATGAGGCCCAGAAGTGAACTATGTGGGCCCTTATTCTGCATTAAGCGTTCATGCAGAAGTGGCCCTTAGTCTATTTCCACCATTAGGTCCATCATTTAGGGCTGAAATTCTACACACAATTGGGTTCACTGGGATTCAAGGGGCTTGTGTGCAAGACTGCAAGCTAAATCCACGATTGTTTTGTCAACAAAGATTCAGTTGTTTGTTGGCCGGATCACTCGTGAGTAAAGGCTGCGTTCATTTTAGAAAGTGCAGTAAAAACATACTGAGAAAATGAAATAGCTGCTTTTCAGTTTGCTTTTAAATTCATACACCTTTAGTACCTCTAAAATGTCATCTGTGTGAGACTTGTGTGAGTCTTCCAGGATACACCTCTGCAATTACATGGAGAGGGAAACTGGGATTGTGTCCAAAACCCTTGCTGCTAAATTCTGCCTCCAACCCTACTGTGGGAAGAAAATTAACTAGAGAGGACCTGCCATACCTGCACAGGCATCTGTGACAACCTGCACATTCTGACCATGTGGTCTGTCTTCTACAGAAACTCTTCGCTCTTATTGCTTGGATGTGATGTCAACTGATATGACATTCATTCCTGCATGAATGCAATTATACTCTTAGGGCCTTGCCTAAACCTGACTGTGAGGAGACCACTTCAGAGGAAGGAGCTTGGGCCATGTGAAGAACCCTGCCTCCCCTAAGTCCTGGAACAATTTAAAGTTCTCTAAAGGCAGTCTGGAGAGGCCCATCTCAGGAACGTTTCATTTAAGCTTCCCCAAAACTGCACTAAGCTCTGTCTTGATCTCCAGTTCTCCCAAATATTCAGCAGGGTTAACTAAAGCTGCATCTCCACTTACTGTCCAAAGTCTCCAGTAAAGTGGTTGCTGCTTCCACATCACCGTTTGTGGCAACAGTAGCTGCCCCATCATTCACAATCACGAGTCAAGATGCCAGTGTTGCAAGGTGCAATTTCACACCCCGAACAACTCCCATCTGTTGGCTAAAAATGCTGCTGCTGCACTTCTCCAGCATCAGGGACTGTTCGGGGAGAAAGGATGTAATTTGGAGGAAGGAATTCAAGAGAGGAAGAATGACTATGTAGGGCTGCATCCAGATGTCGCTTGCTTATTCTACTGTATTTGGATATTCCAGAATATAGCATCAATTCGGATACAGCATTGGTCTGTCTGAGAGGTCTATTTCCAGACCAACCTCTTCCTTTGAGCTTCCTTTCTACAGTTTTACTTCCAGTGCAAGCTGACTCACCTCTTCCTCCAGCTTTCCCATTGATCTTGGAAACGCACATGAAGAAAAATACCTGAATAGGAATTATCAAATTATTGGAACAGAAAATCTATATGCAATCAACAAAAAGGCAGAGCACCGACCTACTACAATAACTTCTCTTAAGGAATATGATGTAGTAATTAGGAGTTGCCCTCTATTACCCCAGAATTTCGTGTAAGGCATAGCTAGTCTTAGATGTTGGCTGGGTTCAGACATAACAAAAGGGGTGCCTCAGAGAGACAGTGGAAGCCTTCTCTCATCCACTTTTTCCAGCACAGGATGTTCATGGGGGGGGAGGGGCAGACAGTGTGAACAACCCCACCTCAAAGCCTCTCTAAGTTGCCTCAGAGGTGCTCTTTTTGCTGTGACTGATTACAGCCATTGTTTCCTTGAGTCCATGTCTCTCTGACAGGACCACAAAAGCTTGCCTGCAAAGGTTTATACTTCTCACAGAAAATGTTCTTAACATCTCTCTTTCTTTTCTCCTTCCCCTCCCCCTCCTCCTTGGTTTATACCCTATTCCCCTACCTCCTTTGTTTCTTGCTCAGGATCCCACTAGTGAACCTGTGACAGCCCAGGAAGCAGCAAGGCCTGGCTCCTTTGTGATGGTGAGACCCAATGGTGGGTCTCCAAGGGAATTCCAGGGAACCGGCACCTCTACCTTTAGCCCCATCTTCCTGCAACTATGGTACTGCTATTCCTGGCACAGCAAGAGCAGGAATTGTGTCAGTCCCTTTGTTTCATGAACTTTCATCCTCATAGCAGACTCCACCAAACCAAGGATGAACTCAGGTGCCACTGGCTAGCCTGGGGTTTCTTACTGCAGGAGTGGTTGGGAAGACCTCACAAGAGCAGACAGCTAAGGCGAGAGAAACTGAGGGTAGGAGCTGGTGGTACCATCACTATATTTTTAAGAGGCCCACTCACATGCACAGTCATGTGTGTTCATGTTCTAGTCAGCATGCTTGATACTAACATCAGAGATGAGGTGTTTCCATGTCACCCTTTCCATCTTTATTCCAACCCTGTTCACCCTCCTGTGACCCAAAGTGTCTTCCAAAGGGCCAGATCTCAGCATCACGTTTTCTTGAGAGATGAAGCTCTTTCTGCACTGTAGGGACGCACATATGGGGAGAAAAGTGAGATGGAGGTGCACTAGATATGCAGGATTTGATGCACATTCCTCCTCATCTGCCATTAGCATTTGAGTCTCCAAGATCCTCTTTGCTCACCTTTTTAAGGATATCAAGTCAATATCACAGTCAACTCACTGACTTTACGGTCTTTCCTGCACTGTCCCACTATTACAGTTGTACCCCATATCTGCGGGGGAATGGTTCCATGTCCTATCACGGTTACTGAAAACCATGGATATTTGAAACATGGGGAAGTTGCACTCAATTTCCCATAATTTCTCTGAAATCCCACGAGATTTCTCAGGAATCACGGGAAATCCCGCTCATGGCACATTGAGTGCAATTTTGTGGGATTTTGTAACTATCCCAGGCCTCCTGGAAGCCTGAGGTAGGCCTAATGGCACCCGTGGTTGGGGGGGGGGGCTGATTTGGTCCCTGTAGATAAGTGAAACTGTGGTTACCAGATCAGTGGATACGGGGATTCCACTGTATATTTTTTAAGAAGTAGGAGTGCCAAAGCACAAAGGAAAGTTGCTTCTTGATGAACACAAGCAGGGCATGAATAAAAGTATCCTAACCTAGGGTCCCTCAAGATGTGGATTAAAAGCCATGAGTCTCCCAGGATATTTTTGAGAATGCCACACAAATCTGTGACATTCCCAATACAGTCCTGAGATATTGAGGTGATATCACAGAACTAGGGATGTGCACGAATGTTTTTTTTGCATTTGCATTTGATTCAATTCAAAGATTTAAAATCCAAATACAACAAAAATCGGTTCGTATCTGATACATTCGAATCTATTTGTTCAAATATTAGGTACGAAATTGAAGATGCAAATATCAACAACATTCATATGTATTATACGTATACATCCCGTTTTACCCTGTATGCATCCTGTTTTCGTTCCGTATTATAAGAGCAAATGGATACAGATACGAATCATTCGAACAAATGCTTTGGAACATTTGAAATTCGTTTGAATGTCTAAATTCGAATGCGAAGACATTCTATTCGAGTTCAAATGTCCACATTCAATCAAATTCGGTTGAATTTCAAATGTTTAGAACATTCATGTAGATCCCTATACAGAACATCACTATTATGGGAAATAGTGCTTACCTCTGTCTGCCTTCTCCTTGCCTTAATCCAAAGGGAAGTGGGTGGGCACTTGGCTAACATCTAGGTATTTGCAACAGGAACGTTGACACAAGGAGCTGGCAGATGGAAGTAAGAACCTGTGATTGCTTGCCACCTTCTGGAGGCACCTTAAGATCACATTCACATGGGCTGACTCTACACAGGAGGACTACGTTACAGGTACTGAGGGGCAGCTGTCCATCTGCCAGACAGGTTTTATGATGCTCTGCAGTCCCTGCAAAGTAAAGCCCAGTGCTCTGAATTTTTAAAAAAATCCTACTTATTTGAGCATTGGCTGCGGAGTTTCCCTTCCCTCTGCATTCTCCTGAGTGTTTGGACAAACTCGGCAAGATCTCGTGAGAATTCCCCTTCACCTGAGAACATGCAGACTTATCAGGGAGGGAAGGACTTCCATGTAGTTTAAAGAGCCCTCCCTGCTGCTTTGGAGGATCAGGAGAATGCGGGGATGATTCTGATCCATTCGCCCTGCGGAGCTCCTTTACTTCAGTGCAAAGGTAAGCTTCACGTTTTCTGGAGGCACCCCTAATCTCCAGATTAGCCCAAACAGCTTCAGTTATGCTGCCTTTACCTGTCCCATTAACAAACTGGAAGCTTAGTGAAATAGGAAATCCCAGGAGCAGCATGACAGACTGGGGTAAGACAAGGAAGCAGGAACAGGGCAAAGTGCTCATTTTGTGAGAAACCATTGTGCCAGCTGCGCCTGGCAACATCAAAATGGCACAAACAGACCGAATGCATGTTGAGACAAAGTCTGCATGCGACTAAATGTGGACACTGAGCGTAGTTTGTGCAAAGTGTCTTCACAACTCATGAAGTGTGAATGCAGTCTTAATTGTCTTTATGCCAAATTCTGTTCCCATGGGCTAAACATTCTTAGTATCAATTTCTTCTTTCCTTAAATATGAAACAAAACATCAGTGTTTGCTCTAAAAAAGAAAATAGGAAAAGCAAACAGTAATTATATCTTCCTTCCAAATGACCATTGGAGCAATTAAGAGAGACTGCCCAAAGGAAAGTAATAAGAATTCTAATCTCTATTGACTGCATTCTTGTTTTATTTTTTTACATAACATTGCAGAGCACTCTGACAGAATAGGACTTAGCAGAAGCATTATATGAGTCTATCAGCTAGGGGGAGGGACTTTACTGAATAACATAGCATGGAACCTCTGTTTTAATTTCTTCTCTAGCTATTTGCACAGACAGAATGTCCTGCCATTATTAATGTGCTGTAATGTGGAAGCCATCTATTTCTTTCAGCCCTTTCTTCTGCATTTCTAAAGACCTCTCCCACACACACTCACTCCTGCTTGCTATTGTGAGAGAATCAAATTCCGGAAAACCCCACCTCCAGCTTCACCTCTCACCCCTGCCATCTTTCGTCATCCTTTCAGTTCAAATTTGGACATTTGAATTTAACTAGAATGTCTGTAAATTCAAATTTGAACATTCACATGAATTTTGAATTTTTGAATCTATTCGTTAGAATTATTTGGACATTCATACGTGTACAAACATTTCCATACGCATCTTTCACGCATTCGTACGTATTTGTATGGATCCGTACAAGGTGAAAATGGGATGCATACGGGATAAATATGGGATGCGTACGGATGCCTATGGGCACATACGAATGTTGTTGACATTTGTATGTGCAAATTTGAACTGAAAATTCTAACAAATAGATTTGAATCTACTCAATTTGAGTTGAATGTGGATAAATTCAAATTTTAAATATTCAAATCAAATCAAAATTTTGGATCAAATCAAATCCCGGAAATTGCATTCGTGCAAACCCCTACGACCTTCTTCCTACTCAAATGCTAGTTAGTTTCCCTATTTGAAGAGATCTTATATTATGCATATAAGTTAAATGGCTGATAGATGATATGAGAAGGAAAAGAAGTTCAAGAAGTCCAACAGCATATATACATAGGGTAAAGCTGGGGAAGGTTGGCTTAGTGGAAAAGCTCTTTGTTTTCTTACTCAGTGGTCCCAGAGTTACCACAAGAGATGCCAGTTAATAAGGAAAACAAATAGACCTTCCCTTTTACAAATAACCAGAACCAGCAGAGGACACTTTTGAGGCCATGGAGATAAATGTTTGCCAGTCATTGTTAAAGTTTGACCTCTATACACTATTGCATTTTGTGCAGCCTCTGAATTGAGGGCCACTGAGGTACTCTAAGGGGAACTTAAGAGGCAAAAAGGGAAAACAGCAACAACCACAGTGTTAAGATGGAATTTCCAACAACGAACACTTCCAAAAGATGCTTAAAACCCAAAAACAGGTTTTACATGAACTTCCAGAGACTGAACAAATACACACACACAGAGAGAGAGAGAGAGTTTCTGATTAATGAACTGTTTAGCACATGCTTCTGACATTTTATTAGTTTGTTTATTTATAAAATTTCCATATCCCACTCCTTTTTCAAATGGAAACTCTCCAATGCAGCAAATTTCTATCCATCTAGAGTCTTCTTATTCTTAGGCAATTGCAGTAAAGCCGTGTCATAAAGATGCTTGCGGTTTTCAATGGAAAACGATGGCTCAACTTAAAATAGACCCTGCTTCACCAGGAAGCCTTCCTGCACGAGCCCCTTTGACATTTAAATGGGGCTGTACAAAAGCACCGTGGTCCCTGTGTTAGACCAGGCTACTGTGACTGAGCAAGAGTCCAGATGCTGCCCTTTTGCCAGCCCATTTAATCTGCCACACTTTTCATATTTAAGGAACCGTGCAGCACCTTGCATGGAGCATGTTATTTTGAAAACAAGAAGCTGAGTCCTCTAACATCCATCTCATTCATTCAAGGATGGTGCTACCAGAATTTAACACCCACTTTAAATAGGTGCGCAAGTGGCAAAGAGAAAGTGCCTACTCAGAGATTTCTGAAAGACTCGGATGTACAATGAATGCAGAGCTTATCCCTGCAAGATGCCATCAACTTTTTTTTTTTTGTCTTTCATGGTTCCCTGCAGGCCCACACCTTAAACTGGGTAGCTGCACAATCAGCATTGGATAGATACCAGCTGGGTGGCTTTCATGACCCAGAGGACCTCCAGAATTAAATCTGCCTGCTTTCTTCTTTCTTCTGGCTTCTGTTTTGTCCCATGGGGTTAAGTACCAGAGAGCTAAGTAGGTACAGCACGCAGTGAAGCTGCTTGTGAAAATGCCACTGTAAGGCTTTGAAGTAAAGCTGCTCTTACCAACTGCATCATAATTTCACACAAGCATAAGAAAAGATGGAGACGTAGAATTTAAGCCTAAACCTTAGATTCATTTGAAACCTAAAACTTTCCACCACAGGAGCTTTTCAGAAGGGTCTTGGGCATCATGGGTTCCACTTGACATGACATGCCAACCAGAGAAGACTCATTCACAAACAAGGGTCCAAAGATGTGCTCCAAGTTATGAGCTCCCCACCCCACATTTCATCAGGCTCCTATGTATGCTAAAGTGGGTACTAGGAAGCGCCTGGTGACACAGCAGGACAGGTATTTCCATGAAGATGCCCACCCCCAAACAACTCCTGCAATGGTTGTGGAGATGTGGAGACACGGCCCCTGAGTTGCTGCCAGTTTATCACTCCAGAGATATGTTTAGTTGTGTGGATAACGTTTTGGGAAGAAAATTAAATTCAGTCTTACTTCTTTATCAAGTCAAGGTGTGAAGTGTATATAAATGCAAATTGAGCAGATTCAAAAATATTCCATTTATTTGCATAATCCCACCATTTTTATTACTTTGCACCCTCAATTTTGGCTTTGCTAGTCATTCACAAGGCAAGCTGTTTATGCAGAGATGTAAACCCCATTCCCCCAGTCCCCAGAAATGTTATTCTATTCACTGTACCTCTGGCTTTTGAGATTCTACCAGTGAAGCCTAATTATTTTACAATGAAAGCTGACATGGCTCAGAAGCTCATTTCTGTTCCCTGGACTATATATTGTGCCCCAGCCAAATGTACAGAATAATAGGTACCGCATGATGCAGCATGGGAATCAAGGTTTTCTGCCCAGTTAAACCAGGTTGGTACAAATGGCAAATGGCTGCATGAAGATACACCTTGTAAGGCAGCAGAGGGCTGCCACTAAGGTGGACAGATGGGGTGCCTTGACAGCTGTCTGATACTTGTCCCAGCACATAGCCATCTCAAATGATTGGTATTATGACTGTGAAAGGAAGCCTTCCAGCTGGTCACCCCCATGCTGACCTTGGAAAAGGCATATCCATGGAGGCAGTTCTTTCCAACTTCATGCATTTTGGTAGCCTAGGGTTCACATCCTCCATCTTTTCACATTGGGAAATTCCTTGCACTTCTCAGGTGCATCGAAGTCCAGCACAATGCTGTCCTTTGACAATTTCTGGGTCCCCAAATGTCTCAAATTATCTACCTAGTTCTAGTACTACTTAAAGGGATAACAACATTATTCGCATTTCCAGCTGACTTAATTCACCATCCATTCTTATTCTCTTCTGTGGTCATTTGTGTTTCCTTTCCCAATGACTGCCTGTTTGCTGTTTATTTCACCACTTTTCTTTATATCTTGCACTTTGATCGGAAACTTTTTGAATGGTTACCTTGTGCTACTCGGAATCCCTGAAATTGTCACATTGAACTAACTGAAACTAACTCATGCATTACTTTCTATACAGTGTTTTCGGTACGTACTTCTGTCAGTATAAATAACCAAGAGCTCAAACTATATTATGAGTCAAGTATAGGAAAAGCATGATGATGTGTGGAATAAGAATGTAAGGGGAATCCTGCTGGATCAGGCAACAGCCCATATAGTCCAGCATCCAGTCTCACATGCTGACCCATCAATAGCTTCTGGGCATTCTCAAGCAGAAGCAAATGGCAAAACCTTCATCAGCTATCAGCTACCTGAAAATGGACATTAGAGGCAACCCACTTGTCTCTCCAACCTGGAGGTGGTACCAGGTATCAATTCTAGTAGCCACTGGCAGCAATGGAGCTGTGAAACCGCTTCCTAAGGCAGCAAGAAGACATCTATGGCTCAGTGGGTTGACTCTAAGCACTTTCACCCTTTTCAGCTGAAGATTTGAGGCAAAAGCAGGAAAGCAAGGGAAATGGGCTGTTGGAGAAGGAGGAAGGAAATTTGCCATTTTTTTGCCTCCATTTCTCTCTTATCTCTGTACAGTTCTGGCTCCTTGCCGTTCTGGGCTACTTCACCTGTGACCAATTTATTTCACAAATATCACTTCCACATAAAAAAAAAAAAACTGTTGTTTCTCTTCAACCGTGGAAGGGAGCAGTCCACTTGTGGAGCTCCCAGCAAGGGTTTCAGCAGTGCCAGTGATCAGGCAGGGCACTCTTCTGTGAAGGTTTTAAGTTTGTTTCCTAGCAGTATAATTTCCACTCTTGTCTCAAAGTAGAATGACAGGACAATAGTATAAAAGTACTTCTGTCTGAATGAAAATGTTTCTTGAAGGACTGGCGCATGGCCAAATGTGTGGGTAAAAAGGTTGTTAAATAAATCTGTTTTTTTAAAAAATGGATTGAGCCTTACATGGCTAAGAATCTGCAAGAGATTTCACTGCTGTTTCCCACCCCACAACAGCACCATCATGTGTAGCGAATGCATATTTTGCTGTGTGTCCATGCCTTGGGAACCTATGGCCAAGCGAGGTAACTTGTGGCAAAACAGATGCTTGTGTGTTTGTCATGGGTGACAGAGTGTACCTTTCTCTCATGGAAGTGGTATTTGTTTAGCCCATTTGTCATGTGTGCAGGGTCCCTCTGTGTCTTAAGCCCACCCCTATCCCTAGTGCACTGTATGATATATTTTTGTAGGATTTTCTTCTTGTGGTGAAATTCTTAAATTCTTGTGGGATGTCAATTTCAGCATTTTTAAAATAAAAGTTTGCAAAATACTGGAACCAAATTGTCGTGTGAGCTTCTAGTCTGATTACAACGCTGTATCTGAACACTTTTGCCTTTTTGGTTTTTGCTTGGGATTTAAGAGAAGAAAAGAAATTAGATCCCCCAATGATCAACAGATCTCCTAATCATTAAACTAAATGAATATGTCTCTTGAGAGTGTTTGGGACGATACAGACACCAGAGCTGGGCAAGGACATCCTATCTCTCTCCCTAAATGGAAGAAGTAAATATAGGCTGCAATCAGAGACTGCCAATAAAAGCATCTCTGAGGCAGCTCTGAGGCAGCTGAGAGAAGTCTCTGAGGTGGGATTGTTCACACACCAATTCACCCTTCCCCCTCTCATGAACATTCTGTGCTAGAAAAGGTGGATTAGAGAAGGCTTGGGAGCAAAAGGACTACACACTGTCTCTCTGAGGAGCACCTTTTGTTGTGTACACCACAGTCTGTGATCAGACATAAGGAGTAAAATAACCATTTGTGGGGAGGAGAAAGCAGGCTGCCTCTTTGTGGAGGTTTTCTAGGTGATAACAGAACTGTTACATGGCTGTTATGTACTTCCCTTTTGCCTCCTCTAGTGCTCTACTTGCATATTTTATGGGACTTAAATAAATGGCTCTGAAAAATGCCAGATGTTTACATATGTCAGCATATCCCCCAAACTTGGACTGGCAGACACATAAATGGCTCCTTCAGCACTGTGTCTTCGTGATCAATGAAGTTTTGGGGGCCACAGACTGGCAATGCCCTGACACGGCATTGGGTCAGTCTGCCAGTCTCATGAAGATGCTGGCACTTCACGGCATCTTTAGCATGTTTTGACTACGGATGTGCAATATATTCCTCACATGTGAAATTCCAACACATTCAAACATTCACATTCACATTCAAATCAAATGTGGCTACATTCGAAGACTGACATTCACATGCAAAGTGAATGCATTTGTGCATTTGTTCAAAGCTTCATTATATTTGCAAATGTGAGGACCTGCTGCTGCTGTCCTGGCAGTATGGCAGCAACATCTGAGCAGCACCGCTATCAAGCAGCTACCCAGTCGCTTCCGCAGCAGGTTTGGACCCAGCAGGTGCCACGAAAGTGGCCAGCCACCAGAGAGCATTCAAATCGTGTGATCAGGTGGCAGCACTTCCAGATAAGATTTTGAGCGTACAGATTTGAATGTTGAATCTGTACCTTTGAATCTTATGTGGAAGTGCTGGCACCTGGTTGCGTGCTGTGAATCCTGGTGTCTGACGGCTTTTGCCCGCTGGACCCACCCAGATCCGTATCCACTGCATCTGCTGTGAATGCTTTGCATTTGCAGCAAACATTCTCAGTGGATATTGAACTGAATGTGAATTTCCTCTGATGCAAAGTGAACGTGAAAAACAAATTCCTGCACATCCCTAGTTTTGACTAAACCACATAGCCCACGAGGGCTTTCTCTCCAGTGAACCTTATGAACTGGCTTCACACAATTTAGGGGACTGAGGACTATATTGCCATGCATCATGGTGGCTAAACTTGGGACTCACCGTTGTCCTCAGGTAGACACACATATTGGTGCAGGGGCTATTTTCAGATTGTTAAGAATCTACAAGGTTGGCTTGTGGCCTCTGAACAGGAAATCTGAATGCCGCCCGCCTGCCTGCCAATTCACATGGGGCCTAAGCCATTCCTGCACAAGCTTCACAGGGCAACTTCCCACCATTAGGCTCCACATCTGAAATAACAAGACCTAAAGGGTCTGCTTCATCTCACCACAAGGAAAGCGGCCTCTGAATTTCCATGATCCTTTCTCTAATTGCTGCTTTGCTTGCAACATACAATTTCCTATCTTAAAATCCTGATTTTTTGCAACATTTTAATACCAGGCTGTAGCAACGGGGAGGAGAGAAGACATAAATAACTGGGAGAAAAGGAATAGCAAGGCAGGGGAGCAAAAATCTCATTCGCTCCATTCCCCATGGCTGCCTCCACGCATTCTATTTCAGGCTCTTCTCTTCTGTCCATGTTGCTGCTGCCATGGCTGCCAATATCTTGGGTTTCCGGGATAGTCCTGCAGTTGCCCGCCTTCGTCTGCTTAAACCCCCTCACTTAGTCAACCAGGAGGGGGAAAGCAGGGAGATTTTGGAACCAGAATAAAGCGAGAGGATAGAGCAACACTTTAGTCCTGTGTTCTTCAGAAGATTATGCTGGCGGTGAGAGGCGGGAGGTTAATTAGCTCACGTTGGCTGAGTGAAAGAGTTTTGCCCAAATCTGTGTGGACCATGTGAGAAAGACATCATGGTCCTTGTGTGGGGCCTCGTGGAAGACAGAGCCACAGAGAGAGCCTGGGTGAGGAAGCCATACATGAACAGCTTTAACGATGCTTTTCCTATGTGGCTGAAAGGGATAATGTGGCTGTAGCATTTGGAGAGCTCCATGCAGGTGGAAGGGCTGCCTTGCGCTAAGGCAAGTGAAGGCTTTGTTCAAATGGAACAAAAGGGGCACCTCAGAGGCTCCCCAGAGAGACAGTGTGTGTGGCCCTCATGTTTCCAGGCCTTCTCTAATCCACCTTGTCTAGCACAGAAGGAGTAGGATAGGGGGAGGGAGGCAGACTGGCATGTGACCGGTCCCACCTCAAAGCCTTTTTTGAGTGCCTGGGGCATGCTTTCTATACATGCATGCCCTAAGGTACTGGCCGGACTCTTGCTCATGCGAGGCCATAGGTGCCAGTATAATCACCTAGGCAGCATATACACGATCAAGGTAGTCACCCCCCGTGGCAGCAGGGGGTTGTACTTGAGGGGTGTGGGGGGGGGCTTACACATTCCCCCTTCCCTGATCCATTGCAAAGCCCCTTTTCCTGCTTCTGGCAAGGGTCAGGGCACTTTGATGTGAAAGCAAGGTTTCCCACTCTCTGGGCACCCGGTGCTCTCAGTTCAGATCACAGTGGCCATTTAAATGCACAATCCAAACCAAATGGGTACTGCCTGCATCTGTGTAACACAACTGGCAGTTGCGAATGATCATTAAATTGGTTGTCATACCTCACTTGTGGCAGCTCCCAAGCCAGAAGCAATAGTTGAGCCACTCCTTCTTGGCTCCTTCCTCCAGCCTGCTCCCAAGAGGCTCCGTGTAAATACGGCCCCAAATGTAGAGTGCCTCAGAAATCTCTGAGATTTGGATACTCTTTCTTTTACTGGTAAGTAACGTTACACACAATTTTAAAGGTTTGTTTTATTTTTGCTGAACAATTATCAAAAGAGAAAGGGAAAAAAAGAATATTTTCTAAGTTCTGAATCTTATTACGTAAGGAAAGAAAGGAATAAAAAAGTTTAGAGGGTCCCCCCCGCCCCCCGGCAAAGATGTGGCTAAATACCACACACAGGGGGATGGACTCGATGATCCTAGAGGGCCCTTCCAATTCAATGATTCTATGCTTCAATTGTGGGGAAATTCTCACTGAACAGTTGCCATTCTTTCCACGTCAATAGAAGCTGATGGATGAATATCTTCTTAAAATAATTTAACTGGTGAAAAATGGTCCATGAATTTACCTATATTACCATTGCTTCATCTAACTCAGTGCCACAGTGTCATACTTTTGCGGAAACCTGTGATGTTTTAAGATGTGTCTGCTGGATAGTTTATTGTGACATATTATGCAGTGCCTTGGTATCATTTTTAATTCATAATAAAAATTAATTGAACAGCTGTGAACCAACACGTTGACATCTGAAAGCCCACAATTGCTTTTGAACATGGATTGCTAACATGGAGTCCACAGATATGTTTGGAATCCTGACAGCAGATTATGGAGAATATCAGCTTTTATTGCTTCTTTCAACACTTAAGGAAAGATGACTTAGAAGCAATCATATCAGAGAAACCTTGGAAGGAGAAACTGCACCCTCAGATGTCACAGCAGTGGCTGTTTACAGGACATTTCCATATATTTTTGACCCCTTCCTGGCCCAATACATGGTACACAAGACCCAAGACAGCCAAGTTACTCCAGCATATGAGGCAGGAAATATCACCAGCAGCTCTTCCCTCTCCTTGCCAGTAAACATATAGTAATTATAAACTAAATCCATCCTTTCAGGAAACTCCAAAACAGATGCCTGAGTTGGGCCCTGCCCTGCCTCCACTAACTAGATTTACATGTTAATGTTACATTACATTATGCGATGTTTGTATACTCTTTTTCCAGAACACTGAGAACAGCTGAGGAGGCTTGGCCTTATCTGCTTGTGGTAATCTCAGCTTTCCCTCACTTTTTCTCTTTTAATTATGTTAACAGAAACAGCTTGCAGAAAAACTGTGAGGCAGTTGGGTGCTTCATTCTCACCTGCTCAAATATATCCCAGAGCTGGAAAGTGGTTTAAGAAGGAGAAAGAGAGGCTGCCAGTATAAGAACATAAGAACTGCTCCACTGAATCAGACCCATGTCCCATTTAGTCCAACAATGGGTGTTTTTCCACTGTCACTAGAAGTACCCATTAAGTACCCATTAATGGGTACAAAAATGCCATTAAGTACCCATTGATGGTACTTAATGGGTACTTCTAGTGACAGTGGAAAAACACCCAATATGTTCTCAAAGTGGCCAGCCCACCCCTACTAGGGAGTCTACAGCTTGTCCTGCTCACAAACTCCACCAGTTCACCTCCAGAAGCATGTGATCTCCTATTAGTTTGGTCTTGTGGTTAGAGTATTGGATTTTTATCAGTCTTCTGGTTCGATTCCATACTTCTTCATGAAGCCAACTGGGTGACTCTGGGCTAGTCACAGCTATCTTTCTGAGCTCTCACAACCCCACCTACCGCACAAGGTGTCTGAGGTGGGGAGAAGAATAGAAGGTTTGTCAGCTGTGTTAAGTCCCCTTAAGTATGGGAAAAGCAGGATATCGCTGCATGAAACCATCCTCCTCCTCTTCTATCACTGCTTTGTCCCTTCTGCCGCACTCTGTGAGTCCCAATTTATAGGCTATTCCTGGATGCAATCCTAGAATATGCACATAAAGCACATAATAGCAGCTGTTTTGTTGGAACTAAACAGGCCTGCAATAATTCAGTACTTTGTAAGAAGACTCGATAGTAACCATATGTATATTGCACAGGGGTCTGTGATGGAAGAAAGACATGATATTTTTTTAAAAATATATAAAATAGATGCTTTTGCAGCCCCTGAGCTTCATCTTGGTTCTTCCTATCTGCCTATCCCCACAAGTGCTGCAAGCACATTCTGTCTTTATTTTTACTTTTTAAGTACCTCACATGTTTTATCTCCTCAAAAACACTTGTTCAAGACTATTTTTAATAGATTTTTAGCACTTTTTCCCCTTCCTTTTTTTTCTTTTTAAAAGGAAAGATAGCTGCATTATTGGCAAGAAACCAGCAAGCTCTGCTTTGAGAAGCAAGGGATTTTTGTGTTTGTTTTTAAGGATGGAGACAAAGGCTGGGCAATCATTGCTGTGGAAATAAAGCTTTTGCTAAAAAGTAGCAGAACTGATTTTCCCTTGGATTTTATTTTCGGGCAGAAAGTGTTTGTACATCTTATAAAGGAGAACCATTTCTGCATTGTGAATGTGCAGTGCCACACCATTTCATACAGCATCTGAGACATTGTCCACATTCCTTAAAATTGCAAGAGGCTCAAAAGGTTTGCCCCTGCTGTGATAAATGCTTTGTTTTGTGAAGCCACCAAGTCTAGAAAAAAATGCACCTTAACTCAAAATCAATTTTTTAAAAGTTAGCTAATAAGGTGGCTGGCTTTTAGATTAACCCAGAGCTGCAAAATAAAGAACAGATAGCTTGCAGAGATGCCTCACATAAGCATTAAAATGCACCAAAATTGCTGTGAAAAAGTTACATTCACATATATTGGGGTTGCTTTCCACTCCTAAGGTGGTTTCCCCCACCCCTTGAGACCAAATCATATATGCAGGTTTTACTGCCAGAGAGGTTCTTGATGAATTTACGGGGATATAAAATTAAAGGCCACAGAATAATCAGCTTTCCAGACAGGCTAAGTATCAATCTTATCCTTCACATATACACAGTGCTGATAAACCCATTAATTGGTTCTTGGGAAAATCTAGCACAATTACCCCATTATCATTCTCCTGGGGATTACCACCTTGCTGTGGTCAAAAGGCTCAGTTGTTCCTCTCTGACCCTTGAGAGGAATATCAGTGTGAGCAAAGCTCCCAGCAGCATCACCTTTGCCAATAATAAGAATAATCACACTAATTGTTCTTTAAACATGATTGGAACCAGACTATCTCAGGCTACGTCCCCATGCAAGCCATTTGGGACTGACTGGGCACGCATTGGACCAGGTGCGAGACCAAGATCAAATTATGCCCATCCCCCATGACATTCCCAGTAACATGGGCTGGGTGCAGATTCAGCCATCCCATGCATACCACAGCAAACCCCAGCATGGGGGAGCAGTGCCATCTCCTCTCCGCCCCCTCTCTCCTCATTGGAAGCCAGGCCGATATTGTCCCACCCTTGTACTGCCCGCTGCAAATGCCGCATCCTCCATGTTCAGGCTTGGCTCGCAAAGCAATGCATGCCAAACTCCCAAACTGTGCCCAGACCTGTTTTTTCCAGTACCAAATTTGCTCCTGGTGTGGTCTTTGTTAGGGTGATTTGGTTCATGGAAATCAGACCAAATCTAAGGTGTTTTTCCACTGTCACTAAAAGTATCCATTAAGTGCCCATTAATGGGTATGAAATGGCATTTTTGTACCCATTAATGGGTACTTAATGGGTACTTTTTAGTGACAGTGGAAAAACACCCCTAAAATGCATAGGGACACCCCTTGCCAAACCCAATTTCAATTCAGACCAAAACATGCATGGGGGCGTGCTCTCAGTGTTCTAAAACAATAGCTAGACTGAAAGTTTTAAAGTATCCTATAAGAAGACAACAACAAATCCAGTGTGACTTTGCAGGCTTGAAACACAAGGAAAGCACAGCTTCTCAGGAAATATGCCAGATTTGGGTGCCATATTATTAAGTCGTGCTAATTAAGTCACTGAGGAAAATTATTGAATGCCCATGATTAGATCTTAACATGATCCTGGGCACCAAAATGGCACCCTCTTCCGGTGTCCCCAGTAGATCTTTTTGAAAAAGTCTGCAAGTGGACTTCTTCTGATATACATGAGAATGAACGAATGAGGCTGGCACACCTCTGTGGTCTGGTGTACCATGGGTGACCCTTTCCAAGGGTGATCCAGTAAGCATTGCCAGAAGTAGCACCATATAAAAAATGCTTTCCCAGAAACATCAAAGACCAGGAACAAAAGTTCCCAAGCTTTGGAGGTTTGGCATTGCCCCTGAGGCCTCTTTTGAGGAAGCAGTAAAACCTGGAGTGGGATGGACCATCAGAGTGCAGACAGCCCTATCCTGCTCATATCCAAGCATGGAGTTGCGGCTACCAAGTGTACCTTGGAGTAACAGAAGGGATATGTGTGTGCATGTGGGAATGAGAGGCAGAAGCTCTCCTACCCCCATCATCTCTATCCATTTATTTGGGGGTGGGGGTTGTTGCATATAAAGAGTAAACCCCATCACAGCCTCTCCTTTTTTCCCACAAAACAAAAGGCAGTTTTCATAAGAAGAGGCAGCAAGAGAGTTGTGTTTTTGTTGGTGTTGGAATTTGTGGGGCACTGGGATCCCTCAAATACTCCCCTATTAAACTATGATTGACCTCATCAAAAATTGAAACATCTCCTTCCCCTCCCTAGCAGTGCCCCCTCAATCCACAAATATCCCTGGCCAGCAATCAAGGCAAGCTGGACTATTTAGGGGAAAGTAGATAAAGTCCACTCTGCAAAAAATGTGAACTATACTAGGAATATAATGGGATATGCACAGATTGTCAGTTTTTAATGTGATACCTGCAGATCATAGGTGGCTTGAGTGCACAAATATATATAGATAGATAGATGTAGATACCCTCCTGGGTTGTGTCTGTGTGAGCCAAAAAAGATGCATGCAGAGAGACCAAGGAGCATGGCAGCTACCATTTGGACTGTAGCTCACCTTTGAGGTCAGAACTCCACTCTCAGGGCCCATTCCCACGCTGAAAATATTCTGAAATTATTCCGAGTCTGCCTTCGGAGCGTCTCCATGCAAAGCTCTAATACGGGCTACATGCAAGACAATACCTGTTTAAAAAAAAAACAAAACACTTAACAAGTGTACTAAATCCGAAATAAGGGGCTAGCACATATTGTCCTGAGGTCATGCAGACACTCCTGGTTTATTTGGGGCAGAGCTTGGCAGCTGCAGTATTAGCGGGTGTAAAGGCCGCCCCACAGTCAGGTAGGGATTTGTATATATCCTGACTTGGTAGTGTAGTAGCGTGTATTTTACTTTTTATATTAAGACTCTGTTAATTCCCTTCCAAGAGGCACACCTTTCATTTCCCTTTCTCTGCTATTAAGTTTGATAATAATGTTGCCTCCTTCTTGGTGCTGCAGCAGACAGCCCTTCCCCCACTCTGCCTAGCCAGCAGTGGGTTACAGTATCTGTTAGAATTCCAGCCTGACTTGGCTCACTTTGAAAACAGAGAACACGAAGCTACTTTAAAATAACCAGAAAACAAGTTTATTGTTTACAATTCAAGTTTCTTCTTAAAGTTGCACTTTGTTACTTTAAATATCAAACAGTTAGGTCTTTAGCTTCCTCACTAAGCCTAAAGACTCCAATCCTTTTCAGATTAATGCCAACAGCATAAATAACTTATAACCATTTCAACTCTTTTACTTTCTAAACACTGTAATTCACTATTAACTCAGGACTCTATTCCCCAGCTTCCCTCAGGACAGCTTAGAGCCCGTTTCTCCCCAAGTTAAACACCTACCAGGTTTAACGACCAAAGGCAGAGAACCCAAATCGTTCCCTCAGGCCCCCTTAAATATGGGCCTGGCTGGCTAGCTTTGCCCTGATTGGCTGAGCTCCTCCAGGATCCTATTTCACCCCTCCCCTTGGAGTGCTCAACTAGCCCCTCCCTCAGGCTACTTACCCTTGTTAAATTACACTTTGGTGACACTTTTAAACGTCTGGACTTACCGTGTTCGCCACACTTTGCATTTTAAACCAAAATAACTTAATTTTGGGGTTGAGAGGTCCTAGTGGTCATCACAGCGGGCATGGTTTCACCTCTGCTCCCTGTTCCTCTGTCCGCACTGTGATCAGACCCTGGCAATCTGTTGACTGTTAAGACACATAATATTAGTGAAATTAAAAGGCTTTTCCCTCCTTCAGGATTGGTTGATCTGAAAGTGATTGAGACAAGTTGACCTGAATTGGGAGAAAATTTTGAGCCGGTTGCGAGTGGGGGGTGCCCACTGTCATGCCCATGTGCACACCTCTGCTAATCTGTGGCGGCCAAGGAAGGGAATGATCTGCTTTTAGTTATGCTTTTAACTGTGGCGGCCAAGGAAAGGAATGATCTTTGTGTTCGTGGAGGTGCAACTGAGGTGTTTGCCTGTCATTGCTGCAGCTGTTTGCCTGTCATCGCTGCAGCGGGTGGGACGGGTTATGGTGATGTCAACTCGGCTTCCTATCAGGGGAGAGGGTGGATGGGGAGAAAAAGATGCGGGTTCATGCTTTGGCTTCCATGGGGACAGGAACATACGATTTAAATCCGCGTTGCCCCAAACCACATGGGGATGCTTTATTGCGAATTACAATGCAGATTCTTATGACAAGCATCACAAGTGAAGCAACCTGCTTCCATGGGGACACGCCCTCAGAGGCAAGCTAAGTGCAGACAGGGAAAAGACTACTCTATGCATTCTAGAAAGTCTCTTTATCTCTCCACTTGCAAACTGATTGCTGCTGTTAACCTCTTAGCAGACTCTTAAAACAACAGCATCATTTAGGTTCAAAATCCAACATGGCATCCACATAACTTTGCATAGCAAGTACAATATGAGAACGTTGTGATAGTATTCCAAACCCAATCATGTATTCTTCACTAGCCACCTCCACTTAAGAAGAAAGACATATACAGAGTCTTTCTGGAAACAGGTTATTGGTTATATAAGTTCCATATTGGAAGGAACAATGAAAATACCACAATTATTTTAATTGTATTTTAAGAAATGCAAGGAAAAAATAGTGTAACATATTGAGCCATGCTGTTTAACAACATTTTTTCAGAAATCTGTTGAAACGTTCCATGAACTGCTTAAATATCATTATTGCTGTCTGTTGACGTGGCAGCTGTTATGTTGCTGCATTGTGGAACTGTGAACAGCCATGAATTATAGTTTTGCAACCTTTCTTGCAGTAGTGTTTGACTAATATTAGGGCTGCATCTGATTCCAATGGGTTGACACACTCCACCAGGACAAGCATGCAATTAGATTCAACAGACTAACCACCAGATTGAGAAGACAAAGGAAATTGTGGGTAGACTCAATTAGACTCTCAAAATACACTGTGCTCTTTGAATCCTAGGTAATGAACTAATGTAGGAGGAAGTTGTTCAGCTTGGGCTTGCCAATTTGCTGACAAGAAGCAATCTAGTCCATGTACGTGATATAATCTAGTTTATATATCAAGCACGCTGATCTTTCCAGTTTTGCGAAATTGTTGAAAATCCCCTATTCTTTTCATCAGAATCCAGAAGCATGGTAGAGTATCTTTCCTTTATCTTCACAGCAAATGCTCTAATTTACATTCAGTGCGTATGTGGCAAGCAAGAATTGCCCTCTTTCATTCTGGCACCATGGCTAGTACATTAGAGTGGTGGCTCCATTTCACAGATGGGAGATGCCTCCACTGGAATAGACTATTGTAGGCAACTCCACAGCTGTCACCAAGGGCATGTGGTTCGAGTCTTTGCACTTGAAGGTGGAACAGCAAGCAGACTAGTTAACTTTAAGAAATGATTAGATATGTTCATGGAGGACATATGTATCAATGGATACCAGAATGGATGCCTTGGTACTGCCTCCAGGTTGGAGAGACAGGCAGGATACCTCTGAAGACCATTTGCAGGGATTTGAGAACAAGTGAAGGGTCTGACTTCATCTTTTGCTTGAGATGCCTAGAAGCAATTGGTGGGCCACTGTGTGAGACAGGATGCTGAGCTAGGTGGGCTGTGATTCACCCAGCAGGGATCCTCTTAGGTTCTTGCACTTAGTGGGCACAGAACAGAAGTTGCTATGGTAATACTGATCTGGACCTCAATGTGACGAAACGCACCAGGCTTGCTATATCTGGCCATAGAGAGTGGAGCAACCTTGTATACACAAGTGCAGTAATTTAAACAATGTCATCTTGGTACTGGTAGTGGAGCTGTCTAACTCCTTGCTGAGGTCACCTGAGTTTACAAGGACAGTTCAGTTCAGTGGAGACAACTCTTCAAGTCATCTTCTACCAGTAAGCTGGAGACCTACACCCTAACTTACCCCTGTAACTGTGCATCCACATGGCTCTGGTCCCTATCAGTCCCTGTGTTGCCACTATTCTTGGAAGTGCTGACTAAGATTTAATCCTTGTTAAAGTTCTCTGAGGACAATAGTAACAGCTAGGAGTTCCTTCCCCTACGGAAAAACAAAGGGGAATGGTGCAACTTGACTGCTTCCATTTCTGTACTGGGCCCTTTTCAGACTTGGCCTTATTCTGGGATATATCTCAGGTTATGAGTCTGTTGTCTGCATGCTAACACAGACTATGGCAGGGCTCGCCTGGAGCCTCCTGTAGTCAGCACAAGCATAGCAGCTGCAGTCCCCTTTTCTGAGATATGTTCCTGAATTAGGCCAAGTACAGAAAGGCTCTGGTCTGGTGTCAAAATCACCAGAATGTCATTAAGAAAGCAAGAGTTGGTTTCATAGCATGTTCCTCTGTTTATTATTGATAACAGATGACAGAATCTGTAGGTTTGCTGGTAATATTTTAAACAGGCAAGGCTGAACTTTAGAGGGAGAACAACGTGGACATGTGATGTCTTCAGCCAGAGTCCTTACAAGTGATGAATCCTAGCCAAAAATCAACCATTTTTGGTCTGTCAGAGAATCAACCATTGCAGAACGTATGCATTTTCAAGGAAGGTTCCTCTTGCAGCTGTGCTCTGTCAAGGAGTGACAGCCATGGCTAGGGAAATTACATGTGTCAGCTGTGGCTGCTGTTTGTGTGCCAGCATCCAGAATACCCACTCCAGGAGCTGGCTCATGAGCTGCAGCCAAAGACTTAAAGTACCTTGACTTCCCCCTTTGACACTCACCCGGAGCCATCAGCAGCACACCCTACTCCTTCACCACTTCATAATTTAATTAAAACTATTAAATATCTGCTGTTACTTTATACACCTTTCCTCTCTGCATCCTGCATCCATTTGTTTGCAACTTCTGCAAAAGTGACTCATGGGGAGCGGGCGTGGATAGGTCTTGCTAGCAAGGAATGTGGGCACATGGGGAGGACAGATTTCTCTGCTAACACTGGCAAACTTTCTTTCAGGAAGATACTAGTTTCTGTTTATTTTCTGTTCCCATTGTTATCAAGCCTTGAGGGGAAGACTGCATAAGCAAGACTTGGGCAAATCATGTAAGAGCTATTGAATTTGCCACAGATTAATCATCTCACATTTGGATGAGGAAATTTGCTGTGATTACAAACTAATCCATTAAAAAATGTTTATATTACCTCTGTGCCAGATGTAGATGAGGCCTGTACTTGATGGATCCAGGCCTATACTTGGAAGACAGTTGGCCTAAGGTTGCTCTGAAATAGAATGGTCCATGGTCATCCCTCATGTATAGTCTAATTCTAAAAGGGGGAAAATCCTTTTTCTGTTTTACACCCTGATTCATCCCTGATGCCTGTTTGAGTCTTTGCAGGATTTTCCCCCTTTTAGAATTAGACTATATAAGAGGCTCTCTGGCAGCACCAGATATTGAATTTGAGAGAGACACACACACAGCTATTCGTATATATATTTTAATATTAGCCACTGAAGAAGACTTTTCTAGTCAAAACGCGTTTGGCCTATTTTTATCTATATTTTATCTATATTTTCTTTATTGCTTTGATTTTAATATACCTTGTGGCTGTGGGTTGTGGTTTACTTTTTATTCCACAATTGTTTTTCTTACAGTGAGTTTTTTTAATTTTGGTGTTTTATATTATATTATTTGATTTAGTTCATTTATTATTTGCATTATCAGTGCATTTATTATTTGCATTATCAGTGGGGTAATTGTAACCCTTTTAGTAAATATTACAAATATTTTTTCTTGTGGTATAGATCGTAGGTGGCGTACATGACTCAAGGGGGGGACTCAAGTGGCTACTTTCTACACGCCACTTTTCGGGGCTGTCCTGCCCTCTTCCTCCTGGTGTGAATGCGCCACCCATAACGGACCCCTTCATGGAGCATGGCTCGGTGGCTGCCGCTTGCCTGGATGGAAGAAAAATGGCAGCAGGCAGCCAGCGATTCTCCCCATTGCCCAGGGCACATAGCAGCAGCAGCAACTCAAGCTCCCTTGCTTTAAACATTCACACATCTCC